>CAAE01015019.1:1623883-1721011 GCA_000180735.1 Tetraodon nigroviridis
CGAAGGAACTTTGAGAGTCTACAGTCTGTCTGGAGGGGTGGGGGCTGCCTGTGCATAGAGGCTGTCAAGAGGCTGTCATGTTCTGCTTAGCACACACACTCACACACACACACACGCACACACACACCGCAGATGTGTAAATAGCCTCAGTCTCGTGCTGCAAAGGACATTTTGACAAATTGGAGCTAGAGAGAAGAGTCCAAACTGCAGGAGGGTGTCGATGCTGATGTCATGCTTTCTCCCTGTTGTTCCCCCAAACACCCTCATGCCTCTGAACAGCTGTCCAGGGGCTAACTCCCCAGAGCACCAGGACACCCCTTTGCTCTCAGGTTGGCTGCAAAGTTCCCTGTTGCCCGGCAACACTGTTAGCTGATGTCTCTCTGTGGACATTGAGGATTGTTTTAGGACGCACCGACTCGATCATCCCAATTTTCCATCAAAGCAGCTTTGATTGACTTCACTGCCCATGTGCAGTCAGGGAAGTTTCAGTTTCCATCGTTACCAGGCGGTCAGGGCCGACCACCAGCACCAGCTGGATCCTTCATCTGCCTTTTACTGGCTGACACAGATCAGGTGATCGGCTGTAGCTTTTGGGTGGTTTCCTCCTGAGGTTAGAGCCGTCCTCCACAGTTCCTTCAGTTTTTTTAGCCCATATTTACAAATCAGTGACCTTCAAAATGCTTGACTTGATGCTTTTCCTCCCCTCCTCCTCCTTCCTCCCCCTGAGGGGGGGAGTTGGACTCTGGGCAAAGCGCTGGCACAAGGAGTGATGGCCAAAGGCTCTGGGCGGCCCTCCCATTCACAGCCCCATAATACTCTATTCATGAAGCAGCGTGCCCTTTATTATTTAAAGCATTCTCCCGGCGCGGAGAGCTCCATCCTGTCTCTTTGTCAGGCCATCATCTGAGGAGCCATTTGCACAGAAGCAAAAATAGTCCTATTTGTGAAATGCTGATTATCTAAAATGGGACCCCAGGGGCCGGACTGAAAGGAAAACTGGATTCCCCAGGCATCAACGTCCCACTGGTGGAGTAGGGGCTTTCTTTCTCGCTCTCTTTCTCTCTTTCTCTTTTGTCTCTTTCCCTCCATCTTTACTCTGCTTGATATCTTCACACATCTTGGGCATCAACTGTCTGGAAGTGCGGACTGGAATGCGCTAAAATTGCTGTCGAGCGCGAACAGACCTAATTATCCCCCCGGTGAGTTTTGGAGGAACCATTTTCTGCGACCTGTGACGCCTCCCGGGTCCGACCTGCTGCTCGCTCTCGCTGACGTCCTTCCATCGATAGGAGCGCCGCCTCACTCAGACAGACGCGGCGCTGCAGGAGAGGCTTCAAATACGCACCGGGAGACCCGCGGACAGACGGGAAGTCGGAGCAGGCGCAAACAAACTGTAGAAGGGGAAGAGCTGAAAGGATTAAAGGCTACCTGTCACCCGTCCTTGCGTTTGCGCAATCAGGATGCCGCCCGCTAAATGGTGGCAATCATGGCAAATTCATCAGAGCCTCCTCTCAGTGAAAGGCACAGGCACGTAATTATGTCGGCGTCAGCCTCTGCACCAGCCGCCCACTTTACTTGTAATTCTGCCCAATTTACCTCGGGAGGCTTCCGCTGGGCTGTAATTTGAATCCCTTTAGCTTTTATGCTAATACGCCGCCGCCGACGGCTGCACCTTTTGTGCTCACCTTTTAGAAAAAGTGCATGTGTACAAAGATTCAGGTGGGGGTTTTTTTCCCCGGAGAAACACAAATTTGGTGAGTGGCGAAAGTAAAGGAGAGGGACGACCGCGCACCGACCCCAAGAGCGGGATCAGCTCGTCACCGCAAAACCTGAAATCTGCAAAAACGCGTGGCTGAGACAGGTTTTGAGGCTCTTCGAGCTCCGTGGACGGAGCAGACAGAGGTGCTGAGCTCTTCGTTTGCTTTCTGCCTCACCCCCAGGATCGTTTGTCGTTCCTGACTTCCTGACGGCCGGGGCAGCTTAATTAATCACACTGCAGCTAATGAAGGGACCAGCCGGGCCGTATTGATCCCCGGGGTGTCGGCCCCCCTGCTCCGAGACGGCCGACACCCTCCACGGAGGTGAGGGATCAAACGAGCCGAGCAGAAGCAGGAAGGACTTTCACACTGAAGGAGCCATCGGTGGTTTGCTGCCTAGGCCGCTCTAACAAGCAGGAAAGAGAGCAAATGCCGGCCTTCATCCCCCGCCTCTGCGCGCTCCTTCCTCGCGCCTTCAGCCTGCGTTACATCTGTCACATTTATAGAAATCACACCACTTTCATCAAGAGAATTAGTGTTATATTTCAGGTTGTCTCAAATCAGAAGAGGAGCTTACAGCCTATTAAAGCGTCGTCATGGCGCTGGCGCTGGGGAGGCTGCAGGATTTGGCAGCCTGCTTCCTGACTGGATCGCTCAGATCTTTTTTTCTGGGCCGAGGTTAGATTAACATTGATCTGAAAGGCTAATTTGATGCCACATTACAGCTGTGAAATTACACAACTGTATGCCTCCCATTTAGGAATTGGAGCCGGACATCTCTCTCTCTTTCTTTCTCTCTCTCTCTTTTTTATCTCTCCCTCTCTCTCGCTCAGCTATATAAATGGACAACCATGTGCAATTACATCATCAAAAATAAAAGCAGAAGAATTCAATTATTGGTTGACAAATTCAATCCAAAACAAGCTCCACAATTACACACACACACACACAACATTTCGTTCTCTCTCCATTCCCTGAGGTCATGTTGGAAGTCAGGCAGGTAATGAAGTTCCATTTTTAACCCAAATCAGCGGCTTGATCCTTTCAGGAAGGCTGCAGCAGTAATTGCCCTCTTCACCTGTTGATTGAGGCTCCCTCAACCTGTTCGCCACACGCTGACACGCGAAGCCAAACAACAGCTCCTGCTCTGATTGGCCGCGCTCACGTTTCATCCAGGCAGCCTGGACAATGAGCCCAGACTGCAGCAGGCTGTAATTACCATCAGACCAAAAACCCCCAACAGGGGGACAAATGCCAGAAAAGTCAGGATTCATGCCTTTAAAGGTGATAAACAGAGCGATTACCTTGATTCTTATAGATTGTAAAAAAGCTAAACTCGGGTTAGCTAGGTGCTAAATGTATCTTTTTAAATAACAAATAAAAAAAACATTAAACCAAATTTTGGAAATAAAAACTTTTTATTGTATTAAAGGAAAGAAAGTCAAGGGCCACACGGTGGTGCAGTGGTTAGTGCTGTTGCCTCACAGCAAGAAGGTCGTTGGTTCGCTTCCCGCTGCTGCCGGCCTTTCTGTGCGGCGTTTGCATGTTCTCCCTGTGTGTGTGCGTGTGGGTTCCCACCGGGTACTCCGGCCACAGTCCAAAAACATGCCAGGTTAATTGGAGACTCTAGAAAGAATTGGAGACTCTGGAAAGAAAGTCAATGGTTTTTACACATAAGGAGCTGAACCTCCACTGCCCCCTGCTGGCAGGCTGCAGCAAATAATTATTCCAGATGTTGACTTAAAGTTCATCTCATGCATCAAATGTGGAGTATTTTATTGTCTCATTTATACATTTGTCCGTGCTGTTCACGATGGGATGAAATCCTTTATTTATGCAAACATTCATGAAACATGTACATTTTCACGTTTTTGTGTTGAATGATGACGTTTTGCAGGTTGCCAGTTTGGGTTGCCAGATTGGAACAGAGAGGGAACACATCTGCATAAATGCCTTGAGTTTCTCCTGAAGCTGGCGTCCAGCCTGTTTGTATGCGAGGCCTCTGAAGCGTTCACTGGCTGACCGTCTTACAGTCTGACTGACTGCTTGACTGAAGACGCCAGCAGATTTAGGCAGGGAGGACAGTCTCGCATCTCTGATCCACACACACCGTGGAGCAGCCGCACAATGGAGGCAGCCAGTGAAGAGTATCCATCATCGGCTAAATCCCTCTGACTCCCTCCGTCCCTCATCTTCCTCCCTTGACCCCCCACCACCCCGGCCAATCTCATTTACTGCACACACACACATACACACGCATTCACAATGAAAGGCTCTTTAACTTTGCTGAATACCCGACAGCTCCCCTTCCCCCTCTCTTCCGATCCCTCTGTCGTGCTGATGCAATGGGGGGGAGGTCGGGATTATGCACGGAGGCTAGGCGCCGTTCAGTCCCCCTGCTGCGCCGGGCCGTGTGCCGCTGGCCCGTGTCTGCGCGGCTGACTGTATTAAACATAAGCAGCTTTACTTGATAGGGCTCTATCCAGCTTTAATTATCACAAACTCACAAACTCGCTGAGCGCCAACGCCACTCGGCAGAGCAAACATGGCCAAAGCCCCTCATCTGTGACGCTACAGTGGAGCACTGGGCCGCGTCAGGGTGACGTCGCACTCCCGAGGACAGGAGGACAGATGCGGCTCACGTCCGGCCTCGGGGGCAGCCTGATACCTGCGAGGATGATGGTGTTTTAACAGCGCCGCCGCCTGAAGGCGATGGCGGCCCGGATTTGCTGCAGTGCAAATCCAGAATCTTATCATGTGTGCCCAGCACGGGCCCGCCACACACACCACCACCTCCTCTGCAGCCACAGTGATTCTGTCTCAGCGCGGCGGAAGCTTTAGTCTGCAGACTCAGAGAAGCGCCGGGGTGATTTAACAGCATTTCTCAGCCACTTTCGTCTAAGTTTTCCGCTACTTGGACGTCGGGCTCGGATCTGCCGACATGTGCTGAACAGGTTTTAAAGAGCTCCAGGTGGGCACAGCAGCGGTCGTTTAAAGACCTTTTTAATTAGAAGCTGCGTGCGGCTCCATTAGGCTTCCCTCTATCATATCGGTTCATTCATAACTCCTGACACGCGATGGCTTCACTCCTTTTGTTCTGCACAGAATGAAGCGTATTATTCAGTCAGGGCCAAAGGTCAAAATGTGGGCCGGATCCAGGCCTTTGGAAGGAAACCTTTGTGCAGTGGGAGAGGCGGGCTCATCAGTAGAAGTGAGAACACCTGGAACACAAAGGGGCGGGGCTACCGGAGGAGCCACATGGCTGCCTCAGCAGAGCTGGCAGGAAGAAAACTTTAAAAAGGAAAATGCTCTCAGAGGAAAGGAGGGATAATTATTGCTGTTCAGGAAGCTTGAAAGGAGCTGCTTCAGGTAAGGATGTGTTTACTGCACTAATAAATACTAGATTAAATAATTTAACCAAGCTGCAGCAGCTACAAGTTTGATTTCCTCGTTAATTTATATGTGTGCGATGATCTGGGCTGTTTGTTGGGTGCTGGTAGGACCTTTGTGGGGGGGTGAATGAACCCAGCAATGTCGGGCGTCCCCATGAACCCATTTTTCAGAAGGAATTAAGGGCGTTTAAAGGTTCTCCTCTGACAGGAGAGGACCGACTTGATGCTTTAATTGCTCAGAGCGTACTTTAGGGTGTCAGCTGGTCCATAAATTAATTAGACTAAAGCGCTCAGCCAAAGTCATTATGACAGATCTCAGTGAAGGAGAGCCTGGAGTGGAGGTGAGGATACGCGGGTGCGGATGGGGGGAGCTGAAGTGGCTCAGAAGCCCTCCTCCAGTGGTTACTGTTGAGGGTCCTGGCTGGAGACCAGACACTTCCCAGAAAGCGTATTAGGATAAACATAAACAGCAATGATGCTTTTAAAAGGAAGAATTTAGCCCAGAGTGAACGTTTCCCTCTCTCCATCTGCTGCGTTAGTGGAGACGGGGCCTCCACCAACTGGTTTTAACAGTGATTTATGATTTTAAAAAGCGTGAGACTGCAGAATAAAACCATCGCTGTGGTACTTGGCTCTCAGGTCGTTGCCGAGTTGTTCTGGGATGCGCAAAGAATTCTGGGGCCACGACGGCGTTTCTGACTGCCCAGCATAACGAGCCAAACTAATTACCCACTAATGAGCTACACGGATGCACAGCTGAGCATCACACCATCGCTCCTGCTCGTTCAGCTTCACGTCTGAGCCGTGATCGGCTGCAGGACTTCATCAGGACCACTGTTTGCTGGTTTCAGGGTAGATCACACTTGATTTGTAGCCTTTTATTTTGATGTGTCTCTTTATTGCAACTGTGTATATAAAATATATTTAATTCATTCTCACCAAGCGCTAAGCTAGACTGATAAGCAGAAGTGTGTTTTAGAACACAGCAAATTCCTCCAGGGCAGACAAAAAAGGTGCGTTTTAATAAAAAATGCATTTGCTTTAATTTTCTGTTTAGTTTAGATAAAGAACAACTCATTTGGATTCTGAAATAAAATGTGTTGGTTTTTTCATGTCAAACATGGTACTGATTGCTCTCCTCATCATCCTCACAAACTCCTGTTTATGAAAGATTGTTTGGAGAAGAGAGAGTCTCCTCTGTCTCCACCCAGCACAGCTAGCAAACAGTTTTATCTGATAAGTCCAAAGTTATCTTTGTCCGTCCGTTCAGCAGCCACAAAGTTGTCTTGTTTGGCTCCAGAAGTAACTGTTCTCTCTTTAACCATCAGATGAAGAGAGGTTTTAAGCTATTGAGGAGCCCTGGAAAGCAGGTCCCCCCCCCCCCGTTTGACTGTACATGCACAGCGGATCGGTGGGCTGTGAAACCCATACAGGGACCTCATCCCATTTATTTCCCCTCTCACTTTCATTCCTCTGCTCCCCGGAGGTTTTCTGACCCCCATCATTTCTCTAACTCCTCTCCCAGGATTGCCGTTTCCTGACCTTATCAGAATCACCACAGATGAATGTTTCTGTCTCTTTGGGTCACCTCTCTTGTCTTCAGGAGACCCCACCCACCCCCACCTCCTCTGTCAGGGGCCTCGTTCACAGCTATCGCCTAACAACTGCTCACGTCTGATAGATCAACCTGAGCAAAAAAAAAAAGACAAAGTGGGAGGTGGAAAGAGATAAAATCTATATTCACCCTCTCTGCCATGGTACGCGATAACCACAGAGGCCGAGCACCTCCTCACAAAGCTGTCTAAACAAGGGCACGGCTAAAAGCCCAGAGAGCCTTTTAGTCAGGCCTCGCCACAGCTGGCACGTCAATACGCTACAACCACAGGCTCTGAAAACATTAAAAGAAAAAAAAAAAACAGACAATGAGCAGAGGAAACGTACACATGCCCTCAGGCCAAATGCACCACACACACTTTGTGCGTTCCCTGGCCTCAGACAGCACGTGTGCGTCAGTCTGCAGCCATCAGCCGACCCATGATTACTCAAGGGTCAAAGGTGAGGAATGCAGGCGAGTTTTCAGATCACTTTATTCCAAACATCACACACAGAAGGGCGAGAGAAAGGGCTGAGATGGTCGTTAGGATGATCAGACGGTGGCAAGCTTGAAAAGACGTGATTGCAACTTGAAATAGCCGCTTATTTGAAGATAACGCAATACCGAAAGTACCTTTATAACGCGCAAGTGTGGACAAATGTTGCTGTTGGTGGAGGAAATATTTTATATGCAGACAAAGCAAAAAGGAAACACTGACCACTAGCGGGCGCTAGATCCGACTCGTGTCTTTAACTCGGATTTTTTTCACTTATTGTGTAGTGATGGGTGGATTTTTTGAGGTATGAACTCACCATTAGAAAGTGTGATTCATTCAACAGACCGACGGCTTTTCTTTTTCTCTGGAGCTCCTGATAATTCCTCATAACAAATTCAAGGTTTCCAGGCACCCGTGGCCACCATGGTCATTTGAAAATACGTAAAAAATACAGAACTCATAATAAAAAAATATTGGCTTGAGATGCAGCTGCGCCTCCATGCTTCAAACCTCGGTGGTCCCTCCCACACAGTTGTGAGCCAAGCATGGTCACCAGGGAGCGGAGTTGATCAATAACAAGTAAATGATGAGGCCCAGTCCTGGGCTTCAGGAATTTTCTCTATTTACAATTGGAATATCTTGTTTAAGCCCCCCCTGGCAAAAAGGTGCAGATGGCTATAGTGCTTTTTTTTTAAAAAAAAAAAAAAAAAAAAACAATATTGAGACAGGGCAGCTGCAGTATGGGTCAGTGGTTCTGTGATACAGCTTCGATCTACAACAGATGGGCCCTGCAGCAGCGCTGGAAATCCCCTGCTACCCAGGACAAAAAAAAAAAAAAAAACAACACTGATCTCTCTGTTTCTTTACATCCAGGAACTGTTTGTTTGAGCAACTCCTCCAAACTCTGCATCTAATGACAAGAGTATCCCCCAGATAAGAGAAAAACATTGGGTTTTTGGCAGAGAGAGGCTGCAGTGCCTCTGAGGTTTTACTGAATTTCAGAGGAAGCAAGTGATTACAAGACAGAATAGTCAAATCTACATGGTAGTATTTAAGAAAAATACAAATATGAAAAACACCTCAGCTGTTGCACCTTTACATAAACGCCTCACTGCTCTGAGCACATCTGGTTGGAATCCACCCTGAATTCAGCAGGGAGGCTGGAGCTGTTTCGCTCCGTCTCTGGGGAACATGAGCGAGCACATGTGTCGGAGGGAAAGCCTGATGAGAAAACAAGGCGTGAACTCTGGACTGGGCGTGGGGAAGAACAACATCATTGGCGTATTGTATTTCCCAGAATTTAAACTGAAAAAAAAAAGCGCTGACGGACTGAAGAAGCAAGTGTGTGTGTGACCTTACTCAGGACGGCTTCTGATATAACAAAAGAAGGATTTGATAAAAAAGACCCATTTGCTTCCTTCCCTCATGTTTTATCCCCGTCTAAAAACGAAAGTTTCCTCGCTCACACACCATCCATTACCCTGATATCATTTCCTCCCCCTGCACGTCCATCCACCCCTCTCCCTATCTCCTCTTGGCTCGGACAGCGAGCTGTGAGAAAAGCCTTGATACCCTGGCGATCTGCAGGAAGAGCGTCCTGGTGTGATGGGACCGGATGCCTCGCCAGTATGCTGTGAAAGGGGGAAGGGGGCTCATCGGATGTGACAAACGGAAAGACAGACCCTCTATTAACAGCAGCTCTCTGTATCCGAACACATCCTCAGAGAGAGGCTGTGCCAGCAATGGCCACCTGCCCGGTTCACACACACACACACAACACACATACAAACCCAGTCGAGACATTCTGCTACATCTGAACTGTGAGAGTTCATTTACTGTCAGTGATGAAAGGTTTCTGTAGCAACACAAAATGTCCCGAGTGACGCAGCATCTGTCATCAATTGGAAGAGGTCAGCAATCAGCCCCTGCTGAGCCCAGATATCCATAAACGTGCCACCGCCAGCAGTGGGGGAGACATCCAGCCCCCTTCAGGTAGCCCACTGCTATTACCAACAGCACTTTTCCATCTATTCAGTGACTTCTCTCAGTGTTTCCTGTTTTTTTTAACTGTCAAATGTCAAGCTGTTTGTGAGTCTGAAGCTTGGAATCGTGGAAATGTGCCTGTGACTGTAACTTCCTGTGATGATTCAGCCAGCAATCATCAGCTGTCTTTTCTCTTCTGCCCCCAACATCTCTCTCTCTCTATCGTGCATGTCGTTTTGCAGTATCGACTTCACATCTGTCGCCAGAGCCTGGATGTGATGCGTTAGCTGCTATCAGGAGCGATTGATAGGTGGGTTTTAAAACGTGTAATTCATCACCATTTGCCGAATCCATATCTGCCACAAACTTCATCGGCAGCAGCTGCATCTTTCCTCGTGTTCTTGCGTCCCATTGCTGATGAACTCTTTGAGGTGATATGTGTGTGTGAGAGCATTCGTGTGAGAGAGGAGAGGGCCAGGCAGGGACGGAGGACGGGAGCCGAGGGTCTCCAGTTGAAAGCAGGAGTGGGGATTTGACAGTGTGGGATTGAACAACATTTATCCTGGACAAAGCCGAGGAAAATAGGTTTGTCCCTGATGACATTTCCATCGATTGAAACGTGTACCGCTGAAAAACTGACTAATCTCAGGACTTGTGGCAGCAGTTTTTATTCTTGGGAGGTCAAGCTATCGTGTCTGGACACCATGGTGGACTAAGGGTGTGTTTGTGTGAGATCTTTTAGCGTTGAGCCTGTAGGAAGGACAAAAATAAACCTTTCTAGATTTATGCACTCCTTTAAAATGCCACCAAAACAACTGAAAGTTACAGTTCTTAAAAAAATAACATTTATACAGTCATTTAGAGCTCCCAGATGAAGCAGGGTGCTGTCAAAAACGACACATCTGCATTTGGAGAAGGTGTGGAAACGTGTTTGACTGCGCTGACCCACCGTGAACAGACAGCCGGTGTCAAAGTGCCCATTCTGGGATCACAGACAAACAGCGAAGGCACCACAGGTTACATCTGGTGCCATAAAATGCATTCATGCTTCGATGCTGTTATGTGGCCCAGCAGGGCAATCAATGCGCCTAATGGCTGCTCAAACATGGCGGGCGGCGCCCATTTGAAACCCTCATGTTTGGCAGATGGCACGAGACCTGGCTAGCCCGATCGCCTGTTGGATTCCCACACACAGGAAATCCCTCCAGTCAAAAACAAACACACGGGGAATCGTCAGTCAAACTTTTATGGTCACAAACTTTATGCTTTAAGTAGCTAGAGCCCAAACCAGCTTTGATGCCACCACATGAACATTTCCAAGGCTGCCAGGCCTGGATTTACACACTCGCCTACTCGGTCAGCACTTTTTTTTCCCATTTAATTCTAGTAAATACAGTATGCCGATGATTGCGTTCTTCCTCACGTCCGGTCCAGAGTTCACACCTTGTTTTCTCATCAGGCTTTCCCTCCGACACATGTGCTCGCTCATGTTCTCCCGGAGATCAGCGTGGATCCCAACCAGATGTGCTCAGAGCAGTGAGGGCTTTATGTTGGTAAGAGGTGCAACAGCTGAGGTGTTTTTTCAACATATTTGTTGATATATACTATCGTGTAGGTTTGACGACACCCTAACTCTAACCTAACCATAACCCAAGCTGTTCTCTGTTATTGGGGTAACACTAAGTTGAAACATTACCAGCGCCAGTCCTTTGTAGATGAAGGAACTGGAATTTCTACACAGAATTCAATGAGGATTGCTGTGAAAACTCAGATTAGTCCAGTATCAACACAGTAGGATTGAATTTGACTAGTTTTCCAAGGCTAACCCTAGTTCCAAGCTAGGTTAGAAACAGGACCTGAGTGCAGATTTCGTATGTTTGCAATAAAAGTTCCTTAAATCCCTCAAAGCCATAAAGGAAGATCTGGGAAGAAGTTACAGATGAAGGTCATTGAAGCGATGAAGCTAGTGCAATTACGATGGCCGTTTGGAGGCTGATTCAGCACGCCCCTCCCTACGAGGAGGTGCAGCGGGCTGAGACTGAGAGTCACTGGAACGCAGCGGCACAGAAAAAAACCTGTTTGTAATTATCCTCTGAGTCAGTCTGGATAAACTCCAGGAGGGGTGAGGCAGTGATGGTCCCTTCCACTGGGCTGCTGCTGCTGCTCTGCCCCCATCAAAGTGAGTCCTCAACTGAGCTCCGCTCTCACGAGGTCCAGTTGTTCTCCACGGCGATGAGCCGTCCTGTCCTCCACGCGCATGTTCAGCCCAACAGCTGCGGTCATGTCCGAGCGGGGCGGGGCTCCGCGCTGGCAGACAGGCCCACGACGACCTGAGACTGTCAGCCTGGAAAGCAAGCAGGCATCCCAGATGACTACATCTGTGTGTGGATGTATGATTAAAAATAAAAACAATCTCCTATGCAGGGTTTTTAATCACAAACATAGCCAGAGGGCTTTTTGATGGAACTGTTTCAACTTGAAACTTTTCCATATTCCAAGCAACAATAACACTTTCTCCTTTTTTTCTGATTGCAGCATTAGATTTCATTTTCTGTGGCATTTTCCAAGGGTTTTTTTTTTTTGCTCTTTTCTGCTGCATTCATTCAAATGGATGATTTGCCTGAAAATTGAGCAGTCAGGAAATGGAGAGAGGAGGCAGTTTTTATGCGTCAAAACAGAAGAAACCAGCGTTTTATCACTTGTGCGGCGGCTCTGTCAGCAGCGGAGCCCTGCAGAGCCTCTGAGGGGAGTTTTGTTGTAGCTCGAGTGTGAAAGTAGAAATGTTGCTTTTACACTGAAACGCTCAGAAAGTCTGATCAGATAAAGAAACAGCTTCAGTTTTGGGCACCATTAGCGCAGCTGTGCATCTTATTCCGACATTCTGATATTTTATGTACTAATTTGCACTTTTGTATCCAGACCAAACCGCACGGCTGAACAAGAAGATTTAATCTCATAGTTATTTCTAGTTTTGGAGTTTTTATTTAACTTAATTATTCTTAGCATTTTATTTGTTGTTAACTGGACTCACGTCAGTCATCTCAGAGTATGAAATCAGATGGAGGGTAGACGGTGGCAGGTTTGTTTGTTGTTTGTTTGGGAGGTTTTTTTGTTTGGTTATTTTAGAATGTCAGCACTTTCCACAGCCAGCTTTATTCTGGCACTTAGCGACATCGTTAGCAAGCACGGTGGACAGAGTGTGACCTTCTCACCTGTTAGCAGTCACACACACCTTATTTCCTGCGGACTGGAGTTTGCTCAGGTCCCTGCAGTGTGCTGGAGCTTCATCAATACTGATGTGGTGGCGCAGCAAATATAATATTCAAAAAATTACAATGAAAGGTGGTTTCTGGGGTTTTGCAAGTGATAGTAAATCACTTTGATACCCAGCTGCTGGGTTGAATTATACTGTAAATTGTTAGCTGAATTTAGCTTTGGCCTCTTTTAAAACAAGATTTTGCTGATTTTCTTTTTATTATTTTTTTGTAAGTACTGGAATTTAGAGTGGAAGTATGTTTGGTTTTCATAAATTTCTTCATCATGCGGGGCAGGATGCTTGTTTTTTGTTGGGCAAACAGATGGAAATGGGACAGGACTTACTGATATTCCTCAATGATTGTGAATGGTGCTAGTGTTAAAGATATCTGCTATAATAAATCGTGTGCTTCGCATTAACACTCATTCCAGACTGTTATTGTGTCTCCAACACTAGATTCTATCAAATCAGAGTGGAGACACATTTATAATAATAAAGGAAAATATTAGTGGGCTGTCTATAACAGATAGCATTGAATGAATCCTGATGCTGAGTGTTTCTGGGTGATGCATCAGTATGGGTGTCAGATTGATGGGTGACAGTGTCAAAGGGCCGCGACTCGCCTTATTTATAGCACCACAACACGGGAACCCCTCCCGCATCCGAAGGCGCTAAGAGCAGAGTGACAACATGGCGTAAACAGCACTCAGCGCTCAAATGAGCTGTTTTTGCAGAACAACTTAGGTAAATGCATGCAGGGCTGAAACTGCAGGTGCTTTAATTAAAAACTAAATAATGAAACAGAATGGCCAAGTGAGCCTGGAGCAGCAGAAGAGGTGGTCACACTGCAGCAGAACTGTTCCTCAATCACAGCCTGGTGCCTTGAAGCATGCTAACTTTTAATGAATGATTGTGAATCAATCACAAATGGTGCCGCATTAATACTGCAGCAGTCCACATGACCTTTTCCTTTGAACCGACTGGAGGAAAAAAAAAACATTTCATCTGAAAATTGTGAAATTGTATTTTTTTTTTTCTCTCTGCCTATTACTTGTGTCCCCACCCCCTCGTCCCCATGCTCCTATTTTGCCGACCAATTCCCTGAGCGATTTCAATTAAATGGTCCTGCCGAGTTTTTTCGCTGACTTTCCCGAGTCTTTCCCTTGGCTCGTGGCTCGTGGCAAAGCGTGATTTTGTTTTTTTCCGCAAAGCTATTTCCAATTTAATAGAAGTGCATTTTTGTCCGCTTGTGTTATGAATTAAAATGGGGTTCTTTAAGGTGCACGCTGCCATGGTTGAGCACCCCTTCATTCAGGCTCCTTCTACCTTGAAGGTGAATAGTCTGGTGCCAACATGAACTCTATAAATCGAGTTGTACGAGTTCTCCCTTTGCTGTTGTTGAAGTTAAGGCAGTGGAGTTTTTGCCCTTGAGAAGGTGGTTGCTATAGTGAATTATAGATGCAGTCAAGTCTGGAGAAGCTGTTTCTTGGCCGGGCAGCATTATCATCATTATTTCAATTTTTATAAATTACTGTACACAGATATCAAACCTGAACATCTCTAGTGCATTTCCTGTTTAAACCACGAGAAGCATGAAACCACGGATCAGAAATCTTCTTTTTTTTCCATCCCAAGGCTTTGGAGTTTGTGTGACCCATCATTCATCAGGAAAGAGGCTCCCTCAAAACCAAGCAAACAGACTGTTGTTATTCAAAAAATCGCTGAATTATTCCCAGCTGACGGGGATTGTTTGTCCCTTTCGAGTCCATGCCTGGGACATTTTAGCTGTTACCACAGAAACTAATGAGTGGTTGGCACCGGACCGCCCAAGCCCCTTGGGTGTTTTCGACTGACTGTCTTTGAATGTGTGGATGCACATTGACATCATTAATGTCTAAAATTAGAACGTGCATCTGTCAGTCTCCGGGCCCGCGCTGATGGCTCGTCATTCACGGTCGGCTGAACGAGACTGGTTGCCGAGCGCGTCGCTCCCAGTTGTGTCCCCTTTTGCTTGCAGCGACACGCACTTGCAGCAAACAAGTTGCCACCCTTGACTCATTAACGCCACAGTTGTGACGTGGCCTAATCGCTCCGTGCAGATGCAGAATTACCAAACTAATTGTTGCTGTTGTTGCTAATTGTTTTGTGAATCAGCCCTCGGTATTGACTGTAAGCTGAACTGTGCACAAAAATCTATACAATGCTACTTTTTACTGCAGTCTTTCTGAAATTAGTGCAGAAACATTTTTAGATAATTAGACTTTAAAAGACCTTAAATTAGCATTAATTCATTAGTCATGCCCTTCAGGAACAGTACGTTGGAGGCTGTGCCCCCTGTGGTCAACTGGTTATCCACGTTAGACTCCTTCATGCTAATGATGTTAGCCACTGCACTACCCTGAGAATGTAACCAGAGCAAGGTGGATGAGGGCATAGAATTATAAAAATGTGGCAGTAAACAAAGGAAGAGGGTGGATCTGTCTTTAATTTACTATCAGGCGTTAGAAAATGGGTACCGACTCATGAAAAAGGAACCTCGGTTGTGCTGAGTTATGTCATCAGCCAGACAATTTTACTGCCCCAAATATAGCCACCACAAATCTCTGGGCTGCGTTTATTTTGCAGGAATTTCCTGGCCTGAACTTGTTACGTTGCATCAGACTCTCGCGTGAGCTATTGCTCCCTCATACTTTAGGTACGTGGTTTGTGGAGGTGTTCATCAACCCTGAGAGCCTGGTCAATCTTCGGCGGCTTCATTATCCATTAACATGTCACCTGTGTGCATTTTCTAGTCAGCCTCAACATTAAACCAACGGAGAAACAGAGTGAAAGCAGGGTTCGGCCGTTCCTTCTGGATGATACTGCAAATTCAGTGCGAATTCATCCATCTAAAAACATCAGGGAAAACACCACAACAGCAGGGACCATGAAGCAAAAAAATATGATCCTCTATAACAAAATTACCATTCAAGTTCATAATTTTGGCTTCCAGATTCCTCAGATAACACAGACACGATTTGATCTGCTGGGTAGGTTTGGGAACAACAAACGCCAAGGTAAGTCGGTGAACCGAAGCATGTAGTTAGGAGCAGGAGAGGAACCATGGAGCCAACATGTTGCCCTGAAGCTGCAGGAGCTTGGCGTCAACTCAGCAGGAGGCCGCTGGTGGCATGCCCACATCCTGTCACCTGTCCCAGGTGAGACAGAAGCACCAGCACAGGCTGGCCTTCTGCTAGCCTGCTTTCACACCTTTTAGTCACCCCCCCCCCCTCCTCATTCCCCCCTTGTGACAGCGCCATGCAGCTATGCTTTCTCTGTAAGGAATTGCCCTGTTGTCAGGACTGTCGGATCGGTGTGGGAGGACGGGGTCACGGCTTGTGACTGGAAGTAGTGGGAGAGGATTAGCGGCCCAGCAGAGGGAGAGTGCGGCATCCCCACAGCGGCGCACCAGCTGGTCAGCAGGCCGGCGAGCCCGGCTCCATCTGCCCGTCATCTGCTCGACCCGCTGAGAGGCCTGATAAATCTCTCTGCCTCCCATCGTTCCCAGAGATTATGTCATTCCGCTCTGTCCTTTGGTGCCGTGTTTTTCGGTGGAAGTCATCACGGAAAGGATTGTGTATCTGTGCGCTGCTGACACACCACCACACGGTCTTATCCAACATGTTCCATTCATGAGGCCAAATAAGCCTAAATATAGTAGAGTAGATCTTGAATCAGGAATGCACACAGATCTTTTATTTTTACCATAAAATCCAACATCAAGGCCCTCAGCTCTGATCATGATTGTATGAGCATTGCAGGAATTTGTGCTAGCTAGTGTGACTGTTTTAAGGTTATTATTTTTTTAATATTTTCCAAAAGGTAAATTAGGAATGTCATTTCACCGTCGTCGAGGAGTAAGCGCTGTGCCCCAAATAACCCGTCTTTGTCCTCGTTGGGTTTACATCAGAAGCTTTCAGAGGACAAATGTGATCTTTGTGAATTCGCAACGGCCTCTGTTGGAACCCGACCGGCGTGGTTTGATGCTTTCACAGGATTCGGTTCACCGGGGTTGTTTCGGGGATCTTTGTAGACTTCCCAAGCAGAGTTATTTCCCAAGCCTTCAATCAGCCCAGTTCTGTCAGCGCTGCTGCTCCGCGGCTCATCCCCATCCCAGTCAGGTACAGAACACAATAGATTTATTTTTTCAATTCTTCGTCTCCTTTTACTTCGAGGAGTGCCAAAAGTGTCAGAAACGTTGTTTCTGCCTCTTTTTATCTCCCCCGTCTTAGTCGCACTAATCAAGGTTGAGGATGCGAATCAGTGGTTGCGGAAATGCCTGGGAGAATCGGCAGGAATCCCTCAAAGGCAGTTAAAAATATGTCGGAGCTGATGAGTTGATGAGGCGACTTCCACGCAGGAAGCTTCTGCAGCCTGAGAGTCACAGCAGCAGCTTCCGGAACCACAGATGTCCAAAGCGCTTGGTCCTCAGAGTTTAGAACCGCCGCCTGTTTGCCGCGGATATCTAAGCGGCAAGCCAATCACGTTAGATCATAGCCAGCATGATTGGCAGCAACTTGGCGGTGCCGCTCGGCCACTTGTGTTATCGGGAGGAACACACACACACACACACACACACACACACACACACACACACACACACACACACACACACACACGGTTACATAAAAACATAAGCTCGGGTTTATTTTAGTGTGTTTTATTTTACAATTCAGTGCTTTTTGCTCACAAGTTTGTCAGACGCCTTAGCCACTGATGCAATGTTTACAAGTCTATTTGCAATTTTAGTTATTTAATTTTCTTTTTTGTCTGCTTTGTTCTTTCGTTACTGGCATCCAGTCCAAATCCCCCAGATTCCAGTCCAGTAGCAATGCAACTCTGATGAAGCTGGGTGAACCCGACCCTGCAGAGTCCTTGTGGCTGGTTGTTTGCGCGTTCGCCTCCCAGACCTGAACTGCTTGTTAGGATGAAAACGTGGCTGCAGCATTTTGACTGATCTGCTGCCGTCAGACAGGCAGCAGGTGCCGACGAGCCGTCTGACATTTCCAGGTAATTTTCAATCAGGAGCTACCTGGATGTGAGCAGTAAGCAAGCCGCATTATAGAAAGAGATGGGGGGGGGCTTTTGTGTCTGCCACATGTACACGCACACGCACGCACGCACGCAGGCATACACACACACACCTTTTGTATGATATTGCTTGTTGTCTTAATGCAAAAATATTGAATATTTCATGCAGGAGTAACAACCTATGAACTATGATTTAGAGCCACAAATTAACACCAAATATATGTGTTAGGAGGTGAAAAATGGGGGAGAGCACAGGTAAACTGCAGAAACGTTTAAATTGTCTGCAGTTATTAGTCAACATGCAACAGATACAAACACAATGAAATACTGAAGTCATGTCAGGAGAGATTTCTGCTCTCTGGCAGCGGAACATAGAAAGTGGACATTAGGAGGCAAAACAAAGCTGTGTGTGTGTGTGTGTGTTTGTGTGCATGTGTGTAGACCCCAGCCTATTTCTCTCCCCTTTGCAGCAGCCTCCATCCATATTCATAACCTCCCACAGCGATAGAAGAGACGGAGAGGAGGGCAAAAAAAGGAGTAGGAGGAATTAGAATTACACTGTGGAAGAGTTAAAAGGAAAGGATGAAGAAACAGCTGTGTGTGTGTGTGTGTGTGTGTGTGTGTGTGTGTGTGTGTAGGTGTGTGTGTAGGTGTGTGTGTGCGTGTGTTCTTGCTACATTGTGTGTACCAAAATACTCCATCTACTAGCAAAGGACAGTCCTCACAAATGTGCCGGTCATCAGGGTACTTTCTGTGTTCCTCCTGTACTTTTAAGGCTCACAAACACAAATAAAAATCTGAAACACAGCTATAAACAAAGAAAAACTCATGGCCACCATCGTCATCAATCCTCCAAACGCACCATCTGCAGTGAATGTAATTCCCGCTTAACAGACTCTGTCACAAAACGAGGGGCCATTTCACTGGCGTAAAGAGCATTAAGCGGTTCATACTTGTTAGCACCTCGGTAAAATACAAATAGACGTGAGAGATGGCATGAATACTGCAGCTGTTATCATAGGACTATCTGAAATCGACTTGGACATGTAGAGCAACAATCAATGAAAACTTTGACCCATATGCTTTTGTTAAAATGGCATGACACCAGCACAAGTCACAAACCTGTGACACCAGCACGCTAACGAGCAGGAAATAGCCATCATCAGATACATCTGCTGTTTGAGGAAGGTGTTGGAGTGTTTGGTTTGCAGCATGTGGCATCAAGTCCAACTGTTTTACTTTGTCTCCTGCAAACATGAGACAACCTGCTACCTGTTTGCTCCCAACCATCTGCCAGGTGTCCTAATTTGCTCGCTACGATTTTTGTTTGTGGAGAACACCCCTACAGAGGTCATCCTACATGGTTTAAATCCACCAATGTTCCTCTTTGGCTTTTAAAACGATGGGATTAAAACGATGGAACGAGGCCAGAGCGTTTTTCTACATATAGCATCTTCCTGATGAGTCGAAGGCTGCCTGGTTTGGCGCTGATTGGTCAAATAATCACAGCCGTGCTTTCGTGTTTAATCTGGTGTAAGTCACCGCTGTACAGCGGCGAGCGCAGTCATCTCCCATGGAGACGGTCTTCACGGTCCCCACGGACCACTTGATGGGGTTTATGATGTGGTTTCATGTGTTCAAAGTGTTTCACTGGAGATCTTCGGTTGGGGGGTAGGGGTTGGGGGGGGCGTCAGCACATTTGATCATCCACTTGAGACTGTGGAGCTTCGGGGGGCTCGACAAGCCGGCTCGTCCTCTGTTCAAGCCTGGACAGCAGAGACAGTCAGGGTCCACGGAGGGGGTGGTGGGGGATTCACCATTAAAAGTAAATGTTTAAGATGAAAACCTACTAAAGAATTCTGTCATAATTCTATTCTATTCACATTTATCTCATAGATGATATGTTTCCAGTAACCCGTGGCAACAGCAGCATCACAAACATTTTAAGTGATGTAAACTCGACCTTAAATAACTTTCTGTAGCTTTATATTAGGTTCATTGTTTTGATGCCCTAACTGAGTTACCAGAAATATTTATTACACAGAAGAACCTATCTGCACATCCATCTGTGATTGTGATTGATTGAGGGTAAAACGAAGCGCACGTTAGCTGCATTCCTAATGACGTCTTCCGTATGAAGCTGCTAGCGCTCCGTCTCCTCTGTCAGACCGTCATGTGTAAAACCGACACGGCTTCTGTGTAATTAGTGCGTTTGTGCTGCTGACACTCCAAGTCAAATGTCATCAATCACTTTTTTGGGTGGAGAATCTAACTCGCGTACAGTATGTTCTCTGCCCACAGCAGCTATTAGCCGCCACCCACTGCCTAATTACCACCATTCATCCTTTATCAATAAGAAGCGGAGGGAAGCAGCTGCTGTCAAGTGTCTGCGCTCTCACAGGCATGCAAATGTACACACACACACTCACACACACACACTGACATTCAGAGCACAGGAAGTGTCAGTTAAACTGTGATAGAACCTGACTTTTTCCCGCCATTCCTTGTGATCTTTTTCTTGTATATGCTCATTCCGTGTTTGTTCCTAGATCCCACGGCACGCACGTGTTTGTTAGGGAGGATCTATTTAAGGCCGTCTTCCTGACACTGAGATGATGGCAGGTTTTATTAGCTGGTGCTCGGGGACCTGTGGGAGTCTCACCTGAGAACTTAAGCGAGACGCAGAAGCCGAACTCCTCGCCTCCTCTCATCCGTCTTCCGGTCCCGTTTCATCTCCCTCAGATCGTTGCCTGCCTCCGTGTCTCCCCTTCAGCACCTTAATCCGCCTGTTGCCACCGCTCCACTTCTCTTCCGCGCCTGTTCTCCAACCTTTCGCTCTGCGTGGGCATCCTCGCCGCCTCTCCAACAACAGCAGCCTGTTATCTGTGAAATGCGCCTGCCACATTGTGCCTCCGGTGACACGCCAACCTCCTCCCATGACAACTGGCTAATTAGGTGTCACCGCGGGAAAGGAAGGGCAATCGCAGAGCCGATACGGCCGAGCCATAAAGCTGTCAGCGCTCCGACTTCTGGCGGGAGAGGAGAGGGATTTAAAGAGAGGCAGATGAGGTAGATTTAGGTCCAGGGGTCAGGAGGAGAGCAGAGAGCACGGCAAGGACGAGGAACAGCTGCAGGGATTGGGAGGAATTTGGAGGCGGTAGGAGCCCATGCAGAATAAATGCAGGTGAGGCTGAGATGAGAGAAGCATAGATATGCGCCGAGGGAGGAAGGAGACGAGAAAGGCAAAGGCCTCCGCCGCACACACACACACTCAAAGGGCAGGTGGAGCCCTGATCGATTGAGCTGTGGCCTGCTCTGACGGCTCAGCAGGACTGGAGATGAATGAGTTGACCTATGGAGGAAAAGACAGAGGAGAGGGGAAGAAATAACAAAGCGTTGGCCTTGAGAGGGTGCATGTCAGATCAGTCAGCGGGACGCAGCTTCCTATCAGTGTTTACAGATGGAATTCTTCAGAAATGATCAGCGTCGGTCATAGATGAAAACCTTCTGCTTCTGCCCGGCCTGTGGGACCCGTTTCCTCCAGAAGGAGATATTGGCGCCAGAGATTGGCCACTGTTCATGTTCACGTTTGGAAGGATTCCGTGAGAAAATAAGATCCCCATTCATCAATTTAGCTACATTTTTACCGAACAATCAGTCTTTTTATTGACATTTTTATGTTTTCCACTGTAGGAGCTTGTGCTGGTCCAGGATCAGTATTCTGCACTGGCTAAAAATCTGTGCGAGGGTCGGTGATCTGAATGCACCTCTATCGCCTGTCTGAAGGGAACGGGAACGTAGCTTTAAAATATGGTTTTAAAAAGTGCACCTTAAGAACAACTCGGGTCGACTGTCAATCCCTGGATCGAGCGCCGCAGACACGTTTGAAACACGCCTGTTCGACTCAGCACCTGGGAACCATCAATCACCGCGCAGCCGATGGGCCGTCGGCAGCCGGCCTGTCACCGCCACTCAGACGGGGCGACGCCAGGAGAACGGCTGTTCTGCTCTGGAAAAGGCCACATCAGCTAATAATTGGAGCGGTGCCCGCGCTGAGCTCCGGGCTAATTAGCTCTCCGCCACCAAAAGTGTGACCTCCATACTAATAAAAGCAGCGTTGTTAGCAGCGTTTCCAAGCCCAGTGGGTAGCTGACAACATTCTCGTCCATCAGGCGCACATCCTTCAGCATAATTATGCAACGTTACAGTAACTTGTTATCACTCCCGCTAATATCCAGCAGAGGTATAAATTCTTCATTAAGACAATTAAAACAAGAGCGTCCAATCAATCAATCTCATTAGCACCGTTGTCAAGACGACGGCATCCCGTCCCTGTGTGGAGTTCTAGTTGCGCTGCTAGTGTGTGCTTATTAAGGCACCTCACAGCAGGAAAACAGCCGCTCACAGATGGCTGCCTGTTATATTCCTGATAGGATATATAAATGAGATTATTAGTCAGGGAGATGGTGGCTGTTTGTGTGCACGACCGTTTTACTGCAGGCACAAATAATGGCAGAACGGGATTTGTTGTTTCGGGGGAACGGCTGCCTGGCTGTAACCAGGTCTATCTATCAGCTCCGTACACACGCGACACCTGCAGAAAAGGGTCAGGAGGTCAGAGACGCTGCTGGTTACCTGGTACGCAGATGAAAATCTGATTGGAAAAGATAATCTGGTTACTGGCTTTGATCCAGTGCTCACGAGATGGAAAATACTCTAATCATGTTCGAGGCAGATTCGGACTTCACTGTTGACTTCATTTAGATGTTTACCGAACAGACAGTAAGTGCTATTTACTCTAAGCTCGCATGCTCTGGGTTCCATAAAAGTCCAGAGAAGGTTAATGTAGGTCTGACTTTAATCACTGTTTGCCCACACGCTGTATGTAAATCATCTTTGCCCGGTGTTCATTTATTCATCTTCCCAGTTGGCATGAATGAATGTTTGTGTTTCTGTTGACCTTTTCCACGTTTCCCCTCGCAGCAAAAGTGGCTTTGCTTTAATCTCTCATCATTTAGTGCAGATTTGTTCAATTTAAAGTCAGTTCTGCGTGTAAATGCAACGCTTTAGCTGTCAGATTTGGTATTAGCAGCTAGCAGACAGGATAATGACAGCTTCTGTTTGGTTTATTGGGCTAAAATTAGTATGCTGAAAACCATACAATACACAAATGGGCACCGTCATTTGCATGGTGACAGGCACTGAACTGGGGCATTAACCTAGCTCACACTTTGAAACATGACCTGAACACTAGTGCTAAGTCAGATCTTTTAGTAAAACCACTCAGAAGCTTTTAACAAACAGGCTAACCTCATTCTGGTGCTTCAGTTTGTGCTGTAATTCTCTATATTGTAAGAAGATACAAAACAAGAGGCTTTCTGAGCTACTTAGCTGCAACTTTGCTTGTCTGAAGGTTCTCAGCGTCCTTGAGCATCCCTGTGGAACCTTTGTGGAACCATTCCAGAGCAATCGTAGGTGCCCGAGCCGTTCGGGCAGACATGTTTCTCCGCACACTCGAGGGAGCATCACTCAACCCGCTAAAGAGTGACAGCCTGCCAGAGTTACTGCGACGCAGTCACGCTCCGGTAATGGAGCCGGCCACGGCGGTGTCTGCAGAGTCGATGCTTTAAGAGCTTTAATGGACTAGAGGGCCACAGATAAGAGCTCCTCTGCTGCTAGGGGCTGATTGGAGAACCCGGCTCCCATGCAACACAAGGGTATGCAGCGAGATGAGGCGTAAAAACAAGATTCCAGAAGCCTTTGACAGCCTTTAGTAAATGATCAGCTGATCTTCAGAAGCAAACCTTTAAAAAGGTGGAAAAGGCTAAAAGCATGTTAATACCTCCCGGCACAGCTCGTCTAACTGTATTGATGAATTTGTAGATTGAAGGGCACTGACCTGAGATTATTCCAGACTGAAATAATCTGTTTTATCCATTCCTGATAGAAGCAATAAATGACAAAGATTAAAGATTCTTTCCCACTCTGACAGATTACTGAACAGCGAGGATGGATTTATTTAGCCTATATCACTTTGTTTTTGTCTTTAAATGTCAAAGGGGAGGAAGAATCACCTCCCAGTCGCTAGCAACCTTCCAACAGACGGGTCTCTGACTGTAATACCTCAGGTAATCACAGAGGATTAGGTGACTGTTGGGCTAATGTGGAGCGATATCAATGCGGTTTGCTCAACACGCTGCTTCACGCCGCAATTTAAGTAGATACAAGATCATCTCATAATTGCTTCTCCCCTCAGAGGCTCCAAACCCAGTTAGGTTTTAATCTTCTGTCGACTCTAAGCACCATGCTTTACACTGTAAAAACAATATCATGTGAATTAAATGAAGTGGTCGACTCCTGCAAAACTGACACGGTAAAACGGATCCGGCAAAGGAAATGAAAGCTCTTCCTTGTAACTAAAATACAATCACTGAAGAATTACATTGACGTTTTGGACCTCAAGGGCAACGCAGTTGACAGGACAGCAGCTTTTGATGATTACTGACCATTTTGCCAGCGAGGGACCGTGTCTGATATGCCACAGACGGTATCGGAGGCAGTATTATAACATCACAACACCAGTCTGCTTGTTGATTGCTTTGTTGCTAATCTGGCTGCTAACGGTTTGTTTGCTTTGCCCTAATCTTCCTACAACAAGCCGAAGAAGGCGATGTTAATCAGCCTTTTTTTTTTTTTTTTTTAATTTATACTGCAGTCAAGTGCACGTGGGGCACGAGCTCCAAGCTGGAGCCACATTTGAATGCATCTGATTGTTATTGATTAGCTTTGAGAATTGTGCAGCAGATTGATTATAAGAGATTGAGCGACAATCACATTAAACACACAAACAGCCACGGCCAAAGACAATCTCTTTTAGATGAGACGCTAATCACCACCTTCCACACAGACGCAGGAAGTAAACAGGCCTCGCGTGAGTGTTTTCACACACTCAAAGACTTCTTAGGGCTCGTACACAAAAGGCAAGAGAAGCTCTTGAACGTACCGTTGTGGTGTCGTCTCTGTCTGCACATAGAGGGGGAATTCAAATTTACAGATGCCGAATTCAGACCCACATACGCACACAAGCACAAGCTTAAACACACACCCTCATTTGTACTTATATGGGGAGAAGCCTCCAAGACAGGAGTGTGTGGTGATGGATGTGTTCTATCTACTTGCTCCAGACAGCTGGTCTGCATGGACAAACGGACAGGGAAGGCCATCGGTCAACACACACTTTACCTCGAGTGTGTGTGTGTGTGCATATGTGACATTTTGGCTGCCGTCCCGTCTTTGGCCAAGGTTCCTCGGGCAGGGAACCTCAGGCTTCATTCTCCCTTCCCATCTGCCCCAGCTCTGCTTTTGTACCCTGGTGCTTGCCTGCCTGACAGGCAGGGTTGCCACGGTGATGGATGAGCGCGCGCTCGGTTTCTGTGTCAGAGTCCTCCACCCTTGCTACCTGCCGGGAGGGGCCCTGTCAAAGACTTCCTGTTGGGTCAGCTGCTTCTGCCGACAGGAACAGGAAAAAAGTGTTGGAATCGCTCGGAATCGTTAGCCTCATTGGGAAAATCCATTTTTAGCCACTTAGCTTTAGCCAGTCAGAGTGTTGCTGCAGCCAGTCACAGTTTGCCTGCTACCTGCCTTTTATTACGGTGTGATCTTGTGGTCACCGCTAGCTAGCTTTTGTATGCCGTTGCCTTTGAAACAAGCTCCATGAGCAAAGCACTTGTGAGCACTTATGCTAAGTGTAATTATCCAATTAGCCTGTACTTTATTAGAGACAGCCATGCATCCGTGCTACCAGGGACCAGTTAGTGTGCCCTAATCAGCCGTTAGCGTCCAAGCAGAAGACCTATGGAGCATTTTTATTAAGGAGGCTGTTTGTGCTGCCGCCTCATGTAGGAGGACCATTATTATTGAGATTTATCTGCAAAGTTCGGGACTGGGAATACTGGGAAAACCGACTTGGCAACCCATCAGTCACGCCTTCTGTTATAATCATTACTGGAACTGACTTACCTTGTCAGTGTTTTTAATGTTTTTTCTGTAAAGTTTCACCAAGCACCTTTTGTGTAAAATCTTTTCAGGCGCTTTCACAGTTCTTCTCCGATTGTTCCCGCGCTCTCGCAAACATTCGTTTGACACTGTTCCACTGTCAGTGAAAACAATGAGCAGCGAAAGGAGCTGCTTTCTCTTAACACAAGAGACTGGAGAGTATATTTAGGATTCAATTATCTCGGCTAGAGATCACAAAAGAGCCGAAACGTTCACAACCAGAGCGGTTAGTGACGGCGGCTGTTGGACTAACCGTGTTGTCTAGCAGCAATCATCCATCTATCCATCCATCATTAATCTATCTATCCTCCTGTCTGTTCCTCCAGCATTCTTTTTTCAGCTTTCATTGTTCTATTGGGTATTTTTTTCCTAAATTGTCAGTTTATCAAAACGCTTAAAACATGCTAATATGGTTCCAAGTTTTGATGTGAAAGCACCTGAGCTATGCCAGCATCTTACCGCCGAGTTCTTCTCAGCGGCCAGGACCACAGCTTATCTCGGAGGCGCTGCCTAGCAACCACCTGGGATTGTTTACAACCATGGTTGTAACTGCTGCCTCTTCCTGTTACCCCGATAGTCTTTTTGTTTTTAGTTTTGTACACCAATGCAGTGAGCGACGCCATCGTTGACTGGCAGACCAAACGCTGCTGCCACTACAGGGACGATGGGAGAAGAGCTACACGCACCATCGGCAGCGTCATCGGCGTGACGGTGCGCCAGGAAAGATGAAGATACAGTGTTGGAGAGAGAGTTGAAGAAGGTGGAAGTAGCACACAAAAGTGGGGGAGCAAGGGAAAGATAGAAGAGGAGAGGAAAGAGTGGAGGAGATCAAGCAGCAGGATGCAGAGAGAAGCTGTCTAGTTAGAAGAAGACGAAGAAAGCCACAGAATGCCCCACTGGCGCCAACGTGCTGATTAAGAGAGCATCATCGGAGGCTGACAACCTGGTTCCTAAAGCACAACGCGCCAGGAGGAGACCCCGCTCCCATTGGTTCCCGCCGCTTCTCTTCCTGAGCTCGCACAATAGCCGTCTGATGAAGACCGGATGATTGGAACGGGAGCGAAATGTGCAAGAATAACAGAAATACGCAGACTTGAAGAGCTGCTGATGGCAGAGAGCAGGAAAAAAAGCACATCAGAGCGGAGGTGTGGAGAACAGGCACGGCACACATGCAATTAGGAGAGCAAATCTGTGCCAGAGAATTTGCTAATTCCCGCTTTGTGTGGGCCGCCGATTGGCTGTTCAGCGCACATCAGTCGGGGAAGGCAGATAAAACGATGAGCTTGGCCGCTTCCTTCGGCGCGGCGTCCGTCACAGGTCAGGTTTAGCCATAGCCACGCTCAGCTTTCTCACCCTGCAGCAGCGTGCACCTGCACAATTAGTCGCAGGAGAGAACATCTCCTGCAGGATGTTGCTCAATTAGCAACTCTCAGAGCTGCAGGCCGGAACAGAGAGGCTCATTAACAGTCATGTATGACCTTTTCCACGTGAACTGAGTCACAAGCTGCTGAAAACTGATGATTACTTCAGGAAGCGTGGCCATGCTGGCAGAAACAGGACAGCATAGTCACGCTAGTACTGATATGATTTTGTAAATTTCTTTACAAGGACGCAATGCCAAATTAAACTAAAAAATAAAATAAAAGAGACGATCTTTTGAGTGGGCAGTCTTGATGTGTGATTTTACAGTTTTGTGGGCTTTTTGAAAGGAGTTGCAGCTCAGTTTTTCATGGAATTTCCTGTCTGTGGTCGACAGCGCTCCTGTGGGCCTCCACCAGCTGCGCCGCATCTTGTCTAGACACAAAGTTTCTGCTCTGACTCGGGTTTTAGTGTCTGAAGAACAAATTCACTGGGCCTGAAATCGCCACAACTCCCTGAGTGGTGCACTACTCGGGGCGTAGGCTGTTCATGTCAATCTTGTTGCTATGACGCCATCAAAAGCGCCCCAGCTTGGTTTCCAGACCTTCATTTTTACTGGCAGATTTGATATTTTACAGCAGGTTTTACATTGTGACCATTTCCCACAACCACAGCTCTGAAATCAGCAGATTTGGGTTGGGTGTCTTAGAGTGTCGGGAACCCTGAATTAAATCGGCAATACGTGTTAATAATACAAAGCGTGTCCTTGAACAGCGGCGCAATGATCTCACAGATAATTACATTTATGTTTTCTTGGTAATCGGAGAGCTGTAATTGCATTGAGAGTAAATCGGCTTTTGTTCTTATCTTTAATCAGTAACATAGGAAACACAAGAAAAAACATTAGATGGAGCCATAATCCCTGTTAGCATAATTAGAGGAGAAACTGGACTGTTGGACGTCTGAGGGCCGCTAGAATTATCTTCTCTCCATACAGGAGGGGTAATTATTCCTGTTTATGTCCATACTAATTATTGTGTTTCAACCAGACACAAGCTACAACATCTGAAACAATTATCTCTGACTGTCGACGCGTCGATGATGAAGGGCACGTGAATAATGTCCCAATCATTTTCTGTCTTATCCAAAATCAAATCAGTGTTTGCAGAGGTCATCTAATTCAATCAGTGATGCGTTTTTGTCACTTTGGAGGCAGAAAAACATTTAAAAAACACATAAACGCAATGACGTAAGTGAGCGGTTGACTCACAGAACCAGAAGGCTGCTGGTTTTCTCCCACTGCAAAACTCGACATTTTTAATGAAGACTGGGGATGAATGAGGCAAAAATATCATCTTTATTGGAGGTTTTAGGCTGCAGTCTGACAAATTTCACACGAAATACTTTAGTTCAATAAATAAACAAACGTACAAATGAGAATCCTGTAAAGGTGGCAGGTTTTAAGAATGATGGCTTTGGGCTCCTCTTTCTGTGCTGAGAGTTTTCGTAGAGTTATGGAGGAAACAACGGGAGCAAGCGTTTAGGAATCTTTCTCTCATTGTTTTTTAGCTATGATGTCATCGGGTTTGGAGCAGCCGACTCCATCGCCATCTGGTCCCCAGGAGAAGAAGGAGGCACAGCAAGCCACTCACGCTACCCACCCCACCCACACACACCCACACACACACACACACACACACACACACACACGCACACACACCCAGATCCACTGAGGCAAAGCCAAGTTCCTGCAGTAGCACCTACATGATCACACGCACGGCAACAGACGTGCACGCTGGCACCAGTCGGAGCATTCACGGGTGCACACGCGGGGACATGCAGACTTTTCCGCCCACTCTTCTTCGGCATCGTGCAGGCCATCTGCTCACTGCACCATTTTCTATCCACGCGTTTGGACGGAGAAGCTAATATGTGATTTGGTCTTTCTGGAGCTGCAATAACGTTGTTATTTAGCTCAAACTGAGCAGAAACTGTAAATCGAATCAAAAGCTAAAAATAGTTATCCGATAAGTGCCAAAGTCATTTTTGATCATTTTATCTGTTTGTATATGTGTTTACACCGGCAAGTTGAATTCCTCGATATCACATGAAGAACAAATGAAAAAACAGGCTCAACTACCCTGAAAACCACACAAATATACAAAATCTGCTGGAACTAAAGCAGCTGCAACAATAAATATGAAGTCGTGCCAAAACTTGGCTGCACTTTAGTTTATTTGTCGCACTGCCGATGAGTAATTTATGATTTCCGACGGCTTTGAAAGTCAGGATTAGCCTCTTCCAGACGCCCATCACTTTTTAATGGCCCTCAGAAACATCACACCCTGCTGTTAACTGTGCATGGTTGCAAGATTTTTTTTATTGTTCAAATGTTCTGAGCTTTGGAGCAGAGAGATTCTGGCTTCCTTAACGTCCCTCATGTTTTCATGGTTACAAAGACCCTTCTTGTATTGTTTTTTCTTAGTGTTTTCACATGTTACAGTTCTTGAATTAGATTTCACGCTATACCAGAATTTCCACAAAACACAGCCGCAGCCGTTTATTTGACACTGGCGTTCACCGTCAGAGGTCATACAGAGGCCCTGAGGAGCTTTAGAGAACATACAAAGATCTATAAATAAAACATGCAAGTTCACTTTGAAGGAAACGTGACCTCCACGCTTGTGTAAACATCAGTTAGAAATAATGCACCGTAACATAAATGATAAATGAAGGAGGCGGCACATACGTGTAAAACAAACTCCCGCTGCAGTTTAGCGGAACGCTCCGAGGGATCCTGAATGTGGAGCACGTCGCGGCTGCGAGCGCGCAGGTCGCCGGCTGTGGCTTAAAACATCACTGATGGCCGTTTCACCCTCTGACTCACTAAATTAACTTCAAATCCATTTACCAGCGTTGCAGCTTAAGCCGTTTGGTCTTGGTCTTTGGTGGCTTCTTCTAATTGAGTTTCTAGTAATTACCACAAAGCTAATGCATCTTAAGTGCCTTTTAAATCAGGCCCAAAGATTTTGTTTCAGACTACAAGTGCCTGTAGTGATCGTACGTGAGGAGGCCTAATGGAAGAACTGGGATGTTTGTGGATAAACAGCGTTGACCCGAGACCTCGGCAACGCGCAACCGTCTGGAGGAGACAATGATCATGTGTCGCACAGCACTGCCCCTCAACGCCCCCCCACCGCCCTCCACAGATTCCATTAATCCTCGGGTTTAAATCAGAGCGCCAAGCGGAGGTGACCGGGTTGACAAGCACCCTGCATTTGCTCTTAAAAATGCGCTTGGAGCTCAACTGATTAGCTTGTTGCCTTATGACACCCCTCTAGTGATACCTTTTAAATACACACAGAAGCGTTAAAAATGTGGAATCAAGCGTTCGGTCCCCAGAGCCTTTGTTAACGTCACACTTTCTAGATTTTGCTGTGTTGGTCAGGGGGCAGTGCTGGCCACAAACACACCAGTCACTTGCCCTCATGAAGATCCTTATGGCCTTCATTCTCTCCTGACTTCTATAATTAGGCTTTAATTGCCTTATTAGCTCCCGCTATCGATGGAGGAGGAAAGGCAGCGAGAAGAAAAAGGTCAGCAATGGAAGAGAGTTAAAGAAGAAGCCAACAGGGCAAATAAACAAGGATTCTGCATGCAGAAAATACAGAGTGTGTGCAGCGAGCGTGCTGCGGAGGCTCGATGTGAAGCCTGCTCCTGTGGGGGAGAGTTGTCAGGAAAAAGAAAATAAAAAAAAGATGGATAAGACAGAGGATGGCTCAGAGGAGAGCTCAGGCAATTGACCCCTCACCCTCACCTCGGCACCGCTCAGGGAGGATGAGGAGGAGGTGAAGGCCGAGAGGGATGAGCGGGCGCAATAAGCAATGATGAATGATAGTGAGGAAGGAGAGGAAGACGGGGGCCTTACTGAAAAACATTAACGTTAATCGGAGGAAACTTCATCAGGACCAGTAACTCCGGTAACTCTGGTCAGCTGATCAATTCCATCTTCTGTTTTGCCACCTGTGGCTCCCAGGATCCTTGAAATTTTAGCTCAGCAGGTAGCAGCAAAATGAAACTTACATCTGCAAGGAACAAAGGAGCAACAGCTGACAGTTTTTATGGACGCTGGAGGCTTTATCCATCCGTCCGCTGCTGCACGCGGGCCTGCCTGCTAATGGGCTGCCACAAAAGAGGTCAGACTTTCACATCGGACCCTCGGCAGGCGCAGCTTCATCAGCCATCCACCATTCACACTCTCGGCGCTTGTTGGTGTGCATTTGAGGTGCTAACAGCTGATGTGATTTCACATCTGTGCACAGTAGCAAGCACTTCTCTCCTGCCTGTGTTGACCTACATGAGCGCGCGGGTGGATCAATCTATCCGGGCGGGAGACCGAGGGAGCGCTTGGTTCTTTTCTTGCACGTGGTTCCCCGGCTTCGCCTCATTAGAACCCATTCAGTCAATCAAGCGTGAGTCCCAAACACAATACCATGCAAAGCGCTCCGCTTGGGCGTAATTGGCCCAAGCAGAGCTGCTCTGCTCGGGCCTGTCTCAGACCGCAGCCAGCAGCCACTTCCAAAAAACACAGCTGGCCAAAGGAGGATGGAGAGAAAAGGGATCGGGAATAAAAACAGGAAAGGGAGGTTTAAACACAGACAGGAAGGCCATGTGTTTATAAAAGTTTATAAAAAAAAGTCGAAGAAAAATCTTCATTTAGCTTTGATCTTTGATGCTTTCAGTGTGTAACACATGCACACACACACACTACACACCCTACACACACACACACACACACACACCCTTACCAGTTATACCCATCTAAAGTAATAAGAAGAAGACCCATATCTGGGGAGCTCACATAAGTAGGAAAACTTACAAATCAAGTGCCCAGAAAAGCAGGATGGCAGGTTTGGAATGTGAATGTGTAGATGGAGAAGCATCTGTGGCCCAGATCCGTATCCCTCAGGACAGGCAGTTTGCTCTCTGTTATAGCTGGCACAGCTGAGTGACACTTGCCTTTATCCCGACCGGTATCCCACGGAAACTGCATTGTTGATTAGGCAGACACCCTGTGCATGAAATGTGTATGGGTCCACTGGTGTGGGGGGAATGTGTGTCATGTGTAAAATGTGTCCCGTGTATCCAATTCAAGTATTCTTTTAAAGATCATTCAAGTGGAAGAAAAGGTAAACGACTCATTTCCAACCAGGTTTGCGTGATTCTCCAAGACTGCTACAGAAAGCAGACCGATACTCCCCTCTAGTGGCCGAACATCGCGTTGCTGTTTTATATGATAAAGTCATATCTATCAAGTCATTCAAATTTAGATTAGAAGAGAATAAATCTGCACTAAACTTTGACGGCTGAGCCTGTTTTAAATGGACACAGCAGGGCTACCTTACTTACTGTTTAAATCCCCAAATCCGGGCCTATGGCCCTCTCCTTCCTGCCCTCCCTGGTTTTCTGATCAATAGCTTTGCTGGCTGCAATAACACCTCCCAGTGTTTTTACTTGTCCCACCCTGCAGGACACCAATTGGATGTCCCATCCTCCGCAGTGGGTTACACTGTGAATCAAAAAGGCCAAATTAAATTGCTTAATTGGTTTCCTTGAAAAGGGTAAAACAGATTTAAATTGATTGCTGGTAATGGCCTTTTTTTTTGAAACCACACTGGCGTCTGCTGTTTGAGGAGGATTTAGCAAAACCAATTAATTTGCCTCACCTCTTGCGCGCCCTCCTTCCACTTCCCTTTGTCTCTTTCTGGGAGATTTTTCATCTCTGCTCTCTCCAGGTTGGAAGACGCTCCTTTATATTTACGAAAATGAACAGAGTGATGGCGATAATGTCACTGGATAACAGTCATTCAACCCTAATTGGCTGACTGCTGTAGTCCCAGACTGATAAACTGTTTCTCTCTTTCTCTCTCTCTGTGTCTCTCGCACACACACACACACACACACACACACACACACACACTTCCAGGTCTGCAGAGTCATCTGAATAAAGATAATATAAATCTCTTTTTCAATTACAGGCTGTGCCAGTTTGTGGAGCTGCTGCGGAGAAAAGAATGAAGAGTCAAGGTCACACTTTGTCATACAAGCTGATTAAAGCCTTAATAACCCTCCACCAGCATCACCAACCCTGTTCTGTGTCCCTTCATCTTTATTTTCAACTTCTGGGGTAATTATTAGCACAATTCAAAACCTTACCTTGGTATTTAAGAACAGGGCAGGAATTGACCAGCCTTTCTTAATGATTTATTTTGGGGGGGGGGGGTTTTGGTTGTTGTTGTTGTTGTTGGTTGTTGTTGTTGTTGTTTTTTCTTGTAATTAAATTGTGGCGACTGTCTAGGAAAAGAACAGCCAGAATGATCTAGGCCTGTCTGGATGGTGTGTCACTGAGAAGGGAAGTGGCAGGAGATGAAGAGGAAGGCGGAACGTATTGACTGTAATAGAGGTCAGAGCACCTTCATCAGATATGTTCTCCCAGATCCATAATAGAGTTTTTACTGACCGCATTAGAGGCGGGAGGAACCACGAAAGGGTCTGATTTCACTCGTTCTTCAGCCCTGATGTGACGTCTGCCAGAGTGATCTCGCTCTCTGCTAGGATCCGCTTTCATCTCATCATCCTCTCCTACATGAAGATAACCTTTAACAAACCTCAACACTGCATCTGAAAGTATGTTATCCAGGAAGATCACACACACACGCACACACACACACACACACACACACACACACACACACACACACACACACACTTGTGAGGATAACATCTGCCCTCAGTGGAATGAGGAAAGGTTCAGTTTGTCGCCAAGTGCAGGGAGACAAATGTTGTGACGTTTAAAGCCCATTTGGGTGTCTTCTCCACAGAGCTTGGTGTCTTGAGTTAATCTCTTAAATGGAAGCTTTCTTCATGCACAAATGAGGACAGTTGTCATTTATAGTCAGAGAAAACTTCAACAGCGTCAAATAAATCCAACAAATTCACAAGTGGGTCCATTTTGCTCGGTTTGAAGTCATCTGCTGGCATACCTAATGGCTGCAGTTTTTACAGCTGTTACTGGGACAAACTCTATTTGTGGACCCAGGTGTAGGAGGAAAAACTCTTTTTGCTCTTTTGAAGAGGTTGAAAAACGCAAGGCAGAGCTGTTTAGATACAAATGAGATTGATACAGCAATGCTGGGTTACTTGGAATGGTTTGTTATGTTCTATAGACGAGCAGAGAACGGTTCTAGGTTCTGATCATCATAGCTCACAGTCTCATCAGCTCAACATTTCATTAGGTTTGTGTATTTTAGGTGTCATTCTAAAAAAGCTGATATTGTGTCTTTAAGTGTAGAAAATATAGCGATAAAAGTGACTTTGAATCACATCCGAGGTTGTTAAAAACTTCAAGGCTTCACTCTTTAAATTTTCAGCATTTTAATTTTTTTACATCATTTAGAAAAAAGTAATTATCAAAACATTCAAGGTCATCATGAAAACAGGCTCTTGTGCAAGAAATCGACAAAATTGCAGACTTTCCACTTGACTTATTTCTCTTCTCCTCCCAGGGGAATCTCCTGAACAAGAAAACACAGACACAAACCAGTTAATGAACAAAAGAGGCAGAAAATGGAAAGGAGGGAAGGTTTGTGCTCACCAGGCTCACACCAGTGGGTAGCTGGCCATGCTCGCGATGCCACACTGGTTGTGCTTGTTCCTGGACATCATGATGTAGCCCTTCTGACCCCATCCTAGACCCCAGCTACCAAACACACGTTCCCGTTAACATTCACAGCCACATTGTCTCTGTTTTACCCCTCAATTTGATATTTAACGGCATTAATGACAGGTTTTTTTCAGCGTGTGTACCTGTTCTTCACCAGCCAGTAGTCCTGACCGTTGTCAGTGCCGTAGCCCACAGCCAGGACGCCGTGATCCAGGTCCTCGCTGCTGCACTCCAGCTCGTCATACACACCTAAAGGGAGGTTCAGATACGTCAGATCACATCTAAAGATAAAAGGTAGATTTCAGGGTGAAGTCATATCTCTTAACCTGACTCGTAGAGCTGGAAAGAAGAATGTGAGGCGTCAATGGCCACAGACACGGGTCCAATGGTGGCCACCGCCTCCTTCAGGGCATCTTCATCACCTGCTGTCACATCAACGTAGCCGGTGCATTTGGCACCGATGTTTTGAGGTTTGAACCGGCACTTGCCATCCTGAGTAAAGAGAAAAGAGCAAAGAAATCACTGCTTTTATTTCACGGCGTCAAATTCTCGCGTATCCACAAGATGGCAGTGTTTCACACCTCCGACCATGGGTTTGCGTCTCCTTCCTTTTTCATTGTTAGAATACGCCTTACAGTCACCTGAATCATTACCTCAGCCTCATATGGGTAGGACTCCTCTGTGTCGATGCCTCCGTTCTCCTGGATGTACTTGAAGGCGCTGTCCATCAGACCGCCACCGCAGCCCATGTTGCCGTAATCCCCAGAGCAGTCGACCAGCTGCTGCTCACTCAGAGACACCAGCTTCCCAGTTTTCCTGTAGTTCTGGCCTTCAAGTGATCCAGTCTAAAGAAGGTTTCAAAAGATAAATAAATAGGTGAAACTGTTAACAGTAGAAGTTGTGTTTGCTGAAGAACGTACCGCGCTGAAGGCCCAGCAGGAGCCGCATTGCTTCTGATCCTTGACACCTGTAACGTATCCCTTATCCCTCCAGTCAACAGTGGTGGGCAGGGGAGTGCCCTCAGCCAATCGGAAGAAGGCAGAGCCCTTGCGAGGCGCGGAAGCGTTGAAGGCGCCCAGGCAGCCGAGGGAAATTAAGCGTTTGTACTCTTCATTGTCCTGATAAGAAGGAAATGGTGTCACTCATTAAAAGAGTCTCTTCATTGTGCAAAAGGTCCCAACAAAGATGGAAAATCCACACGGGCACACCATGTCTGCGAACTGAGTCATGCCCAGGCGATAGGACTTGATGCCCTGGTCGGCCAGGATGTTGTGCACCAGCACCAGTTTTCGGTTGCTGAGCCAGATCTGCCTGCGTGCAGCCTCCTCTGATGGAGAGACTGTAGGACCTTCCTGGAAAGCGAGGAACCGTTACTGTTGCAACCACAGCACCAGGTCAGGGAGCGCCGCCGGCCGCCCATGAGGCTCACCGAACTTCAGCTTCCAGGCGTGGAACTCCATGTCCTCCAGGGAGACGCTGGCACATCTGGCCACCGCCAGAAGAGCAGCAGCAGCAGCAACCAGCAGCAACTTCATCCTGAGGCAGACAGAGGAAGAAAACAGCAGGCAGGTGAGGGCTGACACAGGAAGCTTTAGTTCTGAGTTCTGCCATTCTCTACACCATTTATGATCTTCTCTATTACACCCTTTTTCCATGATTCCACTGCACAGGAAGCGTGCAGGCTGTGTGCATCTTACCTGCCCGTGTGTGTGTGGGTGTGCTGGTGATACAGGAGGAGCAGCCAAAGCCATTCTTTTATACACAGCCTCAGTTATGACCTGCAGCGTGTCCAGTCAGGTGGCTGTCAGCAGCTGGTAGAAAGGTCACGCACTGCAAAAAGAAATTGTAAATGAAAAGCTAGATTTGTGTTTGACAGTAAAACTGTGCTGACACACACCGGCGTTCGACCTACGCACTACTGATGAATCACATCGATCAGAAATGTTTCCTTTCTTTTAAAGACTCTTTTTCTGTTGTTTTTTTTTTTTGTTTCCATGCCCGCATCCTGTTTTCATTTCTCAGTTCAAAGGTTTGATGTCATCTCATTGTCAGGAACATGAGCAAACAACACACACAAGTCTGAACCAAGAACTCCTTCGTGGCTTTTAAGAACTCTAAATGTTATATTTGTGATTATTGATCTTGTAGCAGATGTCTGACTGTAATCATCTGTCCTCAGGCTTTAGCCTGCGGATGTTTCCGACCATAAAGATGCTGCGTAGTGGGAAATAACAGACTGCACAGGTTACAGCAGTAATCTATGTTTGCACGCAGACAAAACTGTGCATCTATGTTACAAATTTTCTAAAACATCTCTGAAGTTACACATGAAGAAGGTAACAGACTTTCTCTCTTTGTTCTCTCTGATAAGCTGTAAACTTAAACTTTAGTGGTGAGGGTGTGATTGGTCACCATTCTTTAACTGCTTCCAGCAACAATCATTCAGCCCTGCCGCGTCAGCAGAATGCAAACGCAAACGGAAAACCCTCATAGTTCAGGGCGCCTGTTGTTGTGAACTTTACCAGTCAAGATTAATTTGACTTAAGAAGCAAGTTCGCACTTTCCGATTGATTTGCTGAGGCAAAAAAGGTCCAAAGAGCAGTGAATGAGACAACTCCCAGCATGTTCACATAAGCTGCTGCTTCATTCTGCTTTAGTTCAGCTTTATGTGACAGTGACGCCCTTAGAAACATTAACTAACCCGCTTTAGGGACAGATAATAAATTATGTAATCAATCATATAATTGTCTTGTTTTTTGGTAAACAGGTTGTGTGTTACGTTACTTGTCAGCAATTAAAATCACAAAAATGGAGAAGTAACCTTTATCAATCTCACTGCTCCGCCTGTGAACATGAATGTGTGTATTTCATAGGCAGGACTGACCTGTTTCCTCTGTTGTTGCTGGTGTTATTCTGGGTTAACTCGTCTGTTTCATTGTAAAAGCTGATTTAATGCAGAAACGCCAGTTTTTGTGTCACATGAGTCGATTACTTGTTCAGAACAAACGCATAAACAGCTATATCTGGCATCTCACATGTTTATTATTTAAAAATTTCGACTCAACATTTTTTATGTGTCTCTAGTTTCTTCTTTAAAAAAAGCTAAATATTTTAGCAAAACAGACACTGACACAGTATTTTCCAAACGGGTAATAGAGGCAGATAAGCAGAAGAGGGCAGCATTTCTTTTTTGGGATTTATTTTCTCCGTCCTAAATATCCATAACTGCTTTATACTGAGATACATCATTTTTTAATCCAAACTTTGTTTGTTCGCGTGCGCAAATCCACTTTAAATGCAAAATACTTCACATATTTAAAATATTGTAAATCAATCCGACCAGGCTGTCGGGCTTCCATTGACGCTCCGTAGAGTTTAGTGGCATTTCAGCAACGTAAGGTGTCAATAGTGACAGGCCAACCACTGTGGAGAAGATCCTGGTGGCTCTGATGTGAAAAGAGAAGCTGCCGTGAAAATACCAGTGTGAACAGACAGCACGGTATCTGGCATGGGCCCCTGCAGGGGGACACTATGCCTGGTAAACTCTTCTAATTTCATTACTCTGTGTGTTTCCTCAGCTTAAAGCCAGCCACATAGTTGGCTGCTGTCTGCTGAGTGTGTGTGTGTGTGTGTGTGTGAGGGGGTTTCACACGATCACTGCCACTAAATTGTGACAGCAGGCCCATGCTAACATACCTCAGCACGTAATCTGATTGTCGGATCAATAACGCAGCAGCATTCGGTGCATAGCTGGAGCGGCTGCTCTGCTCTCTGGTTACACATTGCTGGCATTCAGCAGCCATTCCCACTTTATAGGTGACAAAGTGTGAATGCAAGCAGGAATTCAAATGGCAGGTCTGTCAAATAAGATGAGGCGCGCACGTCGTCTTCTCTGGATTCATAACGCTGCTAAAAATAACAAAACACCTACTGCTTCAGAGCAACTGAATAATAAATGAGCTAAGACTCGCTGCCATTGTCTTCCTGAAGCACTCTGTCGAACCTGATAGCTTTATAAATAATCATTATTAAGAACTTAACTGTAAACAAGCAACCAAGACAGTTCGCATTTTTATGGCAACAATATGGTGTTTTACTTAAGTGTTGGTGATTTACGTGAGTGATGTGGATTTAGATGGCCACATCCACAAAAATGACATAAAAAGTAATAACACAAGAGAGGCTGCAATTTACCATAAAAATATTTAATGACATCAAAATTTTTCAAATGCAAATAACACCCAGGAAAAAAAAGTCAAATCGTCCAAATTCAGAAGAATGACACAGAGATAAAACACATGATAAGCAAACCTTGAGAAGAAAGCAATCTTTAATTCTGTACTAAGTAAATAGTTTGACATTTTTCTGATATGTATTATTCTAAAATGACCCTTTGCACACTGGTGGCAGCGTTCTGTAGGGTCATTTCTGCCGTCTGTCCGAGTCACAGTTGTTTTAGATCACTGGCCTAAACCACACATTACCAAAAACGCATACAAACACCAATAAATAGAAAGACTTGATACGGCAACAAACCAAAAAGGCCTCATGAGGACACTGGTGATGTGCAGGCGGCCATTGCTCTTCCTTTTTGTCATCTTTGTGCCGCGCAGAGAAACAGAGGAGAAACAGAAGGCGGAGATAAACACAGGCACTGGAAGGAATCCCTGCTCGCCATATTCACCCTTCTGTTCCTCCATTCATCCCTCTGTCACTCTGTCTACCGCTAATGTCTGCTGCGATCCTGTCTTTCCCTGTCCAAACAGGTCACCCCTGGCTCACGCCTCGCCAAGGCCTGTGTGGCCAACGGAGAGGGGGGTGGGGGTGGGGGGTGGGGTGGGTGCAGCAGCGGTGCAGATTAGAGGGACGCTCTTCCTCCCTCGCTCTGCTTTATCTCCCATGGTGCACACACGTCGACCTGGAAGGCTGCGCGCTGGCAGGGGAGGCCGAGAGCGCGGACAGAGGAGGGGTTGTTTGAGGATGAGGACGGAGTGTGCGAGGGGGATAAAGGGATGCTAGGCTTCAATAGCAGAGCAGGTCCAGGGACTAATTGGATCTAGTAATGACTGGTCAATGTGACTGACTGAAGGGCTCGTTAGAACCAGTAGAGCTCCTTGCCTTTCTTGTGCTGCTGCAGGCCTGGAAAGAAAAAAGAAAAGATGGAAACAATGAGAACAAGAGTAACAATGGAGCACAGGTTGCTATGGAGCTGGGTTCTGCACAACATCCGCTTTAGAGGTGAAAGTGCCTCTGATGACCATGATGCTGCGTGTGTGTCTGTGGCGGGGTCAGGGGCCAAGCCTACAAACCGTGCATATAATGAACTGAGTGTAATTCATTTGAGTCCAGACGATTTGTGTGCGCTCATGTGTTTGTTATACCGGATCAATAACTCAAGTACGGTTAAAAAAAAATTCAGTGTATCTACATTTACAATTAGAGGCTGATTTGTTGCCCAACCTGTCATATATTCACTTTAATTGGCATGTGTTGGCACACTTTTTGCATTCTAGTCCCTGGTTGGAACTTTTAGGATAAGTTGCCACAGTGTATTAGTTACCTGCATCCATGTTGAGTGCCAGCGTCTGGCTGACGTCTCCAGGGGAAAGCAGGCTGGGCCAGGAGGCACTGGGTTCCAGTTTGCTCACTTCATAGTGGCTTGGCAATGTGGGGAGGTGGGGTGGCCTCACCGCGGGCATGAGCAAGGGCCCGTAGTGGGGCTCCAGAGCCGATGGTGAGTAGAGTTCATGGAGAGGGCGCGGCGGCCCGTAGGCTTGGGCCTGGGGATATGCCCAGCTTTCTGAAGGGTGAGGGTGGGAGTGAGGATGCGTGTGTGGGTGGGGGTGAGCGTGCGGATGCGGCAGGCCTGGGTGCATGCCTGATGCGTATGGGTCCATGGAATAGGAAGGAGCGCCCATCTCGGAGTGGGAGCGACTCTGAGGTGAGGAGTAGTTACTATCCCAGAACGAAGGCGGGAAGCTTCTTCGGCTGCTGGGGGAAGGATTTTCTGCAGGGAGAGAGGCACAAAGCGCAGGGATAAATGAGATTTCTGCCCAGTCGTGAGAAGGGGCTGTGCAACAGGGGGCTTTAGTCGAAGAGCAGGACGCATGTAGAAGAAGAGCAACCTGAGCTACAAAGCAGACATCACTCACATGACTCCTCCAGCCTCTGTCCCACATATCTTCCCCATTGGATCATACTGTCACATGGCCCTAACCCCAACAACACACAGAAATAAACGCGCCCTGTAGGAGCGCAGAGCGAACTGAGGGGTAGGAAGACTCTTTATCATCATCTGGGTCTATATAGGGGGACGCACCGACCTGGAGGGGGTTTAGGGACCCGAGGCTCCTAAATCACCGATTGTGGTGACACTTCTCACTTTCATGTCAGTCCAGTATTTCTGAAAGTCTCTCTACCTCCTTCTCTCTCACACACATACACACACATGCGCACACAAATAGTGTTAACCACCCCTCTGTTCTGTTCTGTCTCCTGCACCCCCACCTGTTGTTTTCTCTACCCCTCCACCCCACCCCCCGCCCTTGACAGAATGTCAGCGAGCCATTTTATGTTTTAAGCGCTATACTTTTATATTTAGATTTTCCTCTGAAAACAGACACCCCGCGGCACCTCGAGACCTAGTGTTTCCTTATAGCCCCTATCACACAGACCACAGCCTACTGTATATAAATCTGACGGACAGTCGGGCGACTGACTGGGCGACCAGTGTGGAGCAGGAGCTGGAGCGAGAGTCAGAATGGCAGCCGCCGAGACGTTTGAAGGGGATACGCCGGCGAGGCTGTGCGCTTACGGCCATGTATAAACATAGCATCTGTTGTGAGGCAGGAGGTGTGTATGCTGTAATGAAGACGTCGGACTGAACAAGTACAGAGCGGCAGAGAGAGGGGGAGTTTAGGGGAGTGTGTGTGTGTGTGTGTGTGTGTGTGTGTGTGTGTGTGTGTGTGTTTGTGAGGCGGGGGGGGGGGGGGGTTTGCGGCTGCAGGCCCTACATGGATATCCAACGGATGTTTCCAGGTTGTGGATAGAAAGAGATTTCTTTGAGAGTTTACCTTGAAACTTTCATCTGTAAATAAATAAGGTCTGTCCCCCTATGTTTTTTTTGTTTTTTTTTTTTTAAGCTGGTAATCAAAAGAGCCCCTGTTGACTGCTCCTGACCCCTGTGACCTCTGAACCCTGCCTCGTGACCTCTGCAGAGACAACAGCCACAACAAGCAGCTCTTAAGCCCTGTCACCTGATCACATCACCTGTCTGATGCTCTGCTGCACTCTGCAGATTTATCGACACCCTGTGTGGCCCCCCCCACCCCAAAGCCAGACACCACACAGACAACTGTGGCACCTCTGCTCACAAAAATACACAGCGGTTACAAATCTTCCCGGACGGAACAGAGCACCAGACAGCCCCCGTGCACTGCTCAGTGGCAACGTCATCTCTTGTGAAAACAGAGTTTGAAGTTCACTTAAATCTGTTTTACTTGTGCCCTTTTCACCCAATCTGCTCACTGACTCAGCTTGAATCTTGTCTTTTAGGTTTGAGTATTTTCACGTGAAACTGGAGGGCTCCATGGAAACGATGTCTTGTTAAATGGTTCAAAACAAAATGCATGCATGCTACAAAGAAAAGTTCAACTGCACAGTAAATGTCTGTTCCTCTGATAAATGGGTACTTTAAAATGGAAGAACTCTGCATTTGTACCTGAGCCTTGTTCCGATAGCCGCCGTTTGCCCTCTCCATCCATGTAGCTGCTGAGGGCCCTGGAGAAATGCTCATCCACTACGCTGCTGATGTCACCCTGGTAATAGGTGAACAGGACACAGCGGGAGGTCAGGTACTCTGCCTCGGGGGCCTCCTGCTTCTCCTTGGGGCCATCCTCTGGCCTCATGGACGTGTAGGATGACGAGGAAGTGCTGGAGGAAGACGAGGAAGAAGTTGATCCTCCGGTGCCCGGGACCCCAGACATCCCCTCGGGGCCTCTGGGAGTGTCCATAAAATCCCGGCAGTGAGCTCTGGTCACACCTGCGGGAGTCTGACGGCCAGGAACAGAGTTTTAGGAGGGTATTTTGCGAAGTTGAATTACCGGTTGCGTTACGCAGCGCGTATGCTCCAGATATCTTGTCGTGGGTGGAACAATAAAGCAACACATCCAATACATTTTGCAAAACGCCTTTAGTTTACAGATAAACTAAACAAATTCCCTTATAAGTGCAGAAATACAAAACAAACAAACAAAAAAACCGCCGTCGCGCGTGTTTAATTTCACGCACAAACTATTAAGCTTCCGCTAATAAGTTTAGATAAAGATTCTGCTCCTCACGCGCTAACGCTCTAAATAACAGTTTATACAGGCTAAACGTTTGCACAATCCATACCTGTAAACTGTTGATAAAAGCTGGAGCAGTTGGTGCGTACGGTGCGTAATGTCCATAAGCTGGGTACATAACATCCAAACAGCTCATGGTAAATGAGCGGAGCCTTCACTGGTCCGTGCAAACCGACCACGCTGACAGAACGAGTGATACCATCCCGGGAGTTTCGCCTTGCTGAGTGTTTAAAAGCCCCTTGTCAGATTTGACATGGTCACCCCAGACGGAGCGCAGCACTGCGCACCACGACAGCTGCAACGGCAAAACGCGGCGAGGTTTATGGAGCGAGCATGGGTGTCCTGTCCTGTACGTCTCCGTGTCGACCCCTCCCACCTTTACTAAGCTGCTCTCCATCCCCCCCCACATCACCAACAGCAGTCCCATGATGACACATGTCAAGCAAATTATGGATTGCACAACATAAAAATTGCATCAAAGCAGACGGTTCTCAAAAAAGTACAGTATCTAATGATATAGAAAAATAAGAACTAATATTTTGTTACACTACCACAATCAAGTTGGACGAAATCGCCACAATTTATTAGGATTATTATTTCTTTCCATGTACTGTGGCTACTTGAAAACTCAGCTCACTCCGAACTGAAAGTGTATCCACGGTCTTAAAACAGCCATCGGTTGCCAAGTAAACCCCCAAGTCATCTGAAGTATTTGGTGTGTTCCCAGAACGACACATAGGTGTCAACCATAGGTTGCATACGCTGGTCATACCGACACAGAGGAGAAAGGGACTCTGCACAAAACTATAACAAATTATCACCTATCAGTAGGCAAACACAGGATATTTTCACACACTGGATGCCAAACGCAAACACTTCAGGAGTGCAGGGGTTAGGGTGTATCTCGTGGCAAAGGCCAATCTCTTCATGTAGATTTTTCAGCGAGAACAGTTCTCTAGAGAGGGTGCTTTAGTTTTCTTGTTATGGGGATTTACAGGTGTCTAATGTTTGGGCATGCCAGTCTTTCTGACAGGCACTTGCATATGCGCCTGGGAGAATAGTGAGGAAAATTTGCAGAATTCCATGGACGAGTGTCAGATGAGGTGGAATGTCTCTGATGTATGTGAGCAGACGAGCTTCTCAGGAAGTTACATGGTCCCTCTGCTGTGTTCTCTGGATGGAGAACATGATCAACATCGTGCTCCGCATATATCACACATGGTTAGTGCAGGTTAATGATAATCAATCAAAGGCTCCCCCTGGAAAAACGGGCTAATAGATGCAGTTTCCAGCCCCATTGCAACAAAATCGCGTTGCTGTTACTTTAGGATTGTTAAGATAACTTATCAACACAATTGCATCTGAATGGTAATGGATTATTATAGCTGTTTAACTCTGCTTTTCAGCTGATATGGGCTGTTGCATCAGTGCACATGTGCTGTAATGGAAGATTGAAGCCATGCAGAAAGAGTATTGCACCATGAGAAAGGGATTCTAAAATAATCTGATAACTCATACAAATGGACCGTTAAACTGAGTTCAGCTGGTGACCTCTGAGTAAACATGCTCCAGTCACTTTTACAAGCTTGTTTTATTAAATTTATATTAATTGTACTCAGTCTAGTTGATAACTATTTACAGTTTGTTTAGATGAACTAATAACATATTTCTTTTATTTTGCTTCTTTTTATTCTCCATTTTCGCTGCCCTAAAACCTCTGAAGACATTCTCTGAGAATATTTAAGCAGTTCTAGATTGTTTCCCTCCGGCTGTTTGACTTTTGTGAGAGAGGTTTCATATTTCTTGGCCAGTTTTTGCCTGTCGCGCTCCAGCTGTTTGACTCTTGTCACTCGGAAATGGTAAAATGTGATAGCTGTCCTCCAGATGTTTCATTAGTTTTAGTTTTTCATTTTGCACATTTGTGCAAAATGGTCGCCTTTTTCTTACAGTTCTTGATTGTCTTTCTCCGGCTGTTGGATGCAGTTGTAATGGAGCTCTCCACATTTGTCTTTATCTCTTGATTTGTCCCCCTATCCCTCATAAGGTTCTCTTCTTTTTCATTTTCCTGCATGGTTTGTCCCAGGTTTCCAGTGTCTTCCAACTGCTTGTGCCGTGCTCTCTTGTGTTAAAAGTTCTAATCCTCTGGGTTAGTTCCTGTCTGTTTTTCACCAGCTGTTGACCATCATCACTGCCCAGCACGTTTCCTCCAGGAGAACAGCGTCTCCACTTGACGCCTGTTACTGGTTCTCGAGATCTCCCGAGTGTAAATCAGTCCAGACGCAACTGGAACGCAACTGGGAGGTGATGACTGGTACTCTGACAGGAGTATCACGCCATACCACACAAAATATACTACACCAAATTTGAAATAATAAAACGAGTATGTCTGTTTTAGTGTTATTTGCTGTCTGTCATTTTAATGATTTTCATCATACAGGCTGATGGTGACAGCAAGACCAGTGTGACCAACAGCTGCAGCTGACAGGAGAGAGCTGAGGCCCCGTATTCGTATCAGTGGCCCTGATGTGTGTCTCACTGGTCTCCCTTCCCGTCACTCTCCTTCCCTCCAGCATGACTTCTCAGCTATGCATGTGCTGTCCCGTACATGTCTGCACCAAAGAAGACGACGACACCGGGAGCGTCAAACAGTGTGCAGAAACCCAAAAGTAAGGTTGCTTGACAGCGATGCTGAAAGGTGCACTCTCCGTCTGTGCACGAAGCTGCATTTATTTCCTCGCATGTGCGTGTGCGTGTGAGGTGTCTCTGCGTCTACATTTACGTGTAGGTGCTGAAAATACACATAGGTTACATCACTCCTTGTGACCCTGCAGCACATCTAGGCCCCGCGCCCGAGCGCAGCGCTCTGTTGCAGGGAAGCCTCTGATTGGCTGAGATGTTGCACAGCCAGGAGAAGTCGTAATGGCAACTTGGTTTTATTTAGACCACTATTCACATTGCAACACCACCATTAATAGTTTATACTTGACACTATAAATACTTCAGTGCAGTAAAGTAATAAGTACATACCAATTACATCCCTTAACATAACAATTTAATTATTGTGACAAAACGGTTGACGCTATGCAAATGAAGGAAATGTCATCAGTAACCATGGCTGTCTGGAAAATAGGAGCAATTGAGATATGAACCTGATCCTTATAGGCTGCCTCCTGAAACAACAAGGTCCTTATTAAGGGTTTTTTTTCTGGCTCGGTCTCAAGGGGTCAGGCCTCAGGATTCCACTGTTGCCTATGCGTTTGTGTGTGTGTGTGTGTGTACGTCTAACACAGAGATGTACAGCTGCCCCGTTGTCCAGCTCCACACAGACCCATCTCAGCTGTTCCCAATCATCAGCGGGTGTCATCAGAAACAGAGTCACCCCTCACTCACACACACACACACACACACACACAAAGGGCCACATATGGGCAGGTTTGGCTCATTGGTCCTTCCACACAAATGTTGGTGATAAATCTGCTGTGATAGATTGTACAAGTGTCCAGCTATTTTTTTTCTAACAGAAACCTCTCGTTGCCTGTCGGACCACCAGGGCCCAGGGAGCCGCCAGTCTGGACAGGAGACTAAAGATGTAGTCTTTAGCCTATTTGATGGAATGCACGTCTTAATGAATAAGACTTTGTTTAAAGATAGTGTGAAGAGCTAATATGAGGAAGGAGTATATAGGTAAATGCAAGATGTGCACAAGAGTTTACTTTCTGGACACTCTGATTATGTTTTTCCTTTTCATTTATAATAAACTCATCCAAAATCATGACAAAGAAGCTGTCCGTCTGTCGTTGAGGCATGGGTATGCAGAAACAGTAGACCTTTTTAAAAATTCTTACTCTTTAAATGTTTTATAAGGAGACGTCCCCTTATTTGATTTAAATACCTGCTTCTAGATGAAATGCTTTACAGTGGTTTTGTACATTCCAGGGTTCCTTGACTTCCCTTGAGTCAGACACTGTCTCGTTGCACTTGATAGGAGCACGTTTGCATCTTTAGAATAAAAAGCTAAAAAAAAAAAAAAAAGATTGCCTGTCACCTCCTGGATAACATTCATCTCCTGCTGAGGAGGCTCCAGTCAAGAGGGGCTCTGGGGGAAAGAGAGGTGGTGGACAGAATCACAAATGCAGCATGTCACATGGTCAAACAGAGCTGATTTACGACTGATCGGGTTCCACATCAGCAGCATGGTGTTGGGGCTGGTGAATGTCAGGTATGGCAGTGAGATCAGGCTCCACATTTAGTTTAAGCATCATTTCTGGCATCAACAGCCGACTGTGACCGGCCAGAGGCATATATGAGGCATTTCATTGTTACGGGGACTTGCTCCTCCTTCTGACCATAGCTAGAGACACTGCCAGATCACACCAGAACAAAGCAGAATAAGATGCATTTAAACAAACAGAAATGGACAGAATTTTGCATGGAATCTTTTTTGTTGTTGTTTTTTTTTTTTAAAGAATCCCTTTTCCTGTCTGCCTCTATATGGAGCAACTATGATTTACTCAGCAGTGACATCATGGAGACCGCAGCTATTTTTATTGGCTGGTAGTGGTCCAGCTCTGTTCGTGCTATGCCACCTGTCCAATCTGCAGCAGGCAACAACCCCCTGGGAAAAGAAAAAAAAAAAAACAACAACCCAAAAATGATTGAGGGGTGAAAGGTGAAATGTGATACATACATGCCATGCTACTGTCCTAGCGTGTTTCACAAGTCAAATGTGCTGCCACTGCTGTCATTCATGCGCTGTTGAGTTTACTGCAGCATGGATTCGAAAGTAGATGGTCACTGTCACTATTTCAATATTTAGGCATGATTAGTGTTGGACACAAAGTAAATCAGCTTGTTGTTCTCAAGCTTTCAAAGTTTAAATGTGGTGGGATCAGTTTGTGCACCGCAATTACATGAGAGACTATAACTTTTTTAGTGCGATTTCCAGTAAAGGAATATTATTCTTAATTGTCGCGTTATTTTTGTACTCTGGGTTTCACAATGACTGTAGGGCCGCATGTTCATGCCCGCAACGAGGAGTCCTCCTTGTGGTGGGGGCAGCAAATCACAAAGTGCCTAATTCCTTGATTCTTTATCGCTCGATCTAATAAAACCTCATCGTTGATCACTTCCAGACAGGAGATTTTTATTTCAGATTTTTGATTATGACTTCTGCCAAAAAAGGAGATTATTTGATAACCAGTGTTTATCTGTCAGTCGGACTAATTCCAAAATAATAGTTAATAAGTTATGAAGGGATTTTATATGAATGTTTGCAACAACTTAAAAATAGACCAAGAAAGAAATGATTACATTTTTGGGACGTTAGTTTCAGGAAAGACATTTGATCTCCTAAAGATAATAGGCCAAGATTTTTTTTAAAAAGGTTTTGATTCCAAATGGCTTTCATGCCATGTCATGTAATCTTGTAGTACTACTGCCTTTTATACACCACATAGTATCTGGTATCTGGATGAAAAACTATTTTGTGCTCCTCAATTCTTCTGCATCTATTCTATTTTATTTTTCGTATTTTTTCTCAAGTCGTCTATTATATATTACTTATTTTCTTCTGCTCATTTTAAGTGCTTGCTGTGACGTAATTTATTCGTTACTTATGGTTTTATTATTCCTCTTTTAAACGGTTCGTTTTGATTTCCTCCAGACGCAGAGTTCCTCCGCGCCAGAAGGGGGCGCCCGTCTCCCTTTTAAATAACTGACATCGTGGGTTGACGAGGGCCGCCCAGCCATGTTGAGGAGTCTGTCAAGCAAATTGCTGCCCGCCATTGTGTAGAAAGTAGGCTCCATAGAGAGATAAGGGTGCTTGGCTGAAAGTCTGCGATAGTTAGACCAATTCTACACCCAGGTGCTTTTATTAGGAGTTAATATATTTACACAGGCTCCGGGGTGGAAAGACATGTCAGCAAGCAGCCTTCTTGAACAGGTAAAGAGGGGATTTTTATAAACATTTAAGAGGGCCAAATTTCTCAGCATCGCGACGGCTAGCTAGGATAGCTTAGCTCGGAGGCAGCGGCTCAGTAGTGCAGTAGGCCTGACCACCTGCTAAAGGAACTGACTGCTGAAAAATATCTCTTCATCTATTTTTCCCTTCCTCTCTTCTCATAAATCAAACCTTCATGAATCACCTGGACCCAATCCAGAGACCGAAAGGCCAAGGTAACAAAGGTAAGAAAGATTTTTAGCATCGTGGTGTTTGCGTGAGTGCAGGTCTTTTAACGGTGCGCTTTGAAAATCATGGTGCGCGGATGCGATACCTTGCAGAACAGCGAAACGGCCCATTTTACATTTTGTCTTGAACCTAATATTGATTTAAAGTACATGGTTGTGTACTTTGTTCTGTCGGCCTGCCCCCTTCGCGTGTTTGCCGGACACCGCTGAAAATGCACCTCTAAAGAGTCTGTTAGCATTGCTATCGCCCCACTGGCTAACGTTAAATGGCAATGTGATACACATCAGCATCCTTTTCCTGGTTGGATTTGAAACGCGTTTTATCGCCTCCACAGGTGCAATGATAATTTTTTAGTTACAAATGTGTAACTGTATCTTTCTCTATAGGGTAGCGTTCATCCCCACTGATGTATTTCATTCAGGCAACTCTGATAATATTGGTAAAGTCCGTCATGTTGAAAGGACCCTTGGCGCTCGTTAACATGGAGACGCTGCGCAGTGCGCAGCTAACCACATTGCTAGCATGCTAATGTTAGCTTGTTGCTAGGTTAACCCAAAATGACACGTCTCCGACATGCTTTTTCCATGTCTTAACGCGCCTCATGTCTTTCCATAGTCGTACTTGTCTGGTTGAGTCGTGGAATATTATTTTATCTTCTTTATTGATACTTTTCCCTAGAGATTATTGCGTTTTCAATGAAACACAGCGCGGAAACTTAAAAATGCATACACCGAACCGATGAACGCCTGCGATAAATCTCCATATCTGTTGTGGACTGTTGACCATATAATTCTATTATGTTGTGATTGGTCTCATACAACTTTTATGTAGATAGTTTTGCGTTTTCATATTAGTAGTTTGGCTTTGTAGGCTTGCAAAATTGGTTTACATTTTGATGTATGTTGTGATGAATGTTGATATTCATATGATGCCAATTCAAAATGACATGATATTGCAGGTAGCTGCTAGTTTTAAAACAGTCCTACGTATTAACGGCAGATTTGCTCTTTTTAGTGCAAAACGGAGCAGTGACCCAAAAGGATACCCTGAATGATGATGAGTTTGAGCCTTACCTGAGTACTCAGGCAAGACAGGTAAGAGTTTTCAACCAGGCAGCCTGTATGGGCCTTGTTTATTATTTTTATATATTTTCTTCATTCTCCAAATTCATAATTTCAGAATAAGTTGTGATATACTTGTAGTCTTAAGATAAAATGGAGTTCTGTAGCCTGAGGGAGGATTTGTTTTTAAATGTATTGTAATCTCACTAAAACTTGTTCCCCTTTCTGTTTAGAGCAATGCCTATACGGCCATGTCGGACTCGTACATGCCCAGCTACTACAGCCCCTCCATAGGATTCTCGTACTCCTTGAACGAGGCAGCATGGTCCACAGGTGGTGACCCTCCTATGCCTTACCTTGGCCTCCTATGGACAGCTGAGCAATGGGGAACCCCACTACCTCCCGGACGCTATGTTTGGTCAGCCAGGCCCTCTGGGAAGCAACCCATTCCTGAACCAGCATGGTTTCAACTTCTTCCCTGGTGGAATTGACTTCTCGGCATGGGGCAATAGCAACTCTCAGGGACAGTCAGGGACGCCGCAGAGTTCTGGCTACAGCAGCAGCTATGCCTACGCCCCCAGCTCGCTCGGAGGGGCCATGATCGACGGACAGTCCCCATTTGCGCCTGGTGCCAACGAGCCTCTTAACAAGGCTCCTGGAATGAACAGCCTGGACCAGGGCATGGCGGGTCTTAAGCTTGGTGGTGTCGCTCCCGGCGGTAATGGGGACATGGCTCCTAAGGTGGTTGGCTCTGGCTTACCTGGTGGGGGCCCTCTCGGCCCAGTGTCATCTGTCGGGACTCCCAGTATGCCTCCGGTCTCAATTGCCACTGCCAAGCCAGCCTCCTGGGCTGATATTGCCAGCAAGCCGGCCAAGCCTCAGCCCAAGCTGAAAACCAAGGGTGGGGATGGCTGGCGCCAATTTGCCACCTCCGCCCATCAAACACAACATGGACATTGGCACGTGGGACAACAAGGGTACCATGCCTAAAGCTGCAACCCCTCAGCAGGTTCCCCTGAATCCCAGTAACGGGCAGCCACCCAACCAGGTGTCCCCCCAGCCTGGCGCTACTGCTGCAGGGAACCCACAGATGCCCCTCAGCAACGGACCCTTGGTGCCCACTGTTTCCCAGATGGGACCACATCAGCTTCCACCCGGACAACCAGGGCTGGTTCAGATTCCCCAGGTCTCTCTCTCCCAGGGTCCTCCGCCACCGAGCCACCACCAACAACAACAAGCTCCTCAACCAACCCGCTGGGTGGCGCCGCGGAACCGGGCCAATGGCTTCGGGGACCCCAGTGGGAACGGACCGGGGCAGTCGCCTCCCACCTCCTCCGGCGTGGCGGTGGTTCCTGGGGTTCCCTCCGAGCCTCACCCAGTCTTGGAGAAGTTGCGCATGGTCAACAACTACAACCCCAAGGACTTTGACTGGAACCCCAAGCAGGGCCGGGTATTCATCATCAAGAGCTACTCCGAGGACGACATCCACCGCTCCATCAAATACAACATCTGGTGCAGCACAGAGCACGGCAACAAACGGCTGGACGCGGCGTACCGCTCGCTGGGCGCCAAAGGGCCGCTTTACCTTCTGTTCAGCGTTAACGGGAGCGGTCACTTTTGCGGCGTGGCAGAAATGCGCTCACCCGTAGACTACAACACATCCCGCTGGCGTGTGGTCGCAGGACAAGTGGAAGGGCCGCTTCGATGTGCGCTGGATCTTTGTTAAGGACGTTCCCAACAGCCAGCTACGGCACATTCGACTGGAAAACAACGAAAACAAGCCAGTGACCAACTCTCGGGACACGCAGGAGGTACCGCTGGACAAGGCCCGGCAGGTGCTGAAGATCATCGCTGGATACAAACACACCACTTCCATCTTCGATGACTTCTCTCACTATGAGAAGCGTCAGGAGGAGGAGGAGTGTGTAAAAAAGGTAATCATGTGAATCCTACACAAACCGGTGGTGTGAGTGCACGTGCAGCCTTGAATCTGTTCCAGAGGAATGTGGAAATCTTTCTATATTTGCTGTTCTTGTTTCTTCTGGGTATAAATGCACTGTTAATATATTGTTTTGCTTTAAATAGTAAGAGAAATAATACTTTTACTTGTTATATTGATTAAAGTAAATATTAGACAAATTATCCAGATAGGTTAGAATATATTTGAACGTTGGTTTGTGATATAGTGTTCTTCTTTCCTTGTTTATTTTCAATGCTTTATTTCTAAGTATAATTCCAAAGATTTGGCTGATGTAAAAGAACAAATGTGAAGAGGTAGTTATGGCGAAAAAAGCCTTATAGTTGCACATTTATCAGTAAATGTTCACACGCTGGTTATTTGTATTCATTACAAACTGCTGGTTCCAGTCAGGATGAACTTTTCACCACCCTGTCTCCTGTATAACCTTTAAGAAATGCCACCTTATAAGCAACCTAACTCACCATTTCTCCATTTTCAAACCACCTTCAGTTTGATTCTGTTCACCGGTTGATGAATGAATGCATTTGGTGGGTTTGCAGCCGTTCTTCATAACTGGTTGTAAAGTGATGTCACCGATCCAGGCCTCAGATAAATGATTCCTCTGAGCAGCATCACGGAGGACAGCTCAGCGTCTGTCCTGCAGCTCTCACTTAGCTGTGATGGATCCTGGCTGCCCCCCACTCTGACACCGTGAAACGGGTGATGTCTGAGGCGCCGCAGCTCCGACCACCAGTCGTTTATCTTAAAAAAAGCTCTCTGAAATGTTGCTGTGCGGTCTATACTGTGGCTTTAACAGCAGCCTGTAAAGCTGCTTCATGAGCTGTTTATTCAGCTCGCCGTGTTTTTAGTTCATGTTGGTTTGCGCTTGTTCCCAAACGTCTGGTGCACTGTCGTACGCGCGCGTATACGTGCAGCCTTCTTGGCTGACCCACACAGATGGATGTACGTAGGTCTGGTACGTGTCTTTGTACGGGCTGCTGTCCACCATGCTGTTTTTGCGGCGTTTGACTGGTTGCGCTGCCTTTCCAGCAGCTTTGGGTGCTGCTTTGCTGAGTTTTGCCTTCTGTGTGACAGGTGGAGGGCCAGGGCAGCGAGCCATATCCCAGCAACCCAAGCAACAGGAGTCATTACAGGCTTCAGGTAACGCGTTTGCCGCACAACACATGACGCACTACTCAGATTCCACATGGATGCTGCGCACTAATTAGTGCCCAGATGAGTTGTCTTTTATGCTTTTACGTTCAGAGCTGATTTCAGGTCAGTGTAGCCGCAAAGTCGTCGGTCCAGGTTGCAAATATAGGCTGTAAGGCTCAGCAGTTTCACTGGTGGCCTAAACAACAACGTAGACATTGTGCTTCCTATTTTTGTGTAACCCGCTGTCTTGTTTTGCAGGAGCGCCAAGGACGAGTCAAGTAACAGTTGGTGCTTTGGTCAAAAACTGCAGTGGCCCCGCCCCCAAAGCCCTGTCCACCCCCTCACGCCATCACACCCGGATCTCTAAACATGCTAACAGGGGTGAAGAATTAACCAAGGACAAAAAACTAAAATGAAGACTCTTGATTTCTTTTGACCTTAAAGACTTACTTCGAACTTGTAGTAAAAAGAAAAGGAAACTATTATTCATAGGACTACAACTAAACGCATAGCACCCTTAGGTGAAATCTTTTTTTTTGTTTTTGGTTTTGTCCTGCCCCATTCCACTACATATGCTTTTCCCCAGTGTATGCTGCTTTTTGTTCCTTTTTAATGGAAAGGATGATCCTCTTGTTTTTATGGTCCAAGATTGTGTGTACCCCCCCCCCCCCTCCTTCACAAACACACGAGTTGCTGTAGAAATTTGGAGTGTTTTCTTTGGTGTCCTGGAGTTCAGAATGGGCCGTCTGTCTCATTTTCTTTGTAAGCCCTCCCTGCTCACCTTCCGAGGACGTTGGTGTCTCTCGCTGCCCTCCTCAGTGGATTTTGGTCTTCAGGCCCACTCGGGGATCCGTTGCGCTGTGCGTGTGTGTGATGGAGCTGCTGAGAACCCCCACCCCCCCCCCCCTCGCTACACCTCCCTGTGCTGGAGGCAGCGTCCTGTCCGGAGGATCCGGGGAGGAAGAGCACCGTTTGAAATGTTGAGTTCCGTCAGTGTCTAATTTTATGGTTTAAAAACAATCGGGACCCCTCCCCCCATACCAATCATTGGACTTTATTTACCCTCCTTATCTTTCTCTTGGATAAATTAAAACATGCTTGGGGCTGTTCCTTTTCTTTTTTTTCCTCCCTCAGTTTTCTAAGGTCGGTGATGCGAGTGGCCTTGCCCCCACTCTTTCTATTAATCGGTTCTAAAGTAATAAATGTGGTATATTCAGCAGCTCTTGTGTGCATTCCCCTTGATTACGTGAAGCAGTTTGGTTGAGTTTTCATCTGCATTTGACCCTCCAACTGGGTTCATGAATGTTTATCTGCCTTTCTTCCAACCTCTGACTCTGGTTTTAGATTTTCATCACAACACCCTCTCTGCCTTCCAAACTCTTCTCGTCCTCCACGCTCCCGTTTCCTAACTAGCTTGGCCATGGCTCTTTACATCACACCCAGCTTCCACCACTTTCAGAATGTTGTTGAATCAAAGCGCAAGATCCTCTTACAGAACTACTGGCTTTTATTTGTGGCGTAATAAAGATGCTCCACAAACGGGTGTCTGGACTTTCCTCCTTTATCACGGTGTTTGCACAGCGGGTTTCCGTCTTCTGTCACTTTTGAACGTGTGGGTGTTCATGTTGGAGGAGCTGGACGTGAATTATTGCGAGTTCTCTGCAGTCCGCCATTTTCTTCCACTGTCGGGTGCAATGTACACAATTGCCACAAGGGGGCGACACAATATTAGGTTCTCGGTTAACCCGGTGCCGTTAAACTGAGGCCTGATGTTTCCTCTCATCCCGGTAACCAGTTAGCCCTTGAAATTATTAGAACTACAAATGATTAAAGTTACTATCATCTTTACTGCAGTTGTATTAGTAATTGTTCCGCTAATCTGTTGGGGTCAAAACTATTATCGTATACCCAGAAAAGCCTTTAAAAGAGTAATAAGTTTAAAACCCCATGATGAATCATAGAACAAATGATATGTATTTGTTGGTAAGTAAAGATATGCCTTACCAATAAATATATTTTAGATGTCAGTGTCTTTAAAACCTTTAAATCTTGAGTTTTTATAGTTTTAAGAGAGAAAGCCTTTTAAACTTTTTAGGCCACGTGTGTTAATTGGGGGGGAAAAAGTGGAAATAATTCCTAATGTCTTTGTGTATTTCTAACTTTCAAGGTTTTTTTTCCTTATTGTTGTGCCTGGGTGGCTTTTTAGGGCCAGCAATCCAGGCCCTCCAGCTTTATCCTGAAATGTCAGGGTGATATTTATTTTGAATTTAAGAATTAAGCTTGGATTGAGATGAGGGTTGGGGTAAAGGTTAGATTCAGGCAGCGCAGCTAGAAAAGAAAGGAGGGGGAAGGTTGGACGGCACGTGTCTTGTCTGGGATGAGGGAGCCTGGAACATGCCGCCTGGAGGGGGTCTCCTGTGACCCTCATCGGAGCCTCCCTGGGGGCGCTTGTTAGCCCCTCCTGGGATGCAAATGAATGGCCATAAAAGAGAGAGTCAGATGATGGAGGAGAAGAGAGGAGGGAGAGGGGAGGTGTTAAAGTGTGTGTGGAGGAGGTCAGAATGTGCATCCGGGAGTGCACATCAACCTAAATGCATAGAAAAACAAAACAAGTTGCCCCGCGGTGGGAAAAAGCAACATTTCTGTGTGTGTGTGTGTTTCTCTTGTATAGGACATATTAATGTCTCGTTACTGAATTCAGGGGATTTAACAAAATTCTATAAAAAAAAAAAAAAAAAACCATTGGGTTTAATAATTTACATATTGATGAAACCTTCACTAATTCTGTTTTTTGTTTTACAGACTCTTCTCCGCCGCCGTGTGTGTGTGATCTTCCTGCCGTGCCTGCTGTACTCCAGGCTGCTGAAGCCTTTGCATTGTGTCACCGGGTTCATTTCGCTCCGCAAGGTCATGGTTCTGCTTTATTTTCTCCTCATTATCATAAGGCATCCATCTCTTTCTTCCATTAGTGACGCTCCGCCATGTTGGCGGCGCGACCTCTATTTACATGACTAAATTAGATTTCTTCTCTCTTTCTGTGCGTGTTGTTTTTGAATGGTGGTTTCTGGTTATCCAAACTCTCCCTCTCAGATCGCTTCGACAGCTTTATTTTTTTTTTAAATATATTAAAACAATCGTGTTTCCGGCTGTATCAGACTGTATTTCACAAGCGTAAAGACGCTGAAACCTTTGGTGGTCTTTTTCTACAATTCCGCACCTGTCAGGGGGGAGTTCTTTTTATTCCTCCCCACCTAAAAAGGGAAGGATTTTTAAAGAGATGATTAGTGTTTTGGGGACGTGACGTGGCGTCCCTGCGCAGTCACCTGCTCTTCATCTCCAGGGGTCCCGCACTGTTGACATCTTGAATGTGACCCCACCCGTTTCCCCTCCTGCTCCTTTTGTACTGCGAGTTTGTAAAATGCATAATGGCCAGACAGGCGACGGGGCCCCAGCGCGGTTGATGACCCCGCACTCGGCATATGCGGCCTCTGCGTCCCCGTGCGGGGCTGGCGGGCGCTGATGAAGACTCAGCTCTATCAAAACCTTCAGGTTTCATAGAAAATTAGGTTCTCTGCTCAGGAGGAGCTCAGATTTCCCCTCTGCGGATTCAGTTTGTTCTTTTCTTTAACGTGTTAATGAAGCCGCAGCGGTAATTAAAATAAAGGGAGGCGAACCTCTCGAGTTCTTCTGCTTTTTGTGTCTGTGTAGAGCCAGATGTAGGTCAGCTCGCTGTGGCCTGCAGCCATTCAGAGCTGGAATCTCTTGATGCAGCTCTGTGATTATCGGAGCTGAAAACTGGCTCATTATTTAAATGACTTCATGGGCTTTAGGCCTTTTTTTTTTTTTCTTTTAAGTTAGAAAAGAATACCAGATAGAGGAAACATGGATGTAGTGACATCTTTATTGACATCTTTTTGTGCAGCCAGGAAAGTAAAGGGAGCTGAGGAGAGAACAAAACTGAATGTGTGAATGGATGGAAAGGTGAAGGTGGGATTCTCCCTCGACAGCTCGTCGCGTTCCCGTCCCCCCTCAGATCAGGCGAGGCTACGCCGAGGCGTAAACGCGCGGACCTTTGAAGTGGCCCTCTGTCAGCACACAGCAGACCCCCCTGGCGTGATCCCCTCTGTCCGTCTGGCTGCGTGACCAGCTCTGCGTGTGTGACCCTCGCTCTCTTTCTGCTTCTTCTGCCTGATATCGGCTCCTCTGCTGGGCTTTTCCCTCGCTCGGCCTGATCTGAAGTCAGCGCTCTGTAACCTCTCTGCCGAACGCTTCCTGTCTGCTCCCATTAGCGTCAGCGCCGGTTAATCTGGCAGGATTGTAGCCAATGTCCGTCTGTGTCATCTCCGCTGGGTTTTTTTGTCCTTCTAATCCGCCGAGGGAAGCGAAGACTGTGGCTTCTCTCTTGGCATTCACCGCGTGCCTTAATTGTATTGAAATTAAATCAAGGTCCACTGTGAACACAAAGAGCTCAAACCCAAAACTCACTAAATGTGCATGGATTTATTTGATTAACCCACTTTTTAGCACCGCTTTCCCCCTTTTGGGGTTCATTTTTAAACAAAGCCACCTCATTCCAGCCGGGTTAATATGAAAATACCTTCATATTGAATGAATTTGACATTGTCCTTCTCACCTGTGGTCTTTCTGTGCAGTCCTTTCACGAGTAAAAGTGCACTGCATGCTAACCCCGCCCCCCCTCGCCGTCATGTATTCTCTTTGGAAATCAGGTTAATATGCAGACGGTAACAGGAGGCTGTTGGGGGAGAACAGGTAAAATACAAGACAAATGACATTGTGATTCCTCAGTGAGCGAACCCAGAACGTGCACGCGTTTCTCTCTCCAGCAACAAAATGTGAACAAAAGGATGAAACAAAAAAAGATTGATCAAAGCAGCAGATGCAGCACTGAAGCATTTATCTGTGTACATTCTACAGCAGCATCATTAAAAAGGCACCACAGAGAGAGAGAGAGAGAGGAGGAGAGGGAGAGGAGAAGATGGAGCGAGCACAGCTACCTTTGTTGCATCATGAAGAGAGCAGCAGCCCCGGATACCTGACTGCTACCATTCCTGCGGACCATCTCCCCCTTCCCCCCCTCCCTCGCTGCAAAACAAAGGACGACACCGGGATGCTTTATGAGCGCTGGCTGCGGATGCTCAGCGGCGCCTGTAACCCATCGCCTCGATGCGAGCGCAGCCTCCGCTGGTGCTGGTTAACGAACTTGGCGAGGTTTAATCAGACCGAGCAGTTCTTCAACTACACTTGGTAAAGCCTGTCGTTAACTCCCCTCACCCTCCCTCTCTCCCACCCTCCTACTCTCCTCTCCTCTCTCTCTCTCTCTCTCTCTCTCTGCGCATGTAACTATAGCAATGTTCAGACTTAAAGACAGGATCTAAATGTCAAGTCTTCACCCTTTAGTTCATACCTACACATGTAGAGGAGTCGATTAGCAGATATCTGTCAGAAAAGCCCGTTTTAGCTGCTAACATGACAAACGGCTGTCCAGAACAACTGCAACTGTCTGAAGCTGCTTTGTTATTACACTCTCGGCCACTGCTTCCCTATTTAGGATGCTACGCTTGTACAAGCGCAATAGCTCGGATCAAATATATCCCTCCTTTCTACAGACGCTGCAGGTAAACAGCGGCGGGTATTTCCTCCTCCGGGTCCTCGGTCTCCCGCTCACGTTTGCGTTGGCGCTGTAGTTGTAGGTGTGCGACGGCGCAGCTCCGTCCCGCCAAGGTCCTCGCGGGCTCAGGGATGAGGAGCGAGGGGGACGCAGGCACACGGGGGGGTCAGTGGTGGGATGCAGGGATGGGAGGCAGGCAGGTGTCACGCATGCAGTCGGGGAAAACAGGAAAGGGTAGAAGGAAGGGAAAAAAAAAAGACTCAGCTTAATTCTACCCAAGTCAGCATCATTTAAAGAAAGAAAAATCCATGTGGATCTGCTCAAGACAAAACCAGGAAGACGAAAAAGCCCAAGATGTAAAATCGACATATATACGCCAGATAGGTATATATATGTATCACGATCCAAGGGAGAAGGAGAAGGACAAAGATAAGGGATGGACGGAACGAGGAGGAACAGGCAACTGGCTCACACACAGACACACTGCGCTGAGGCGAAGGCACGGGGCTTCAATTTATGCTTTCTGGTCGACACCACCCCCCATTCTTGCTCTCTCTCTCTTTCTCTCTCTCTCTCTCTCTCCCCCTCTCCCCCCTCTCCCTCTTTCACTCACACACACACACACACACACACACACAGCATCCCACCCCTCTCTGCCCCTGTCCCTGTCCTGTCCCGTACTGGATGCGTGGCCCAGCTGATCAGTGCAGAGGGATTAGCCAGCAGGGCCAGCTGGCAAGGATTACACAGGCAAAGTGTGTGTGTGTGTGTTTGTGTGTGTGTGTGTGTAGGGGGGCAGTATGCATGTGTGTGTTAGATGGGAAGACAAGGGGTGAGGAGAGTACATTTAATTCAGGGGTGAGTTGGGGGGCTCACACACACACACACACACACACATGCAGGCAAACACACAGATGTGCATTGAAAAGTATCTGTGGAAATTCATCCAGACACACGAACGCATCACGTGTCAGAGCCCAAACACGGTTCCACACGGCTGTCTTTTTTTTCTTGCTTTTGGGTGGATGGACGCGCACGCAGCGGCTCCAACTGCAGGCTAGACTGCCCCCGTAACACATGCGGCACGTCCTCCGGCCCGAGCGAGCCGTCTGCGAACGCACCGCGCTGATAAATGTATGTAAATGTGCACGAGGCAGCGAGGGATTGATGGCAGTGCGCAGAGTGGTGCGTCGTAGGGGGGGGTAGGCAAGCGAGGAAGGCAGCCCCATGGGAGGGCAATGCCTGGCTGACAATGCAAGGCTTTGACCCTTGACCCCTCTCTGCTCCATCATCCATAGCCATCAGCTGATCCCTGGAAGTGGACAGCAGAGTGTCCCCACCCCCTCCTTCTTTTTCCTTTCCTCTTTTACACACACACACACACACACACAAGCAGAGCTGGAACTAGCAGGACCAGCCTCACCTCTTTTTATTTCTCACCACTCTTCCTCCATCTCTCTTGCCTGCAGCCCTCCGTCGCTCCATCGCTCTCTCGCGTGTGTCACGGCTCACTTCTTCACTTGGCCCATCGCAGCGAGCCGCTGCTAACCTCTCATTATTCCCAAACACACCGACAACCACATCCACGCAGAAACAGCGCTTCAGCTGAGCGGCACAGAGTCAAGAGTTGGGCTGAAATCTCTAATTAATATATGTTTGACGGAAATATTAGGACGTCTGTTGTTTTAGATCTGTGTCCTAATTATCAAATAGTAGCGTCAGAGCTAAAAAGAAACCTTTCCTAATTAAAAAAGTGCAGCTATGAAGCATTTTGCTCGCTTCAGTCCTGGCTTTAGGCAAACCACACCAGCTTAACGTCTGCACGTCTTCCACGCAAACATTCGCCTCGGATCTTTTTATCTTCACATCGGCTGGGAAAAAAATATAAAAATATATATCTATTTCAAAATCTGGCCGAATTGCAAACCCGGAATATTCCAGAATTACAATCCCTCATCCTTCATGCCATCCGTCTCAGCTGTCAGTGAGTCCGCAGACATGGACCAACTCGGGAGGAGGTTTCAGAGATCAGTTAGCATTAGCGTTATTATACAGTCCTCTTTTTCAGGGTTTTTTTTTTTTTTACTTGACAGTAGACATGCAGCTTAGGCCAAACACACACACAGTGATTATTGTAAATTCAAAAAAACATGTTTTGCACATCTTTCAGCCCATTTTACAGATTGTGCAGAGAGCATTTGACAGAGATTAATATTTAAAAGCAGCAAAAATATCCAGCAGTGTATTCACTCCCTTTACGCGTGTGTCGGGTGTGTTTTTGTTTGGAATTCTTGCTGAAAGCTCATGCACGGTCCTAAATTCAACACTGTGAATTTAGGCCGCATTGAGACGTGCAGCGTGCGCTTACATACCGAAGACTGCCCGCGTGCACATCGTGAAGGGGAAAAGATGGCTGTCGGAGAGCACATTTCCACATGCCGCTATCTGCTTCTCTGTTTGAACAGGTTGCACATGTGAAGAAGGTGGTGGGAGAGAAAGAACCGTGCAGCAACTCTGAGGATCACACAGGCTTTGGGATGATTTTACGGAGGAATATAAAAGCAAAACACATGAAAGAGGAGCCGGGTGAGACAGACAGGCATAACGACAGGGAGACAAGTAGACAGTGCTCGGCCCCAGTATAGTAATCCGATGGAGAGATTAGCAAGCAGGCAGCATTTGGGTCGGATTATGGAGTCATTAGAAAAGACTGGTGCTCCAGAGCCTCTCTCATGTGTTAATGTGGCTTTGCGGATCCTCGCTGCGGTCTGCACAGATTGTCTCCAGTGTGCGGAGACTATATCCCGTAGATCGTCTTTCAGCGTGCAAATAGTAATGCGTAACCCCGTTGACCCCGAGGTTGATGTCTGTTTTTTGAAGGACGCAGTGTGTGTGTTTAGTTGTAATCTAAAAACAGCACAAATTATAATCTCCGATGCTCCGTTTTTCCCCTTTTAAATTAGCTGCATAATGTAAAATTATTAGGTGCTGTTTTCATTTCTGAAATAATCTAATCTTGCAGCCGATCCCCTCTCCAGATTTCCCTGTCTTTCATACTTTCTGGAAAACTCGAGTCTCCTTTGTGCAGCCGTGCTGATCCTGGACCTGCTGGGGACTCGTCATGGTTCAGGGAGAACTCTGGGATGCATGGCCTCCGAACGTTTGGCCGTGGTGTCCGGTGATGGCGGGATTTATACCCGCCATCAGGGCTTACCAGTGCGTGTGGGTGTGTGCACTGGGAAACACGCATTCACAGTGTCATCCGTGGATCCTGCATATTTACTCTGCAAATACTGGCGACAACGCATACTGCTGAACTCGTTTAGTCGTGTAAAGGGAGGGTTGAGTGTGTGTGTGTGTGTGTGTGTGTGTGTGCAGGGTTGAGCATTGATAAGTAATCAATGTTGCTGGCACGCTTGTGTCAGCATGGCTGAACGTGATATCAGTTTCAGTTTCCCTGCCTCTGACCTCTTGTGTGTGTGTGTGTGTGTGTGTGTGTGTCCTGCGTTCATTAAAATCAAAGGGGTAAAAATGTACAAAATCCTGCGTCAGCAGCGAGATTCCATACTGATCGTGCACTTCTTCAATGATCCGTAAAAGCCTCTAACTTTTCTTTTTTTTTTTTTTTAGGTCACACACATAACACACACACACACTATCTGATCTGGGTTTCCAAAAACCTTCCCTTTCGCTGCTGCCTGTGCGTTCGCCCCGGTTCCCCACCCCCATCCCTTTTTGTCAAATAAATTGCTATGTGACCTACTTCCCATTTTGCACCATTTCTGTCATGTTCAGATATTACTGTTTGAACATGAGTGATTTGCTTTGGGGCATACAGTATCAAAGAAAACATGTATATAATAGGAGCCATACGCTATTGTTAACTATATTGATTTTTTTGTGTGTGTGTGAATTGCAAGTTGTTTTTTTTTTTTATTTTAAAGCAAGTCTTTGTTTGAGTTGTAATTAAAGTGCATGCTTCACATATTTTCTGATTAGCAAATAAAATAATAATATCGTTCGTATTACGGGGGTGTCTTTGGGATGGTCGCAGACTGGAGAAATAAGGTAAATCAATTTTGCAGCCTAGTTAAGCAGAAAGCGCGCTCGTAATTTTCGGTAATAAGCATGGCTAATTCACAGGACCACAGTGCATTTATAACCCTGTTAGGTCTGCACTAGTTGGCATCCAGTGTTCTGCTTGGACCTGAGGTGACTCTTTAAAAGCTCCTGGTGATGAAGAGGATTTTATGGCTCGGCACGCCGGATCCCGGACATCACGTGTACTGTAGGCAGATTATACAACAGCCAGTGTCGCAGCGCTGGTTTTATTCCACATTACTGCTCATTTGTGTTATATTTTTATTTCTTCCGCATTTTTTTTTTTTTTTTATTGCTTTGTTGCATTATCACAAATAAGAATTTGCAAAAATTGTGCAAGGACCAAAAATTTAAATTCCAGACCTTTAAAGCTGTTTTTTTCCCCCAGGTTTACCAGATATATCCATTCCCGACCAGATGGGCGACCTGGCCCTGATTTGCCGGGATCAGAATCCACATGACTGCAATTAGTTTACATCCACTGTCTACACGGCTTGGCTCTTTCTGCTGCGGCCTCCTTGGACAGTCGTACCGAACAGGTTCTTTTTCTTGAGCTCTTAAACATTTCGACGCGTCCGTCCTCCAGCTAGTGCCGCTTCGGCCTGCTTGTTCAGGCGGATTTGAAGGCGACTAATCGCTGATATTCCTGATCTGAAATAAGTGAGCATGTCTTTGCTATGTCAAGTGAACAGATCTGGTTAAGGGTAATTACGGCAGGTTGATGTTTCAAGCATCTTGTGTTCTTTTCTGAGGCTCCTTCGTGCCAGTTCCCTCATTAAAGCACCCAGCTCGTGCAGGTTCTCCTGCTCAAGGGTCTTTCTTTCTGCCCCCTTGTGATAAGAGACTTTATTCTTGTCCTACATCTCTCGCTCCCTCTCTACCTCTCACACTCCATCCTACCACTCTGCCAAGTGCTTTTCCCCCGGCTTTTCAACTCAAGAAGGAAGACTTTTGCTTGAGGGACAATCCACCATTTTTTTGTGCAGACAAAAACATGAAAAGGGGCTTTAGTGCTATGTGTCTTTTTAGACCCCTTTTTTTTGTCTTCTTTCCCTACACATCCCAGCCGCCTCCATTGTGGCGTCTCCTCATCCAGCTCGGGCCTCCGCGCCTTCAGACTGTCCTCAGGGTGAGAGGGCTGCAGGAGCTTGGCTGGATAAATGCACTGGGGGGTGTGGGGGGGGTGCGACTGGGACAGCGGAATGGAGGATGAATTTTTCAGACTTTCATCTAAACCCTGTGATATGTGAAGCCACCCTCCACCAGTCACACAAAGACACACACACGCACAGCCTCCCAGACATGCATGCACACCATTATGACAAGTCATCGCCCTGTATGCTAACGCGGTAAGTATAGTCATGCATTAGCGTACGCTAGCATGCACACATGTGGGCCGCAGTTCCGTTTTGCGTCCTCGTACATTTCCTTTCCTGAATTTCCAAAGAGAACGATAATGTAGCAAATCTTCCACTTGCATTTTTTTTTTTTTTTGTGTGTTTTTCAGAGCAACATCACTCGGGGACAGCGTCTGCTTTACGATTGGCTGACGCTGAGGTGCGGGAGGAAAAGTTGCAGTTGGCAGCAGGCGGAAAGACACTGCGAGGGGAGTGTGGGGTTCACAATAAAGGATTTTAAACCAAAGCCTCTTTGGTAAAGAGGGAGGGAGGGAGGAATGAATGCTGCTGTGGGGGTGGTGGATGGATACAGGATGACACAACGTCCAGATTCACCCTAATCTCAGGTCTGGTGGTTTACGTGAGGCAGTTTGGGGAAGGGGGGTGGACTAAAAGAAGCTATCCCACGCCAGGTGGTCAAGAGGAGGGTTAAAACTGGGAATGGGTTGGGGGCGGCGGAGATGAGGATGGGACAGGGTGTTGCTGGGGGAGGATAGAGGGTTTGATATCTCTGCTTCCGCAGTCAGACACAAAGAAACAAATCTGAAAAAGGACCAAAAGTGGAAAATGGTGGAAGCTAGACTGTGGGTGGGGGTGGGGGAGGGAACAGGAATGGTGACGGTGGCTGCAGGACGTTTGGATGGTTGGTGCCTGGTGACGGTGGCACATGCCCTGGTGCATGGGATTAGAGGGACACTCGGTAATCGGCTGTTTAGGCTGTATGTAGGGCAAGAGTGGCTTAGCCCAGCCGCTCTTAGCATGGAGCAGAAGAGGACGAGGAAGTCCAGCACAGGACCGCCACCTTCGCCCGTCACTTTATCTGCTTTAACAACCTGTGGTTTAAAACCGGGCGGATAAACAGGCCGTAAAGCAACATACAAAAAAAGACGCCTGTAACAAAAGAATGCAAACGACCTAGCGTCTGTTTTATTATAATATTATATAGCCTTATAATAATGTGTGTTCTGGTTCCAGGATGAGTGAGGCTCAGCATCTGTGAATCACGACTGTGCCCAGGATCTCATCAGGGAACGGTGAGGCTGAAACTGGTCGTATGTGCCAGAATTTTCATTAAGTTTTTATTTAATGCCATTTTACAGATTCCAGTTTATGCCATTATCACATTACCAGCTGGGCCTGATTACTGTTTTAGCTCAAAATATTTGCTTAAATATCTTTTCCCTTTTTATAAAAAGTTATAGCAGATGCCCACATTTTTACAGGTCCAATGATCTTAATGATATGAATATATAACTTTAGCGTTGTGGGAAACTGGATGAGACATCAGAACGACATTTATAGCTTTAATTAGAAAACCGTTTTTTAGTTACACCACATTTGTCTAATTTAAATGTTAAAGAAATAAGTTCTGTTTATAGGATTTTTTTAAAGATAGAGCTGACACTAAAATGAACTAAATAAAAGAGCAGATGCAGAATTTCGACATTCGGGGTGAAGTAAAAGGTGCAAAAGAGGCTTTTTGCAAAGAGAATCTTCTTGTAATCTCTTCCTGCTTTGCAGTACTTGGAAATACCAGAAATTCACATCAGCCGTCCATGAATATTTATGGGAAGGAGGCAGCATTTGTCAGCATTTATTACTGTTCTCTCTCCTCTGTGTTTTTGAACTGGTTTGTTTTGTTTATTTTACTAGTTGAGGGAAAACTGATGAAACAGTCGTTGGAATTGTTTCACCCAGAAGTCCTGCCTTCACATCTGGTAAATCTCAGATTTTGTGCTCTGGTGTCAAAGCAGATGTTCAGCTGGTTCAGCCGTGACCTCGGCACAATGGTCATCCTGGTCCGAGACCACCGACTCCATTCTGGTTCTGGGTGAGCCAGGTAATTTATGTCAGGAGAAATTAAGACCAGACGGCCACAGGAACCAAAACTCGTCAAGCTGACGTTCTCTCCTCCGGTTTATCATCCGGTACAGCTCGGTTTTCGGCTGGGCCTCCCCGGAGCGCGCTGTGTTGTGCTTTTAACCGACTGTAGCCTCAGCAGGGTAATCAGAGCTTTTGTTTTTCGCACCATCCCACAATCCCACCTGCTTCGGCGAGACGATGGAGGGCCCTTTGAAAACAACGAGGCGGCATGATTTATTATTCTAATTAGGCAAAGTGAGACTTTACAAAGCCACAATTACACTCAATTGCCAAACAGGGTTTTTTTTTTTTCTTTTTTCCCCGTTTGGATGGCTCCTGTTCAGGTGGTGTTCAGAGGAAGCGTTCGAGTTGAGGGACGCGGCAACAAGCAAACAAACACTTGAGATACTCTTCATTGCAAATAGGTGCTAAAAAGAATTTTACCGAGAAAGCTGAAAATTCTACTTGATCAAACAGTGGGCTTAACGTGCCGCAGTAGCCGGGTAGAATCCACCGCGGCGTTTCATTCCAGGTCATTTCATAATCTCTTTGATACTCCCTCACATCTGTACATCTCTTCACTCTCACTCACCAACAATCAAACAGCTGCAAGCTGGCACACTCGCTAAATCCTCCAATGCAACACACAAGCCACACACGCACACACACCCGCAAGTACCCATTAAAGAGCGACGGTGCAACCAGGCGCAAACGCTTCTACTCAAACTGCAGCAGCGCTCATGCAAAAAAAAAAAAAAAAACGGTTTTGTTCGCCACCACAAACATTCTCCCAAATTAAAAGTTCAACCTTCCCTTCTTTGCAACGGAGATTTATTGATCATTTGTTAAAGGGGGCCGATACCAGGAAGACATTAGCACAGACTCGGTGCCCTCTCTTGGTGTTATGTGCGGTTCCATCCATCTCTGCACCTCTCATCATCTTTTTGTCTCTTCTTCTCTTTCTTCTTCCCACATCCACATAAACACACACCCCTAAAACACCCCAATCATCCTGCATCGCCAGACATGTGAACCCAGCGTTTGGTTCATCTCTGTCTCTCTCTGCCTGCTCTATTTTCATCCTGTGTGCTTCCACTCTCCTAGCTTTCGGGTAATTACCTGGCATTTGCATTGCAAAGTCCCCTTTGCCGCCCTCAGCTCCTCCGCAGGTGATTGAGCTTCATTTCCCCGGCAAATAAGAGAGAGAGAGAGAAAGAGAGAGGGAGAGAAGGAGAGGAAGAATGAGTGGAAATAGGGATTGCAGTGGGGTGTGATGTTATTCCGGCTTGCAGGATACAGGAACAATGGCCTGGTTTCTTTGTTACTGGTTAAATTGGCTGGTTTAGTGCAAGCACAGAAATTCTTTAGGCTTTCACATGTACAAAATCATCATTTTTGCTGCTCAGGCTGAAAAAAAAGAACTTACCTGCAAATAAAATTACCCAGGAAAGTGAGCCGAACAATACAAAATCTGTCTTCACATTTAACAGAAATTACAGAACTGCTTCTTGTGCTTTGATTTTAAATTTAAATTTACAACTTTACCTACATCTAATCTGCAGAAGGAGGTGGACCAGCGCACTATAAGGTTAGCCACAATTTTATAGTCAACACTCTGCTCGAGATGGCGTCTATAAAGACAAGCCTATTACTGTAAATGATTAAAATCCACTACATTATAACCTAACCCAGTTAGTGGGTTGAGTGTGTGGAAAATATTTGAATATATTTGTATTAGTAGAGACAGAAAACAGACAGACAAAAAAAAAAGCTGCAAAAAGAACATAATGAAGATGGCAGAATAACCTCTGTCACCTGTGTGAGGATTGGCCCCTTCTGTTGCCAACACCATAATCTCAAATTAGCCCCAGCAATCTCTAAATTGGCTTGCGTGCTTCAAACTTTTTTTTTTTTTAATCACTCGGGTGGTTCTGAGGAGGTGTTGTTTGTGCAGGTATATCACAGCGCGAGCAGACACCAACTGAAACGCTGTCATTGTCCATAAAAACACATTTTCACTTATTTCCACTCAGTCTTATTTCGTTCGCGATTGTGACAAAGGCCTTAAAAAAAACCACGCAGAGCCTATTAGCAGCGGCCGGGACATGCATCTGAAATAACCCCTCTGCTGCTCCTCCATACGTCCACGATTTACCACAAGGACCTCCCACAGAATGAGAGCTGATAATTGGCGCAGGCTTATTTGCATGCACAACGGCTCGGATATTTATTTAAATTTAATTTATTGCCCGTACTGTAGGCTTTTGTGCCAAAGTCATATTAACCCCTTGATTAGTTGATATGCGGCGCACGACGTTGCCCACGCGTCATGAATATTCACAAGTGTGTAGCCTTTTTTTTTTTTTTTCTTTTTTCCCCGCGTCCCCGCCCTGGTCCTGTCTCCGCCGTGCGCGCCCGGCGTCCCGAACGTCTGCGCTCTCCTCTCCGCCATCCCAGCGTGCGTAAACGCGCGCCATTTGTCGGCTTCCTGTTTTCGCTCGGCTGGCGCGTAAAGGTGAGCTGCCAGGTAGAGGCCGCGCGCTCAGGGGAAGACGCGAGGCGACGGTGGTGGCAGGTAAACGAACGCACGACAACATGAATCCACAGCCACGGTAAAAAGCGCAGCGCACGAGGAGTGAACGCGACGCCAAAGCACAAGAGGGGTCACATGACGAAACAAAACTCCGGGTTCTGTTTGTTAAAGATCATAATAATAATCAATAATCAATGTTAATGATTGGTTGTTGAGTCAGAGGTGTTTGGATTAAACATATTTATTGCTAATTTTAGGGAGGTTTTAATCTCAGGGTTAGACAGGGGCCTGGTGGGCCAGTGTTCCTCAGGATCCCAGTCAAAATGTGGAAAAACAATCAACCTTGGAAGATATTTCCTGTTATTTGATTTTTCTTTGATTCTTTTAATTCACTTTTTAATATATATTCTATATTTATCTGGGTAGTTTATAAATATAGGGACAAAGTTCTCCATATTGGTATGGAAGGAGGACGTCACGTGGACATGTTTTGACTCCAGCTGGACCTCTCTGCCACCTCAGCCCGGCTCCTGGTTGTGTAATTTGGTGACAGAACGGCCCATGTTGTGATTTTAAAAACCTGGGGCTGGTCTTCACCTACTCTGGCCACACACTCTGGGTATGGGTAGATTAGAGGTGTTGCAGCATCCGGGGGCCCATCTGGGCATTACGCGCATGAAGGCTCCGCCCCATCGTACGTTCCTGCTCCGTCTGTCGAAGCAGCTCGGAGACACCGCATGGCAAAAATCTGTTCCTCCCCTTTCGCTGTGGGGGGGAGGTCGGCTTAGGTGGGGATGGGTTTGTTCTCCTGTGTGACGGGATGGCATCTTCCTGTGTTTTTGTAAACACCAGCGTTTCCACATATGTTCGTTCAGCCCCAAACCTTGCGTACATGCACATGAATGACCACAATAAAGAGTGTTTTGAAAGTTGCCCCCACCCCTCTAGCTGGTCTCGAAGAAGGCCCATGGTCGCCCGTGCTGCATCGCCTCCCTCACGCCTGTTTGCATGTACTCTGTGACCTTGGCGAGGATGATCCAGTGGCAGATTGCTACATGGTAGGGGCACAGCGGCTATTATTTTGAGTTGAAGCAGGATAGACTGCCAATATTTCTTTCAAACAGGGAGGGGGAGGTCAGCTGACCAAAATCAATCTCTGTTACGTGCCATACTGTAATACTTTAGAACACATTTGTGGCAAAGATGCCTTTTGCTCTCCTCTTTCTGATGCTAGCAGACTCCCTGGTTCAGAAAGGAAATGAAAAATATGTAGCCTAGAATTAATCCCACCTAATGTAGGTGTCACTACAGCCATCTGCAAGCTTTACTGCGGCTGTCAGAGAATGTTTGGGACTTTATATTAACACAGGCTAAGATAAATAGAGCCTACGGCAGCACAGCACAATTAAATTGCTGCACCCTAAAAGGTGTTTTCATTCCATAAGCATGCTGTTTAGTACAGTTGGGACCAGTGTTTTATGCCAGTGTTGCACATTTTGGTGTTTATTTGGTTTGCTTTCTGCTTTAATTCAGGGTTAGTACGTGACTGCCGCCTCTCCATCATCGTATTTCCGGGACTTGTGTCAGTAATAAGCAGTTTTGTTCAACAACCTAATTTTTAGAAAAATGACTAAATTTACAGTGTGAGTGTCTTTGGAGTTTAATTTAATGTTATACTACGATAGCTCTCAGTATTTTTTAAAAGTTTTTAAGCAGATAAAAACTGGTTTCACATATTTAACACTTGTAAGCCGGGAGGTCTTATCCCACTGCCCACAAAATGCTCCTATTCTAGCTTTTATTAGCAGTATAGCGGGGTTTTTTTTAAGTTTGTCCTGTCTTCCTATACAGACCTGTCAGAAAAGTGGAAAAAATAAATAATGGTTGGGTGCAGGCAAATGAAAAATAAACTGAAATAAATATACTATATATATTCAAAAAACTGGTTATTATTTATTTTATGCCCACTATCCACAAGTCTTTGCCCATCCTCCCCTACCCCTTTTGTCCCACTCCTTTTTTTTGTGCCTCCCCATCCTCCAGTATAGCAGAGGGTATTTGGCACCAGTATAAAGCCTCCCGCTCCTCCGTCGACTCGTGCCTGACTTCTCGCCAACCTGTGTTAGGCTAGAAAGAGGACTAGCAAAGGGAGGGGAGCTGGAGAGAGAGAGAGGTGGGGGGAGAGGGGAAAATAGAATGGATTTTTGGAAGGAAACAAACTGGGCAGCCTGAAAATCGACCTCTTTGGTACCAGTGTTGACATCCGTCTCCCTGCGTGAGGGGAAGCAGCGCTTGGACATCGTTGCGCCGGATGAGAAACATGGGAGCGGGGGTTGAATCGAAGGGTAAATAAAGACTAAATACTCACTTAAACTAGTAAAACCGGACATGTGTACGCTTAACAGATTGAATGTTGTAATCTCGAGAACCATGAAGTGCCCTGTGCCAGCTCTGAAGGTTTGGTTTGGGTCCAGCCACTTACAGCTGCTGTGCTAATAGCAACAAACGGTGCAAAATTCAGCGTCAGTCTGGCTGGATGGTGAAGCCATTTCTGTGCTACTTAGACATGCGTCCAAAACAAAGGCACAGGAAGGAAATGACGCCCATCTTAGTAGGTAAAGAAACCCTTTAAATGACTTTGTCCCAAACACTCCGTCTGTTGAAAGCCCGATCAGTTATCCTAACTGCTTGTTGTCGTCCTGTCCTTTGTCGGCGTACCAAGGGAGCGTAGTCAGGGTATTCATCCATTTCTGTCTGTGGGAGGCGACACTGCAGCCTGGCACCCATCTGGACCTCTGCCAGTTCCTCCATGGGAGAAATACCCACAACAGTGGTTGGCTGAAGTGTGTGATTGTGTGCCTGATTGCATCCATGGCTCCAGTGTGTTCCAGTGAGAACGAGAGATGATAGGAAAGTAGCGTGAAGAGGACAGCACTAGTGACATGTCAGCGTGCACCAAGATGTCTTGTTTGGTTTTTTAAAGAGTCGGGTTAGGGTTTATTTGTTTGCTTGTTTATTTTTTTCCTGTGTTTACTTCTGGATGAAGCGCTTGGACCTTTGTTTTAGCACCAGCCTTGCTGGTCCGACCGCCAAAAGGATCTTTTGCTGCCTTTCTGCTACCATCATCTGTTGCTTCTCACTGGCTATTTACTTCTTGCATTGTTTTGGCAGGCTGAACTCTCCTCCCCCCACTCCTCCACTTCCTCCTCCTCCTCCTCCTCCTCCTTCTCAATCACATACTTGTTTCTCCCTCACTCTTTTTCTCCCTCGCTGTCTTTTGGCAACCTTAATTGCTTTTTATCCTTGGCCAGGAAAGAAAACAGTGAAGGCAAGCGCAGGCTGGAGAAAACTTCACAGGATTTTTTTTTGGGGGGGGGGGGGGCTGACCCCCCCACTCACTTTGCTCATCTCCCCCCTCCCCCCAACTTGTTCAAGACCGTTTGGTCTGTTCGCTCCTTGACACAGATACGCTTTGATTTTAGACGTCTGTGCGCGCGAGCCTGACCCGGCGGTGCCAAACAACCTGCTGCTCGGAGACAGAACCAGTGCGCTGCAGGGCCTAAAGGCAGCCAGGCCTCTGTGACACTTATGGAGGCCTTTGTGCTCCTGCAATCTGTTAGTGCGCTGCAAAACCAAACAGGCTGGTCTGATTTGGAGCCGTGGCCTTGAGGTGGCACACTGAGACATGTGGCACCGGCTGAAATGCTGCAGTGACCCTTTATAGCGTTTCCGACTCCATGGCTGTCACATGACTCCCTGAGATCTCTGGGCTATTATTGCTTATCTAAGAACTAAACTGTGATTTCTCAATCAGATTAGCAACTCTGTGTATGCAGGTCATTGTCCCACATCTCCAAACAGCAGGATAGAAACACGTACGACAAGCATCATTTATCTGTATGCTCTTAAGCCCTTTGAGTTCTCGGTGGCCAGTTTATCTGTAAACTAATATTAGTGGTTGCAGTACAAACCAGCCTTGCTTAAAGGAGATTTACACACTAAGTCACTCCAGTCTTCTTAAACCCTAATCCGCCTTGCACATCTGTGGACTAAACATACACACACACTTCCTTTTTAGTGCTCTAATTCTGTTTTGTACAGTGGGCATTACAGTGCCTCTTCCCCGCCACCTCTCGGCACACTGGTGCCTATCAGTTTCTGTTTTCTGCGGCCTCCGCTCACGTATCTGACCGTGCCCCTGGATCGCTCATGAGAGCAAGCCCAGAAATGACTGCACGTTTGTGCTTGATTGCTGAGGAAAGCGAAGGAGGGATGGAACGGCAGCCGATCTTGTGTAACCTCGTAAATGTCTTCCTGCACAGAAGCCGCTCTCTCTGATCCGCTGGCCCGGGTCGACCCTTTATCTAAGCTCGGGTCTATTAGCCTACTGAGGTTCCTAATGGCCTTCTTTACTCATACTATAATTGAACAGTTGTGCTTATTTCCCGCTCACAGACAAGCATGCAGTCATTTGGAATCCCACCGTGGAGCCTTTTCCAGAAGGAATGGAGACCATCATGTTTGGTGAAATGGCACCGTCACACATTTTTCTGTTCAGATTTGCCCCAGTGTGGGGTCTATCTGTACCAGTCTGTGGTTATTAGCTTGTTTAGGTAGGGAAAAAAAACACCCCTCAGAACCATTTATAGTGCTTGCTGGAGTGTTTCTGTCTGCTGTCTTCATGTGCAGGCATGGGCTGTTTTTGGGGAGCAGAGGGACATTTCTGGCGTCTTCCAGGGGTCTTCTCTACACAGGTGGGCTACGCTGGCGGCTCCACACCCAACCCAAATTACCAAGAAGTCTGTTCAGGTAAAAAAGTGCATTCTGCTAGATGTATTTTAGACGATGGCGCGCCTCCCCTCTGGGATGGTGAACTGGGGGGTGTGGAGACGTCTCTTCGTCTGATCAGTCAGGGTTCAAGAGCCCAGACGCTGCAGAGGAGAGATAAAAAAAATCAGGCAGTGGTGAGTCGGAAAGGGCATTTTTAAATACAGCATACTCATCCTCTCACTGCGTTCCCTTCATCTGCAGTCAACTACTCAGAATGCACTGCTCCAGATGGGCTGTATTCCCCCCCATTCCCCACCTCCCCCATGACCTACTTGTAAGGATTGGGTTCTGTTCTATGCTGTATTGCGGTGTTTTTAGCAACTGAGGTTAATGTGTATTAAAAGCCAAAGCATTGTGTGGAGTCAGTGATTTAGAGAACAGGATTTTGTTGATCCAGAACAGAATTGTGTATTTGCCATGAAGCCCCCCCCCCAAATATTTCAAATAACTGTTTCCGCTGGGTTCTTTCCGTGCAAGATGTGAACAGATTCATGATGATCGTTGATGTATAATTAAAATCAAGATGTCTGGCTCTGTCTCATTCCGTGAGCCTCTCGTGTGTTTTTAGGGCTGTCTTATTCATGCATGAGGGCACATCCTCACAGGCGGGCATGGAGTCTAGGTGCAGGCACATCATGGGGGGACATGGAGAGAAAAGCTAAGATGCTTTGGGACTCTCTGGGCTTGGCTGGCAGGCTTTCTGAGCAGAGCCCTTCAAGGGAGGGCTGCGTATGTTTCCTATCTGTCGGCTTCTCTGTCGGCTCTCCAGCAAGGTGGTCAGCAATGGAGGGGGAGGTAGGGATGGGAAAGGGATCACAGGGAAAGAGACTCAGAGCTGCAGTGAGTCAGGGAGCAGGTAAAATAAACTTTTATGCTGAAAGAAAATTTCAAGCGCAAACCAGCTTGTGAAAGAGTAGCTGGCTGTCCATCGGCTGAGAGGGCGCAGGCGCCGCTCCATTGGCCGTGACGGCGCAGAGCCCTGCCATGGCGTGAGACCGAGGAGCTGTCAACACAGCCAGGGTAGGACAGACAGCTGGACAGAGAGGAGCAGCTGATGGAAGTGTCAGCTGAACCGGGGAAGGATGGAAGGACAGGTGCATGGTTTGACGGCCAGTCAGCAGGCAGATTTTTGAGAGATGGAGTTGATTCTTGACGGACATTTTCTTCTGCAGGGGTTGATTATGTAGCATCTTGCGCTTTAGCTGCAGAGTGGGCATGTAAGCTAACAGTCCTGTGTGATAGACATAGCTGCAGGTGTGGGTGAAAGGGACACAGGCCTCTGCTGGAACTGCTATCAGACAATCACAGGAGGGTCGCAGGTAGCGAGGCAATTTTTCACCGTGCACAAGTGCACTTTAGCGTATTGACATCAGCAACAACTGCACTCACTCCTCTTCCAGTGACCTTTTTCTCACGGGACAGGCATGAAAGATTGTGGCGGGGGTTTATTTTTTCCACTCTCTGCCGTCGTCTATCCTCCCATTGACATTGTCTCTCCTTATTTCCAACCGAACACATTGTTTTAACTGACTCCAGTAGCATTTATGCATATTGTTGAAACTTCCGAGCCTCGGCAGCTGCAGACTACTTTCGTGGTTTTGGTGATTTTACCGACATACCCCAATCTATATTACCCCTCCCACAAATCCCCCACTCTGTTTGTCGTTCTCTCTCGTTGTGTCATAAGCAATAACACGGCTCCGTGTTGATATGACCTGCTGCCTACCTGCGGCTGCCACGTGCACCGAGTGGCGCTCGCAGTGCAAACAAAATTGCTGTTTAAATAAGCCATGAAGCGACTGAGGAGGAGGATGGATGCAAAACACATGCCTATAATTAATACACCATTGCTTAATGCATTTATTTCTCCTTCAGGTCTAACCGCTCACACCGAGGTGGTCAGGGTGGTCTTCCTCCCCAAAGACGGAGACGCTGCTCAAACACTTCTGGCAGGGGCACGATCCTACTCAAGGTAGCAACACATACAGATGCAAAGAAAAAGCTAAAGTCGCCCTCAAATAACACCTGTCCCAAAGGGCACAAGGTGTATTAGAGCAGAAGGAAGATGCCCAGGCGTGTGCCTGTGTGTGCTGTATGTGGGGGAGGTGGATCTCATGAGTGTAAGTCAATGCCAGACAGCTTTAATGTGTCTGAGACCCAGCCATCCATGGAGAGACACACCAGTGGGGCAAGTTCAGGCCCTAACTGCACAAAAAAACCCCAAAAAACTTCCATTATATAATATACATACCATGTTGCTGCTTTTACAAATGAGCGTTTGAGTATTGCACTGATGGTAATACATTTAATCTGTTCTGGGCTGAATATCTGCAAGCCTTTTAATTATGCGGAGTGTGTTTCGTGTGCGACTGTGATCCCGCGACATCGATGAAGCTGTTAACTTGAAAGGGTAAACTTTTAATATAGGATTCAAACCTTGTACATAGCCTCTGTATGCTACGATACACACGTTTGACTTTGGAGCATTTAAATCCTTGTCTCCCCACCACTCTTCTCTAATGACACGCGTTTCTTCCCCTCCTGTCTCTCAACCCCCTCACTCCCTAGCAGCGACAAGGCTCCCTTCCCCCCAGATTCATCCCCCCAACGCTGCACGTTTCTTGTTTTCTCTGCTCATTGGAGGAGGTGATGTAAGAACATTAATGCACTATGAGGGCGTGTGTGTGTTGGGGGAGAGAGAGAGAGAGTGGGTGGAGGGGGGCAAAAATGGTGCTCCTCTCACTCATATTGAATGTAGGTAGCAGTGTGACAAGTTTGGAAGAGATGGATCAAAGATTCATGAGCCGAGCTTCAGTCTTTCACACACGTGAGCTCCGTCGTCGCTGCTGCATCTATCATGGCTGTTCCCTCCTTCGCTCAAAGGTCGGCCATATTTGTCCAGCTGACTAACAGATGAGTCGGCGCATCGGCTGTGTCTTCGCTTCCGCCTGTTTAAGTAAGCTGGATGGCGAAAAAGAGGGTGAAAAAAGAGAGAAATGCATCACCGTTACGCCGAAGCCACCAATCGCCATGAGCAGGCTCGAATAGACCCACCGCAGGGCAAAGTCACCGCCTTGTCTCATCCGCTGATTTATGAAGGACATACAATTTATTGGCTATGCACTCTCCTTTTTTTAAGACCAGGGGACATGTTTGGAAAATAACCACAAGCTCAGGTGAACTTCTCTTTCTTGAGGGGCTTCGTCGTCCTTTGTGACTGGAATGCGAACCCCTGTCTTCTCTGATTCCTGCTTCATGTGCAGGAGAAATTCCTCTGATCTGACAAATGTGCCATGCAGCGGTGGAAAGGGGCCCGCCGGCTGCGCCTTCACACATGCTTAGACTCCAATTTATTCTGTCCAGGTTAGGCCCAGGCTTAAATGGGAACGTTTAAACGAAGGTAGCGCGATCTTTTCTCCGCTCTTGTCCGCGTAGAAGCGCAAACACGTTCTCAATCGAGACGACAAACCGGGACGTCAGGACGGGATCAGCACAGATGTTGGAGTGCATCAACTGTCATCCCACCTATACCCAACTGCCTGCATTTTTTTTCCTTTTTTTAATCCGTTTGTGTGGGTTTGCGTGTGCGCCCGCGCGTGAGCGTTTCGGGATCTGTGCCTCTCTGCTTTGCCTTAGTTCAAAAGGGTTTAGTCCCGACAACGTGATGTCGGGCTGCGTCAGCTCCACCAATCCCAGCCTGGATAGCAACATTAGCAGCCAATCAGAAACTCCCAGCAGCCTTTGCTGTGTGCCCTCTTTCCATATTCAGCAACACTAGTCTCAATCTGCTGGCTTCCCTGGGATGTTGCATAGGGGCGCCCTTCACTGCGGCGCCAGGGCCCCAACCCCCTCCATCCCCCCCAATTCAACACGCTCCAAATTTATAAGTTTCTTATGTCTGCGTTAAGCAAAACTCTTCAGCAGCGTCGCCCCCAGACGCGCGCACGGCGCCGTACAGGAACTTTTCGGCAGCCATCATGACATCTGCGTGTCAGAGGGCGACATTTTCTGCTTCATCAGCGGGAGCGGGAAGCATGATTTGATGCTATTGGAGTGATTACACACATCTTGTCGTTTACACACTGCGGATCAATTGTGCACGCATTACCATTCACAAGCGCATCGTTCACTTGGCATTATGCGCCGGCACTCATTATGTGTGTTCGTAGATAGCGCTAATCCAAGTGTGCGGGAATAAAAATAGGCAGAAGACACAAGTGCCTGTGCTCATTGTGTGTGCGCACAGCTAAACAAGGAGTTGCGTTAGTTGGCTACGTTTATTCCCTGAATCTAGGCCTCTCCTTCTGCTGCCGCATTAGAGGAGAAGCTTTACCGTACCAACCTGCCATCTCAGTCTATCGTATTTTTAAGCTCCCATGATGCACTTTTCTCCCTATTCTTTATGAATTAAAGGCTACGTCTGTACCTCCTGCCATCTTAATCCTGGTTTCCTCGTCCCTTTTCCCCAAATGTCTCACCTGCACCCCCCTCCACCAGCCCTGGCCCATTCTGTAGCGAGCAAAGGGGCTAGCGCGCAGCAGCCCCAGAGCCCGGCAGCACATCCGCAGAGCAGCGCGCTGAGTCGACTGCTCCCCGAGGCCAACCGCTCATCACAAACACGCTCGCATCCACTCGCTTCACTTTTATCTCTTAGTCACTTTCTTCTCCTTGCTCTTCATCCGCCTCCTCCTCCTTCCCCGATCTCTTCCTCCGTCCCTCTCCATCCTCCATCTTCCACCCTTTCTTTTAAGAGCCGAGAGCCTCTATTTTCCTCTCCCTTTCCTTCCTCTTCCCTTGCTCCCTGTGTTCTCTCCATTTTTTAGCCCATGCAGTATTTATGGTGTGGGCTGCTGATGCTGCGTCAGTGAACCAGCATCACAGGCATAGATGAATAGACACGAGAACACGAATATGCCGCTAAGATGGCCGAGCCAGCAGTCCTCATTTGATATCATCCCCACATTCCTTCTCCTCTTAGTCTTGTAGGTGCACCAAATTCAATGGATAAATGCAACTGAAAAGCCCTTCTTTAAATGTTATTTTAATATCTGTATTCACTGCATAACGTGCATTAACCTGCACAAGCAAGTCACAGACTCTCAGAGAAGGTCGGGTCATGCGGTAGACATAAATCAAGCTGTCCTCCATCTGCCAAGTCATGCAGGTGGCAGTTACATTTTGACAATTAAGATGAGCATGAATATTCTTTTTATTTAATATCTTCAGCCCAGCTGGCTGCGACACACGCCAATTCCCTGTAGGGTCCCCCCTTTCCCCTGCCCCATCTCCCCCGTCACCTCATCCCTTAATTTAGGGATCCCCCCAGCCCTCTAAAGGCAAACCCCGCAGGAGGTGACTTTGACCCCTGACCTGTGACCTCTGCATCCCCGAATCTTCGAACTCCACCCCTTCCCTCTGCACCGGTTGGCTGAAAGTGGCGTGCTCATTACCAGGTGTCAGTTGTTACACCCTAACGCACACAGGCAGACCTAATTTATGGAGATTACGGCACGTGTGTGCACGCTGGGAGTCGGCACGCGGCGTCCCTTTGTATACGTTGAAATGAATTGGTTTTATAATGCAGCTGTCTCTTTTGTTGCTTTTTTAAAAAAAGGTTTCATATTTAAACCTCTAGAAAGATATTTTATTTGCATTATGACATATACGCACAACTTGTTTTCAGCTCAGTTAAAGCAGCAGAAGCAGGATTTAACATTAAATACTGGAGCAACACTAAAACTAGTTCTGGTTGTCAGATGCACAAGCTGCTAAAAATAAACGGCACAAGGGCCAGAACCACGGTGCTCTGACAACATGCCCAGAACCATGAAGCGATCATGTTGGAAAGCACCAGAGAAGACCATTTGGAAGCTAAAAAGGCAGATTTTTAGGTACCAAAAATCCCAAAGTTCTTGCTCACACACACCATTGATCTGTGTACGTGAATATAACGCGTATGTGAAAACATGTCCTGCTGTCATGGCTGGGTTATCGGTTCCGGGCTGCATCTGTGCAGACTTTCACCATCTGACAGCCAACAGAGCATCTCTCTCTGCTCCACTTTGTATGTTTGCATATGTCACACACTCCTGTTAGCGTGTACTGTACGCAGCATAGCGATTTTTACGTCCTCGCATGTGCTAGCGAGTGTGTGTATCTGCTGGGGATGCTCTCGACATCCCATCTCTGTACTCTGCCCCTGTCTCCAGCGAGTCAGGAGCGGCTTACATAAGAACAGGGCAAAAATAGCTGCTGAGAGGAGAGAGGAGGAGAGGGCTCTGCTGGCACGCACACAGACGTATCGGGACCGTGGGGCACGGCACAGCGCTCGGCGCTATCACGCACACACAGAGAGAAGACTGCAGTTAGCAGGCATTATGTTTCTTTGTGTAACGGTTCACCTTTTTCTGACAGAATCGTAGAAATAATGAGAATCGGTCAGAGTTTATCAGCGTGAAAAAAACCAAGTAATCCCAGTCGATGTTTCGTCTCTCTGTAGACCTGTGGGTGACCGCGTGTTTCCCAGCAGTAGCAGGGAAAGCCGGTGGGGGGTAGGGATAAAAAGGTAAACCAGAAAAGCAGAGAAAAGGAAAACTATGTTAGATTGTTCATTAGTGCTCTCTCTGCTGCAGCCTAATTGGTCCTTGCTGACAACTGAAATGAGTCTGAATTCACTTCAAATGTTTTCGCTTTCCGCTCAGAAGGATGCACAAAAGTCGCCAATTACGCAGAAACATTTCTTAATTGCAGGCTCCGACAACAGCTCAACGGTTGAAATGTTTATCCTTTCATCTCTGTGATGAAATTGTTTCTCCCTTTTTTTTTGGTACAGTATATATAGTATTTTGGCCTCATTTGAAATCTTTTCTCGTCTTGGCGTGAGCTGAGCAGCAGCCTTAATGCAAAAACAGGAGGATTAACTCAGAAGACGTGGCGAAGCTAATCTGAGATCTTACACCTGTTCACACGAGAGGTGCGCCAAGAATCTAGACGAGGCCAGACTAGCAAACCTGGAGCCCGTGGCTTTTCCCAGGATTGGCCTTCTGGAAGAATTCACATTCCCTGTCACCGTCTTTTTATTGTTTCATCACATTTGAATCAGCTGAGGGCTAAAAACAAAAGATAAAGGAAGAAGATCTGCAGAGGGAAGCAGTGCATGTTGGGTTGGAAGTTGGAGAAATAGGAAGCTTTTATCCCGAACAGCCAGCAGGGACCAGCTGAGTGGTGCTTTTTTTTTTTTCTCAACTTTTTTTTTCTCCTTGCATCGGAGGATAAACTCCGAAACAGAAAAACCTGCTCTTGAGTCCAAAGGTTTGTGCAAGACAAACTGCTGGGGAAAAGAAAAACGAAGGAGCTCTGCCTGCCGAGACTTGAAATGTCAAAGCCTCCTCGTTTTGTCTGATTTTGGCCTCCGTATCTGTTAATAAGGCGACTGTTAAATTTCCTGAGAACGGGGGGAGGGCAGAATTGATTAATATTTTTGGCTTCCCGAGTAGAGGTCAGTGACCTCTTCAAGGCTGTGTGTGTGGGAGGGTGTCACCTGTGGCCCCTCCCCTTTCTGTCCACCCCCCCATTACCCTCTGCTTTCAGACGCAAGGCTCTCATGCATAATGCAGAGAGAACAGGGAGGCTCTCATTAATAATTACTGCTGCCTTTGATGGATGGAGAAAATAACGAAGGGGGCTGTTAAAAATGGAGAGCAGGAGAAAGATGGCAGAGCAGGAGGCGAGAATTAGAGTTTTTCTTTTCTCTCTTTTTTTGTTGTTGTTGTTGTGGTTGTTGTAATTGTTGCCACTGTAAAGCTTCTGGGGACGAGTTTGAACCGGGTATAATCAGAACCAGGCTGCTGTTTTGGATGTTTTGGATGGTGTTCACATTTGATTAGAGAGCAGCTCCTCTTTAGGTGGTGGAGGCATCTCTGAAGATGTAATGAATCTTAATTGTCTTTGTGTTGGAGGCAGCCACTACCACTCAAGACTGGTGTTTGTCTGTGTGTGTGTGTGTGTGTGTGAGTGATATTCCATATCATTACCCATTTCATAGGGGAAAACCATTCTCTTATTTTTCCTGCTAAAATCTCCTTTAACAATGAATGTGCAGATTAGAGCCAAACCGAATCTCACACATCTGTAAAAAACAGCTTCATGTGTGGATGGATGGACTGCTCAGACTCCCAGGGTCACAAAGGAAAGTCAGAGGAAACAGCAAAGGCTACAAGACCCTCGACAGCCGCCCAATCAGAGTAAAGGCTCCGGCGGAGGGCCAATAGCAGAGTGGCTCGGTGGCCTTTGATGGAGGTTCCACCATTAGCTTCCCCATTGAACAACAGCGCTAGGGGCAAGATGGCCAACATCCAGCACTGCAGAGTTGGAGCGCAAGAGGCTGAGGGTGGCGAGGGATGCAGAAGCAGAGGGAGACGAGTACAATAAAGGCAAAATGGAAACAAGCTGACTTAGAAACTCTAAATGCATGCAGCACGAAGAAAAACAGAGAGATTATGAAATTAGGGCCATCTCAGATTTTGAAGCAGCTGGCAGTTTCACTATTTTTGTCAATATTTCATCTCGTTAACTAAATGCAGATGTCCGAATCTGGATCAAGGTACCAAAGAGCATGCACGTTTCCGTGGCTTTTGATGTCAAATTTACGTGTTTGTTTTGATCGACAGGCCTGACCTCAGCATCTGTTGATCAAGACAACTGCAGTATTAATGTTATTAACAAAGATTAGCCTTCTGGGGCAGTTGGTTTTTGTATATACCAACAGAACTTTATTGCGATCGCGTAACGCTAAGATAATAATTCTTGTTCATGCTCTGGATCAGGGCTATAAAGACACTTCTAGAGCATGTGTAATGAGAGTTGTGCTGCTCTTGATTGTCATTTTTTTTATTCTACTTTTATTCTCCTCTGGGATCTTCAAATATGCATGGTTTATGAATAAATCACCAAAACTTTGAAAGCCTGGCGCTCAGAACTTCGCCAGGCACGGCACATCAGGATCCTCGTCGTCCCCGCGTCCCTCTCCTCCACCAGCTCTCTAGAATAAACAGGATATGCAGGTCACTGTGTCAGGCAGGCACCGGCATCCTGTGACTACGGCTCGTTTGCACATTTATTACCTGCTGATCGTTTCCGATGGAGAACATCATCCATGGCACACTGATTACATTCCTTAATGTGTCATTTGTCCTTTAATTCACAACTAAACGAATAACTGTCTTTTTTTTCTCTCTTTTTATATGGATTAGCTCTAAATTTGTAGGTCGTGCTCAGATGTGTGAGGCGTTTTAAGTGCTAACCACGTAAAGCCAGATATTTCCCTGCAGACTTTCCGTAGAGGAAAACCATGTTAAAGGAGAAGGGCGTGCAAATTAAATTTTGTGAGATCGACATAAATAAATCAAAGGTATGTAAACCCCATCTTCACGGAGTGATGCTGAGGTGCAGTTGTGTAAAAAAGACACTGATTGAATCAGCTCGTATGCCTGCTTTCGCTTTGAAAATTGTATATATTTATGGATTTGTACCATCTTGATATGTAACATTAGCCTTAAAGTTAGCCCTCACCCACAAGAGACAGCCAGAAACAGCGTGTAATGTTGTGTTCTGTGGATGCCAGAGCTGCTCGGGATGGTAGCAGCAGCAGCTGTTTGGCCTCCTGATCAAGATACAAATAACACTGATGTAAAGCTGACGAAATATTTGATAAAATTAGACCCAGCCATGAGACACACACAGACACACACACACCTATGTGAGTCTAAACAATGAAGTCTGCTGTGATCTTTAATTTGGGCTTCTGTATTGAAATCCAGGGTAATGACACAATTCTACAAAGGTGTATTTGGGCCTTCTGTGTGTGTGTGTGTTTGTTGGTACAGGTATGAGGCAGCAGAGCGACCATGGAACCCAGTATCGCTCACCCGTTTACGCGTCTGTGTTTTTCTTCCAGTTGCGGTTGAGAGGCTTTGTCTTATTGTTTGGAGTGATTATAAAAGAACCAACAGCTTCTGTCTCTGTGACCTCTGACGCTGGTTAGAACAGAGAAAGTCAAGAGGGTCGACCCCCCCGGAGGTCACGACACCTATTCTAGAGGCTCGTCTTTTCACTGACACGCGTCCTCTTTTTGTTCTGTCATCCCTCCCTCCATCAATTAGCCCGTTTTGCCGTTGAGCCCCCCCTCCCACACACACACACGCACCTCCCCGTGTCCACCTCCATTTGTTCTCCACCTTCCATTTCTTAAACGGCATTCATGGACGAGCTGGCAGGGAGGGAGCGAATCATGATCACTGCTGGGGCTCCTGAGTTCAGCGGTCACAGGGCACCGGCGGGGGCGGTTGCCATGTTGCCACGGAAACAACCTCCAACCTTGGCCTTGGGCTAGGGTCAGGGGTCAGAGAGAAGTGACAGCTGAGGCCATGATCACGGTGAAACGAGGACCGGGGATGGGCTGTTGGGGGGGATTTAATCAAAGGGGCTGGGACAGGCTCCTGACACCAGAAAAGTGGTGGAAAATGTCTTCAACTGATGGAATAATAGATGAGGTTTATGACGAGCTGAGCCTTTATTAATGATGCTCAATAAATGTGTCATTAACTTTGAGTCAACCTAGATTTAAATCAGTTTAGGAGCCCCTGAAACAGTGGCTTTAAGCACCGGAGGCTGCAGCAGCAGCAGTTCCTTCAACGAGAAGCTCGTAGCTGATCCGTCTCGTTGGTAAATCCAGCGTCAGAACCTCTGCCGCTTCCAGCCAGTCGTATTTACGACTGTGACTGGGAAAATCTCACCCAGTAACAGCAGATCGGGTTCAACGGCGTTCTGTCTCTCATCCTCGCCTGCTCCCCTCTCTCTGCGCCATGCTGCTGACACCACTGATCTGTCAGCCATGTCACTGGCACCCCAGTTTCGTCTCAGGGGCCACCGGGGACAAGGATCTTCTCAAAGCAGCTGACGCGCTCTGAAAAACCAAAATGGCAGCGTCTCGCCCTGAAATGGTTGCCTCGCTGCGCTGACGCTGAGTAAGGAAGTCTGGCACCAAAACGGCATCTCGGAGGAGGAAGCCTCGCTCTCCCGCTTGCTCTGCACAAGTTCCTCTCTCTGCGAGCGAGGTCGCGGCGTGCGGCCGCCGTTCCGCGTCCTAGAAGGCCGGCGGAGTGACGAGAGGGTCGGCGGATTCGATCCAAGACCATCAAAGTTACGACGGGTCGTGTGGAATCCACATTCCTCCCAACCACCAACCCGTGACTCACTCACTCACGCCCACACACACACACACACACACACACCCATGCATGCACACAGGCTCACGCACATGCACAACATACATTTGGCACATACGCACGCAGCCCAATGAATAATTAACCCATACGAAGAGTCTCTTCTGCAGGGCTTTCAGTTTCTTAACTTCAGTGCTGGGGTGGGGTGTGTGTGTGTGTATGTGTGTGTGTTAGGGTGGGGGGGGGTGGCAGAAAAGCTTGTTTAAGCGCAAGAGCACAGAAGGGGAGGAGAGGAGGGGGAAGGGAGCGGGGGAGACGAGAAGGGGGTTCTCTATAATGAAATTTGAAATTTGCAGAACATCAAAGGGTTCTGTATCCAAGCCGCTGTGGCAGCAGAGCAAAGAGGAGGAGTGCATCTCTTACCCTCTGTCTCCCCCTACGCCCTCCCCCCCTCGCAGCTCCCTCCGTCGAAATGTCTCACCAGTCTCGGGCGAGAGGGTGCGGCAGGGGTGAGTGAAAGGATAGAAGAGTTGATTAGGAAGAGTTTGCGGGGTAAAGGTGGGGGCGGAGGGGTAGGGATGCTTGAGGAACGCGCAGCCCCCGTGTGCGCGCGTAGGAACAATGGGTTTTATCGCGCCAGCTTGAATGTTGCACATGTACGCACACATTCATACGTGCGTGCGCGGCGGGCCTTGGAGGGGTGACTGTGCCCTCTGATAAGGCATCCCAACTTAATGAGCTTGAAAAGGGGGGACGTGGGGGGTGCGCAGGGGTTTGGATGAGTGTCGGCAGAGGGGGGGGTCATTCGAGGCTAGAAGTCCTGAGGAGAAGCTGGAGGGGTGTTAAAGAAGGACAGAGTGTCAGGCGGCCTCTTTTTTTTTTTTTTTTTTTTTTTTTTTTTTTTAGTAAATCTCCAAAAAGTCCGATTTGCATTCCCAACTCCTCGCCAGCTGCCGCCGTTTAAACCGGAGCCTCCGCCTCAGCTCGGCTCGGCGACGGAGTTTTCACCGCGAGACGCATCGGCTCCGGCGAAGGTTGTTTTGCAGCACGTCGCGCGCAAATGACTTTTTAATGCCGCGAGGTAAATGCTCATCCCTTCTGTGAGACGCTGTCAAGTGCAGAGCGGCTAAAATGCGATGAATCCGTTGCTTTTTCCGACAACAGCGCAGGGATCATCTCCCGCGTTTTCGCCCTTCATGTTTACCTACTTGTTGTTTCCTGTGGGATTAAAAGCCAAAAAAAAAAAAAAATTTGAAATAATAAAAAAGACCAAACAAACCGGAACACTCTGAAATGTTTGTCTCCTTCCAGACAAAATGTAGGAGCGTTTGCTAAAATGGTTGCCTGACCCCGTGCCGAGATGTGAAAAGAGGGGGAATAATCCCCTTCCTGCTCTTCGCATAAACAGATTCATACTGACACAACAATGCACAAGTTTGACGTTTGTATTTCTAAAATAATAACACCTAACCCTTTGAAATCTTTATTTTCCCCCCGCGCCACCCTACCTCTGCGCGTGCCTCTGCGCCGTCTCCCTGTCTTCCTCTGTCACTCTACTTCATCCTCTCTCCATCCCTTCTGCTCCGGCTCTCTCCTCGGGGTCAGCGGGGGCAAGCGCGGCCGCCGCGGACCAGTCGATAAGTATCATGTCAGGCCTTTTCTCCTGTTTTCAGCCAGAGTCCAAATCTGTCACGGCGCCGCGCCGACGAGCCGCCTCGCTTCAGCGCCGCCGCTGGATCCGAATTTTCTGACACTCGCGTTTCATTTTATTTCACTTTGCTGTGTTTTATCTCCGCAATTCGCCCCCAAGAATTTAGGTGTGCGGCGGCTGTCGCAGCTGATTTTCCTTCAAGATCTGACAAAATAGTTGAAACATGAAATTTCCTTTATTTTAGGATTCTTAATTGTCTTTGAAATCGTGCCATTTCTGAGAAGCGCGTCTGTCTCCTGGGCTGTTTGATTTTAGATTTGTTGCTGCTAAAGTCTAGGTTAAAATAATATTTTACCGGCAGATATGGTGATCAAGAATTCTAGATTTAAATTCATGAGAATTTAGGTCAGCGGAGAATTTAAATGCAGGCGCAGATCGGTTCATCGCACGCTTATTCTGTTTACATTTTTGCCTTAATTTTTTTTAATTGACTAAAAATGAAAACAACCTGTATTTTGTAGGCGAGAGGAACCACATGACGGCCGAGTCTCCAGATAAATGCCCAGTAGTGTGGAGCTCTAATGGGAGTCGACCAGCGATTACATAAATGGGCGTATTAAGGTCGTATCCTTCCTCAAATGTCTCCACCATGAGTCATCGTGTGTCACAAACTCTATGTCAACGCGCGTCTCTTCCCCACCGCCCCGCAGCCAAAGGCTTTCTGGATGAAGAAAAAACACAGAGAGGGAAGACAGTGGGGTGGGAAGATTGGAGCGAGTGCATTTCTTTCCCTCCACTCTCCTCCACCTCCACCCTCTCTCGGGGTGTCACGTCCTATTTGCGTCCCGGGGCCGTCTCTCTCTTAGCGGCCGTGGCGCGAGGGGCTCTCTCTCTCTCTCTCCTTCTCTCTCTCCCTCGCTTGGCTGGACAGCAGAGAAGACTCGGGTGCGCGGAGTCCGTGCTCACATGGGAGCCGGAGAGGGAGAGCGAGGGTCGGTGATGGACAGAGACCCGGAGTCCAAACGGAGAAGAGAGCTGCACCCGTTCAGCCACGTCTTTGACATGGGAGCGTTCCGACAGGCGTGAAAGAAGGAAGGGCTGACTGGGCTGAGTGAGCACACAAATGTGCACGCACACGCACACGCAAACACACACACACACATGTTTTTTGTCACTAAGGAGGACATGGTGTGACTTCACCTGATGGTGCACTGAACCAGTATTTGCAATCCAAAGCAACATCTTTCTCATCAAGTTTTAACTGTGGGTCCCAGTTTCATGGTGTAAACACACATCAGCTCGACCCTGTTTTGGGGCATATGCACACACACACACACACACACACACAAAGCAGCACCAATGTGCGCACCAACGCTGACGCATGCGCTCGGCTCCCAGCAGGCGGCTTCGTCTAAACAATCAAAATCATCAAAACGGTCAACTGGAGGGTGGGTGGTTTGATCTTCCTCCCTTCATTGTCGCTGTTTTACCTTCTGTGATCCGTCCTCCATACCTCCGCTGGTGCTGCAGTGAGAGAGGGAGCGGGAGAGAGAGAGAGAGAGAGAGAGCGGCGAAGCCATGTAAGGTTATACACAGTGGCGTGATGCCATGCATTCTGATTTATAGATCTAAAATGGCCTCCGTGTTGTGACTGCTGTGCTGGATGGAGCGCGGGGGAGTCATCAGCGGGCGTCGGGGCGGGTGGGGTGTGTTTGCCCAGAGAGAGGACGGTTTCCTCGGACACCGCGTTCTCCTCACAGAAGGAGCCCGGAGGCTTCGCTGCTACAGTGGTGTGGCGATGATGATTGATTCATTAGGCCAGGGCGTGCAAAACCTGTGTCAGCTGGTTAATATTGATTTTAAACGGCGGGCTCGGCAGCTAGTTTTAGGGCGGTGGCGCCCCGCCGGAGCTTGGTTCGTGGACGTCGGGGCGATCTCTCGGGGGACGATCGCAGCCCTGCTGTAGCGGTGGCAGCCGCTGACTCGGAGGTCAGATGCTGCCTCAGCCTCTCTGTCAGCGCGGAGCTTTGATTTACTGACTCCCCTGTATCACCTCCAACACACACACACACACACACGCACACACAAGTACAACACTGCCTCCCTGTGGATAAGACTATATCGCCATGTATAGTGAAACCATTTCAGCAGCAGAAGGCACACATGCAGCTGAGGTCATAGCATCTTTTATCAAGACGTTGCTCATTTTCAAATCAGATATTAGATATAAGACATTTTTTAAACTGTTTATTTAATGCAACAACACTGATGATGCCGTTCGGATGCTTTTATTTTCCTGCATTAAAATCTTCACACCCTCATCCACTGTATAAATTAGAGCTAAAAACAAGGCACCAAAATCCTGAATCTGGCTATTCAAAACAGTAAAAAAGACAAGCTGAGAGAAAACCCTACGAACACTTGTTAAATGACGCTACATTGCAAGAACAATCAGCATCGATACTGCTAATTGTAGTGAAATGAGAGCTAATTCTGCTTCTGCTTCGGGGTCAGGGCAAATCAGTGCTGCAAGACAATTAGGAAACTGAAACAGGAAGGAAATTGGTGAATATAAACAGAAACAAAGGATTCCAGCAGACAGGATTCCACCTGTCCGCTGACTGACAGGTAGAGGATTGGAGGAGCTCCTGGAGGTGTGACGGGTTCATCCTCAGGTGATCTGGATGCGGGGAAAGCTTCACAGGTTCCCTCTTTCTCTGATATGTGCACCCTGTGGTGATCTTCGGGTTCTCCCAGAACAACCCATACTGGTTCTCTCTCGGGCACTGGTCCACAGAGGCGAGTGTGTGTATTATTAGACAGAGAAAACCCTCCTGCACAGTAGAACGAATGAGCGTGTTTTGTATTATTTTATTTATGTTTTAGCCTCTGAAATCGCCTCTCAAGAGTGTGAAAGTGAGAAGTTCTCAAAGAAGTCGGATTCGCTTTGATGCCTCGTCCCACAGAGCAGCCGGGCTAAACTACAGAAAGAAGAGAAAAGCTTCTTTTCTTCTGTCAATCAATCACCTGTTAGCTCCTTAAATAACAGAAAATTGTTGCACAGCTTCACAAACATCGCAGTTAAAAGTTCACATCCGCTGCAAAAAAAGCATGACGCTTTGTTAATCATAAACCTCATAAACATGTACCATTGCTACTTCTTTTGTTCTCTCAACCTAAAAAAATGTAGTCCAATGTTTTTCTTCTGTGTCCAGGAGCTGGATAAAAGCGGCCACAGCCACATTACCACGGAGATCCTGAGGAGCAGCGCTTTTTGCTGGGGACCATCACCAGCAGCACCTGAAAAAGGTCCCCAAAGGCTGCTGTCACCCCAGGAGCACTGGCGTCTCTTGTCTCATTGAAGACATGGAGGATGACCAGTGATGGATGGGTTGGCAAAGAAAGAAGAAAAGGGCAGAACAGAATGAAGAGAAGGGCAAAACCAGCAGGTTCAGTTTTTGTCTTGTGCTTCATTTTGTGTAGGCCAAACAAGTGTGATTCATTATTAATGCTTTTTCAGGTTAGTGGATGGATAAGTCTCTGTGAGGTTATTTATTTGGAAATAAATGTGCATAAAATGTTTTAAAAGGCAAAAAGTAAACCTGGAACAGAAGCTATAGCGGTGTTATAACAATCGGCGTCCACCAGGTGGCGGCATTTATTAAGTAAACCATGAAGATAGCAGCAAATTTACAGTACAAATGTCTTCAGGATCTTTTTTAAAAACAGGTGTTGGGCCAAAAATTCCTCTTTTAAAGTAGCCTACCTAATTAAGTGCTATTAAATGACGATATTTGTCAAACGCCGATATGTAACACATATTTATGTTTCACAGCAGCACAATCATAAAAATACACGATGACCATAATGCATATGGCTCTCATGCCAGCATGTATATTATGTGGCCACCACTGACGCGTGGACTAGCGGAAAACGTAGGTGACTCATTCTAATACGCAGAGGCTGACAGAAACCACTAATTTATTGCACCGGGAGGGATTTCAACCACTCACGCGTAAAATTATTTTAATGTACAAAATCAAATGATACATCCTATACCCTCAGAGCCTGAAGAGTGAATGACTTAAAACAGGCAGTGTGCAGTATTTCTGATAAAGGTCTGTTTAAAAATGAAAATCACACTTATCATTGCACTCGAAAACACAGAGATGATATCAAGAGAAGGTTTTTTGGTCGACCGCAGTTGTGTGATTCACCCCGCTCTTGTTCTTCCCCCTCCCTCTGCTGTGTGTGTGTGTGTGTGTATGTGTGTGTATGTGTCACATCCTGACACCTGTGTGTAGGTGTGGACCAGGGCACAGGTGCAGGTGCAACCTCTGAGGGCCTATTTTGGTATTGGGACAGATATTTTTTGCATGTGTCTGCATGCAGCATCCGTGTGTGTGTGTGTGAGCGTGTGAGAGAGAGAGAAAGAGAAAGAGAGAGAGAGAAAGAGAAAAGGCACATGAAGCTCCACCAAACGTGGAGTGGTATGTGGTCGGACCAGCTAGCTGTTTTCCTGCACCCGCCTTTTTTTTTTTTTTTTACATACAGTTGTGTTTCATTGAGCGTTCGAGGGCAGATAACCTTTTGATATGATCGATACACGTTTCTTTAATGCCAGGGTAAATTCTGCTTCTGTCGTATCTGATGGCAGCCAGAGGAACTCCAGATGAACCGCGGCGCAGTCATGTTCTTTTTACAGGAACAAAACACGAAGATACGTTGTTCAAACTGCCGAAAGGAGGCAGATAAAGGTGACCGGCGTGCTGGATTCCTGTTCGCGATGAGACAAAATGGGGCATGGAAATGCGTGGTACGTGCCTCCGGACACAAACGCGGCGAGGAAAACCGGGGGAGCCAGGCTGTGGACGCCCTTCAGACAGAGCCTATTGTGTGCAGATGGGCCTCTAATGGCCCCACAGCTGGCCACAAAGAGCGCAGCTCTGCGCTTGCTTGCAGGCCTCTCCGCTCCAGCCTGGCTCACCATCACGGCAGGAGCGCTGCCCTACTTTGCCAAATGCAAATCCCGCACTTTAGTCTTCCCCTCCTCGTGCCCCCGCAGCAAAATCTGCATTAAACATCAAAACATCTGCACTCTCGCCCCCGCGCAGACACCCGCACGCCACCCAACCGCCGCCGCTGCCACCGCCTCCGTCCTGCAGATACGCCTAATGCAAGAAGTCGGCGCCCACGCGAACTGCAGAGGAGCGCCGAAGAAGACAGGTGACGCCAGGCAGAGGCCTGGCGCGTCCTCTTGATGGATGCGCTCCTGCCAGTGTGTGCATACATGCGAACGACAGCGTTGTTTAAAGCGTTTCCCTCTGCTAAATAATGGTCCTTCAGCCCCCAGCATGGGATTGTTTGTGGAGCGGTATAAATAGAACAATGGTGGAGCGCACACTGATGCCTCACCAGCTGGAGGCTTGTTGTGCCTTCTTACCCTTTCTCACACAATCACTTTTTGACATTGCAAAGGTAGCAGGCGCACAATTGTGTGGGTGTGCGGGTGTGTGTGCGTGTGTCTTCCGCCACGTGTGCGATGGCAGGAGAAGAACACAGCGCTCTCTCTTCTATACGGCCTGCGCGTTTCTCCCGTGATGTTATGAGAGTCTGCAGGGTTTCGGGGGTGCCAGATGTGTTTACATCCCCTCCCTTCCCCTCCCACTGGTTCCTTCAGGGGCGGCAGGGTCTCAATCAGAGCGTCAGGGCTCCAGGAACCGGAGCACAGCAGCCCCTCTGTGCTGCCCAGAGAAGCGTGGCCTTGTCTGGGTCAGTGCATCTGCGGCCCAGGGCCCAGGCTGGGGGAAGAGGGCAGACCTGCCTGCAGGTTTCACCGAAGGTCCTCCTCGGGCTCACCTCGGACCTGCTTCGTCCAGCAACGGCTGCGCTAATATGTCACAGCGGCTGAAATTCACCGAGGTGGAAGAGCAGGCGTGTTGTTCTAAAACGTAACCGTTGATGACAAACCAGGACTTTACCCAAATACGGGTTAGCTAGTAGAATCGTTTAAAGACTTGTGAGAGGAGAACAAGCTCACACATGCTCATAACCAGACATGAGAAGTCTGTCCCTCCGTTCAGCTGGCGTTAGCAGGTCGGTTAAGGGAGGGAGGGAGGGCGGCGCGGAGAGGGGGGGCGGCACATGCTGTAGGGCCTAGTTGGCTCACTAAATGGCCCACTAGCGCGCTGGCCGAGGGCCCACACTCTGACACTCTGCACCTGGGAGCCTGTGTGTTGTCAGCCGTGCTAGCTAGGTTCCAGCTAGTACCGCGTGACACACAGGAAACACAGAAATAACTGCTGACTGTCTGCAGCGTGCTAACCATTGGCTAGGGGGAGCGGCGCTGCTGACAGCAGGGTTAAAGGACGCCAGAAATGATCACAATCGACACGTGTGACAGCGGTTGGTAGAGGAAAGTGAAAGACGCTGAGTTTATCCACTGTTTACCTTTCTGGCTCTCAGCTGGTGCTACGTTTCTGCTCAAGCCGCTACAAGTATGTTTGCGCGGGACTGAAAGACGCTGCACCTCGCCCGGGGGGCAGCGCTCGCTAAAGCTGTGTGGAAACCGGCTCCGTCCATCTGCTCCTTGACTCATCGCGGCCTCACCTCACACAGGTGCGAAGCCAAATGTGTGAAAGCGCCCTCGATTTGCGCGGGCAGAAAGGTTTGCGCAATATTTTCGGCGTCAGGTGGCGAGGGCGCCGGGGCGCCACGAGGGGCGGGAATCGGGACGAGCCGGTGCCGTTTCCGTGGCAACGTCTCGGGACCCAAAAAAGTCCACCATGGAGTGACAGTAGTTGTGCTCTGAAGGGAACGAGCTGATGAAGGGAGGGGTGATAACAGATGAGAGGAGAGAGGGAGGAAGCCGGCGCCGATGCCGCTCCATGCAGCTGCTCCCGAACACCCACACTCTTCCTGTTGGAGGACGTGCACGGTGTGAGCGCAGACCTCACGCCCTGGTTCCGCACCAGGAAGAGGAGCACGTCGCACCCTCCCCAGATGAATGAATGAAAGCAAAACGGTTTGAATTTAGCGTCGAGCTTTCTGTTTTTGAGAGAGGTGGACCGCAGATGGCTGTGGTGAACGAAACACACACACACACATACACACACAGAAAACTAAAGCCTCTGTGAAGACGTGAGCTACGTTCTGAGGCGCCGAGCATCTTTTCAAAGAATCGGTGGCCTCAAAAAACATCCGCCGGTGGAAACGCTGACCCGAGAGTCAGCAAATGGAAACGTTTGAGGTGAGACTGTGGCCACACTGAGGTGTCAGCTGGGTGTGTGATCCTTCTGACTGTGTGCACACACACTAATGTGTGTGCTCAGAGTTGACATTTCCATGACAAAGAAGCAGAGCGCCCTGTTTTCTCCTCTGGCCACAACAGTTAAACGCAGCCATATCCGTCTCACGGAAGTTAAGCTAATGAGGCTTAATTTAAACTAAAAGTGAACCAACCATATCTGTAAGAATACAGTTTAAAAAAAAGTCGAAAAAGTGACACGAGGCTGGTTATCTCGCCTCAGCTGAGTGTCACAGCATCAACGGCTCATGGGAAACTGGCAACTTGGGGGTGGGGGGGGTTCCTCTTCTGCATCGCTGCTCCTGCTGCTGGGCAGCGTGACCGCATGCTGCACATCTGCTGCACGCTCCGCGATGACGGGGCGAACCCGTGCACTCGTCTCCCAACCCGCAGGCCAGAGGGCCACATCCGGTAGCACCGGAATTACGACGGGGATATTGTCCCTGAAGGCCTCGGAGATGTTCCGTAGTGGCAGAAAGTTTAGGTGTTGGTTTTGTTGGCGTATTCTTGTTAACGTAGACATGCGTGAAGGATGCCCGTGCACGTTTCCCAAGGTGTGTGTCACACACGTGTGTGAAGAGCAGAGCGGAGTGAGTCACCGGTCGTCATCCTCGGCTTTGTGAATCCTCATCTTCGGCTTGTGCTTTTACATTTCTGTCGTCTTCTTGCTCATTCACTGCTCTGGCTCCTGCCCTTTTTCCCCTTTCTCTCGGGGCCGTGTGAGATGAGTACAAGACAGGGGAGAGTGTGAGTTGTGGTAAACCACAGACTAAAATAACTGGTACTTTTTTTTTTTCTTATAAAGACACATGTGCATCCACCCACACACAGAGGCACACATGTGTGCTCTGTCACACTCGCGTGGAGGCCTCTCGTACCTCAGGACTGTCAGAGTTCCGTCCCTGAAGAAACTTTTGAGGTTTTTTTTTTGCCTTTTTTTGTTAAACTGCTTTTTTTCTCCCACTGTTGCGGATCCTGCAGCCTCCCCGTCGGGCTGGCATAGTGGTATCATTCTAAAACTGGTATTAGGCATTTCCTGCTGCGTCCGTTGGCGGGTGTGTGTGTGTGTGTGTGCGTGTGTGTGTGTGTGTTGGGGCGGAACGCACCTGGTCCCGCGCAGCTGTGGGGATCCTAGCAGGGGGGGAGAGAGACAAAGAGAGAGAGATAGAGGAAAGAGGGATGGGAGGAGACAAAAAGGGGGCCCTGTGTGCTGGACTGGGGACCTGATCAGTCCAAACAGGGACGGAAACAGATTTAGTCAAACATGGGGGGGTAAAACACTGGGTTAGGGTTAGTGTGTTGACAGGTTTTTGATGGTACAAGCTAATTTGACTCCACTCCTTTGCCTTTTTTTTTCAAGAATTATGCTTAATTTTTTTTTTAATAATATGTCTCCTGTCAGGTTACGCAGAGGTTAGACGGCCCCAGATTCTCCTGGGTTGAAGTCTGAGCTTTTGATTTCACCAATTTCCTTTCCTGGGTGGTGTGCTCCGGGTTTCTGCCTCACGGGTCATAGATCTTAATCCTGTTCCTTCAAATCTCCAATAATCTCTCCATCCCGTTCGTGTCTACTGTGCTCACTGTGATCCATCGGTGACGGGGTGGGGGGGGCTGTTTCCCTTGTGAGACTCAGAAAAACTCGTCCAGAACTTCCTCTTTGTTTTTTTGTCTCCCCTTCTGAAACCTTTCACGTCTCCACAGTCGCCCTGTTGGTGGCCTCCCCTCTAGTCTCCTTTTTATTCACTCACTCATTTTCAGTGCGTGGGATGTTATTTCTCTCTTCCGTTAATGCTGCTGTTTATGCTCTAAAGCATAAACAAAGGAGGGTATCTAAGAACTTTCTTGGTTCTGCTCTTGCTAAAGCGCCCGACCAGCATGTTTTGGTTGTAATGGCCGCAGGCTGGGACACCCTGCAGTTCTCCTCTTCCTTCTGAAGGGGGCGCAAGAAATCTGGGACCTTCACAATGGAGAAGCAGCAGGGAAATTTCAGCCAAACAGACTTTTTAAATTATTTTTTCAATTTATTTTTTAGCACAAATAATGATGAAAGGAACCCGTACAAAAACGAGGGTGTGAGGACAGCACAGATGTGCTCACCCCACACCAGCCAGCCAATTTTACAGCCGGGCGACCAAGAAGCGATCAGCGGCAGGAAGGTCAGGTGACCAGGTCAAAGGTCGAGCCGCAGAAAGCAACGACACAGGCAAGCGTCGGGGCCTTAATCTCCCCATCGTGCATACTGAGTTACTGAGTCAGTTACGGTCACATGAGAACGCAGGCAGGAAAACATTGGCTAATGTCAGCACAGCAGACCGGTTCCTCATAGTAGACTTTGTTCTTTTGAATGTTTAAAGGAAAAAGAAAGAAAAAGATACCATCAGCATCCGAGTTTATCGAATATTTTAATGGCAGTCTTCCCAAAACTAGCTGAAATCACATATTCCTGATCACTGCCTTCAATTGTAAACACGTTATTGCATGTGGGCCACATGAGGCTTTTATTGTGAAAGGGTGGTCTCGCTGTCATACTTTTTAAAACCCAGAAACCATCTCTTCATCCTCCATCAGTGAGAGGGATGTTCAGATTTCATTCATTTGTACTTAATTATTGACTTATGTGAATAATTTGGCATCGTTTACACTATAGAAAGACAGCAAAATAAAAGCATTTTAAACCTTAATGGTGCACGAGACCAGATCACGTTATCTGGATTCTTTTAAAGACCATGAAGACCATTTTACCAGTGAAAACATATAAAGTAACACTATTTTCTGAAAAGTTAACAGCAATGAAAATTGAGACAAGAGTGAGAAATCTTTCCTCTTCTTCATTTGTCACACACAACACTTGTTTTGGTTCCAGCGTCGGTCACATTTTTGTGCTCGACGAGGATAAAATGTTAGGTTTATGAGCTACAGCATCGCTTCCATCCACATCCAAACCTCCTCTGCATAACAATCAGCTCTAACAGCTGGCCAAATAAGCGTTTCTCCAATTAACAAAACCGCCATGCATCGTTGATTTTTACCACAGCAAAATGCCAAACCTGCAATAACACTTGAAAGCACTTAACCCTCACCTTTCCTCCACACACTCACCAGCTACCCTCGTTTTTTAGTGTGTTAACTTAGCTTTATATTGCACAAACAAGCATTTGATCTTATCAGTAGATATGCTAAGTAACACACGTGGTCAGCGATGC
>CAAE01015019.1:1731338-1774208 GCA_000180735.1 Tetraodon nigroviridis
AATGAACCTCTCTAACTGAGCCATTTAAGCTAGTAGAATTTCACGCCGCAAAAACAAAAGCTGGATCGAATGCACTTGAATTCTATATATTTTGTAATAATATCCACTACTGTAATTCTAAACTTTGTTTCCCATTTTTGAACTGTGGTTTTAAACAGGCAAATAGATTGGAGCCAAAAACGATGCCTAAAAATAAATGTCTTTATTTTTAGTAATAACGACACAAAAGTGTGTGTTGGACCACTTAGATTATACTTTAAATGTGTTAGAGTGCATTCATGAAGTAAAAGGAGGTCACATTGTCTCCCTCAGCAGTGTGAAAATGAAAGAACAAAAGCTGCTGCTGTCCCTTTAAGAGGGCCGCTTCCGTCATCCAGAAGCTGCAAATGCAAATATGACAAGCCGAGCGTGCCGGCAGCCAATCAGAGGCCGGCTTTAACCGCGGGAGATCCAAATTTCGCGGGACCGAGTTTGGCGCTAAAACGGCCGTTCTTCTTCTTCTTCTTCTCCTCTCGGATGGAGAGCAGCGCTCCGGGCTGGACGCACTAGGGTCGCAGGCCGGCTGCGTCAGAGGGAGACAATAAATCTGTAAATCTCAATGAGACCCGCAGCTTTTTTTGATACTGGACTGCTGGACCTTTAGACCTGAATATTTACTGTATTTTTTAGAGTAAGGCAAGTATATACTTTGCACTTTGTTGACGGACAAAGGACCAGTCTGCTGCAAACTTATGTTATGACAAACAAGCGCTAATGCTTCCTCCTTGTTTCATAACTTTTGGTTTTAACAGGATGGTATCTGCATGAAATTCTCCTCTCTGCTGTATGTTTAGCAGCGCAGGTTAAACTCCTACCGCTGCGGTGTGTTTTAGCAGTAGCAACTAGCTCCCGTTAGCAGCCAGGTTAGCCGCCTCGCTCAGCTTGGTGGAGTTCGGTTGAATTTCGTTTACTCAAGAAAATGATGCGGATGCCTAAAGGCGTCTCCGCGGCATCGGGTCGGCCGGCAGCGGGGCTCTCCTGCTCCCAGACCAAGATGAAGCTCCTGTCCGCCGGGGTGAAGACCGAGTTCTTCAGCGCCGGACTGTCCAGCCCGCTGATGAACGCGGTACCGGCCGGTTACTTCACCCAGATCTGCAACACGACCGCGGCCGAACAAAGAGCCAACAGCCTGTACTCGACCCCCCACGGCCCGGAGGCCAAACCCATCAGAGCCTCCTCCGGGAGAATGCCGGTAAAGACCCGAACACACGCTGACACACATTTAGGGGATGGGGACATTATTTGAAGTATGTGCGTCGAAGCCTTGTTTTCATCGGTGTGCACGTCCGCAACCCACTGAGCCACCTATGGATCTGCAAACAAACCGGTGGGGGGGAGCTCTGTGTGTGTGTGTGTGTGTGTGTGTGTGTGTGTGTACAGCCATTGTGACTGGTGAGACACGTTGTTTCGCCGTGTTTGCCTGTGAAGTGTGTGTATGGGCTGGGAGGTGGTAATACTTGGATCCCCCTTCGTTTGTAAAGAGAGGGGGTTCTAGTGGCCCTCACAGTGGGGGGGCAGCTGGTATGGCTGCTGGGGACATTAATACGTGCAAACACAGTGGACATTCTCTCCCGGTCCTCATAATAATGGTGGTGTAGGCACAGAAAACACTGCTGTGGAACAGTTTGGTCTTTTAATGGCTTTCTGTTGTTTGTGTGATGGCTGCTACCAGGACACCTATTTTGGACCCCACCCCCAACCACGGTCTTTACACTTTATTGAGTTGCAATATGGCTAAACGGGTTAGGGGTTATAGTGTGTGTCCAAATCTCATGTTGACCCTCTGCCCTGGGATCCTGTATTCCCTAATAGGCCCCGCAAGAGGATTAGCTAGCTGTAAGCAAAGTGATGAACAGGCTGCCACCTGGCCCATCATACGCCAAGGTGGAGCGGGGATCGATCGTCCCTGGGGGTCCACTAGGACCCCACATGGAGCCCAGAAGGGCACTGTTCCACCAGTAGCTAGCGGTGAGTCAAAGCTGACATTTAGAAAGAAGCCTGAAGTCGCAGGGCTGGTTTCAACAGTTGCTTCCATTGTGAAACTTTCTCACCGTTTACAATGAATGAAGTAATCTTTAGATTTCGTGGGAAACGCCCAGTAAGTCTTACCATATTCAAGTGTGAATATGAGTCAGACAGACAGGAGTGGATCCCCGTTTCCAGCCTGCTGAAATCAATTTTAGCTGTTAAAAGGCTCGCTGGCAGGTTTAATCACAGATGAATCTTTCTGTTCATCTTCTGTTTATCGTTGAACCTAAAGACAGTCTGTTGTTTTTTTCTGCTCTGCTGACTCTGCATAAGCAGAAAGGTCGGCGGTGTGCGCGCGTGTGTGTGTGTGTGTGCACGTGTGCACAGTAAGGAAGTATTGCTGCTTCATTTACTGCTCACTTCCTTTAAATTTAGAAAAAGACCCGCTTTTATTTAGCATTAAAAAAAATCAGCCAAATACACAAAAAATGGCAGTAATCCTTGTCAAAACAGTTTTCTCGGTAAACCAGACCCCCCAAGTGTGGGTTAATCTTCTGCTAATTGCAGTTAGCTTAGGCAGCAGCGCTCTCCTCTTCCTCACAGAACCTGCTGTAAGCGTGAGTCAGGCCCAGCCACCAAGAGTCCAGATCTGCCTCCTGGTGACGGCGCCGCCGCCCATGAAAGACGTCGTCTGTTTCCGATACAACCAGGGCTGCTGGCATTTCCATCAGCGACTTCCATCTCCATAATGCGTCTCCGAAACAGTGTCCCGCTTATTCGCCGTATTCATGAAACGTGCCGTCTGGCGTCAGCTTTTTGTGATTCAGGCGGTCACTGAAAACCAGGCCTGCGCCTCCGGTGTGACGTTTGCCACCCAGTCGGCGCTCTGCATTCTGGCCCTTGTTTTACCCCATTTTTGCATTTCAAAGCAGCTTGTTGCTGCCCCCCGTCTCCACCACCGACAGGACCGACCCAGCCCGAGGATGGCGGGTGTGGTACTGACTAATTCTTGGACGCGTACGTTTGCAGGCGTCCTGCAGCTTGCCTTTTCACGTGAGCGTGTCTGGGAGCCGAGGTCTGCAGAACGCCTTTCACATGACTGTGTGGGTGTGTGTGGAGATTTCGCCGCGGTGGGAACCATCCAAAAAATTTGCAGCAATCATAAAAAGGGCCACGTGCGGGGGCCCGGGTGTGGAGCGCAAGCGGGGCGAGGTTACTGCAAACGTGAGCGGCGCGATACCGCGAGTCTTGGAGATAAAAACAGCTATTAGGAGTGTGGTTAGCGCGGCCACTCCCATTTCTATCCGTAGCTAGTTTGCTTAGGCATTTTTAAAAGGTATTCCTTCCAGTTCAGATCATTATAATTTGGAAAAAAAAGTGTCTGTAGCGTCTGTCTAACAAACAGAATGTTGTTTGCATGTTATGGTTGAGTCATCAGAATAAATCCCCTGCGGGAGGCCCTCCTGGGCCCCCCCCCTCTCCAGGCCTCCCTCTCAGATACAGCTGCAGGGTGAAGCTGTTGCCTCTGCGACTGCAGACAGGTGCAGACCGACGTGCACGCCGAGCTCACAAAGTTGGGATCTTCATTCAGAAGTGAGGCCCGTGGAAGTCTCCAGACAGACGCTCCTTCTTCCTGGGCTGGTTTCGCTGTGCGCCACCTGCTGTCGAGGGCCCACAAGACGCCCTAATAAATCCGCAGCGGCATGTGTGCGGGAAAGATTAGGCCAGCCTCACCGACAGCACGTACGCTCGCCGCGCTGCTCCAGATGTCGGCGGCCGACAGATGGCCGAGTCCCCCCCCCCCACTTCCCCGGGACAATGACGGCCTTGACCGTCCCGTCCCGTCCCAGCGGCGTCCACGCGCGGTTAGCTGGCAGCTTTTGAGGTAGCGTGTGGAAAAGCTCATTTGTCTTTATTATCGGAGAGGCAAGGAATGCGCGGCTGTTGTGGATGGTGCTTAGTGAAGGAAAAGAGATGAAAGGATGACGCACAGCAGTCGTGGAGGTGAAGACTCAGCAGAATCACATGATTATACACGCATATCTTATCAACGTGGTTTTGGTTTCACTCTTGCGTGTGGACAGATTATACAAGTCGGTTCAAAGAATTTGCTCCCAATTGCTTTATATTATAGACCAAAGATTATGTTTGTGTGTGTGGGAGGGAGAGAGAGAGAGAGACACACACACAAAGGGAGGTGGGGAAGGGGAAGAGAGGTCATGGCGGGACCCTTAAGATCAACTCTCACGCACACGTATGCAGCCTCCCCTCTTCAGCTCCATTGTTCCCTCGCTAAAAGGCTGTCGGCACATTTACGACACTTTTCTCCAGGCTGCTCTTTAGCACGGTCACAGTTCCGGGGAAGGGCCGGACTCGTCCTACACACCTCATTCAGACCGGTTGGTCTTTAACCGGCCTTTATTTGGAGTCAATGGGAGCTTCTGAACTGAATGGATGAAAGATTCCAGCAGACATTATAAATCTATAGATCCTCCCAACACAATGAGTTAATGATTGTGGTGCTTTTGAGCTGTTTTTACTCTATTATTTTAAAAAAAGTTTTGTTTTTTTTTTTTAGGCAAAAAGAAAGCTGGATCTCGAGGACCCTCTGTACATGCCGGAGTTCCGCACGCCTAAAGGCAAATGCAACATCGCCGCCCGGTTAACAAGCCCACGGAGTGAGTGAAAGAGTGAAACATTCTGCGTACATGATCTCATGAACGCATGCTTCCCCGTGGGTCTGGAACCTTGCCACCAGCTTCATCTGTCCACCTCTCACTCCGCAGCTCCCAAATCTCCAGGAGAGCGGACGCGGTACGACACTTCCCTGGGCCTCCTCACCAAGAAGTTTGTGGGCCTGATTGCCGAGTCGCCCGATGGAGTTCTTGATCTGAACTGGGCCACCGAGGTCCTGGAGGTCCAGAAGAGACGCATCTATGACATCACCAACGTCCTGGAGGGCGTGCAGCTCATCCGGAAAAAGTCCAAGAACCACATTCAATGGCTGTGCGTAAAATAAAAGCAACATGGGCAAAAGAACGGTGCACTTAGGCCTGTAAACTTGTTATTGGACCCTCAGTGGTTGCCGTTCAGTACTGAGCCATAGCTGGACAATGAATAACCATGAGGAAGAGAGATCAGAGCACACTTGAAAGGTTCACTGTCCTGCGTGAAATAAATGAGAGCAATGTTTCGTCCAAGTACAATCCGCCCCTAGCAACCGTGGCAAGCTAGCTAGCTAGCTGCCGTCACAACCTCTAACGCTGACATCCTGAACAGTTCAGAATCTAAAGATGTGTATTTCACTTTCACTCCAAATAAATGGTATCATTCCTGCTCATGTGTGTCCTTGCAGGGTGGGAGATGTATTTGAAGGTGGAGCAGGAGGGGGACAGAAGGCGGGCGCCCTCAGGAAGGAGCTCGGAGACCTGGAGCGAGCAGAGAAATGTCTGGATGAGCTGATCCTCTCCAGCACCGCGCAGCTTAAACAACTCACCGAGTACGAAGACAATCAGAGATATCCTTGTTCATCTACATGTCTCTGTGGTGCTCTTCTGGATGCGACCATACGTGAAACATCTAAATTCCTGGTGCTGTTCTGACCCTTGACCCTACACTCCACGCTGGGCTACGTGACGTATCAGGACATCCGCTCAATTGGCAGTTTCCAGGACCAGACTGTGATCGCTGTCAAGGCTCCAGCCGACACAAAACTGGAGGTTCCAGACACAGAAGGGGTGAGACGGCGGGTCCCAACTACTTCCTGAGCCGTGGACGTGTCGGGCTAGTGGCTAAATCTGCCGTGTGTGTGATTTTCTGCAGCAGGGGTCACTACAGATTTATTTGAAGAGTAAGAACGGCCCCATAGAAGTCTACCTGTGTCCAGAGGAGGCTCTGGAAGACGCCAGTCCAGTTAAAAGTGCCTCCACTCCTAAAAAGGACATTCTGCAGACCATCTGTCCCCCAGCTCCAGCTACGAGCTCAACAGCGCCACCTAGCTGCAGCATCAAGGAGGAGCCCGTTGAAAGTAAGCCCAGCTCAGGCAGCGTTCTTAAATCTTTTGTTGTGAGAATTCCAGGTTTGTCAGGAACTATTAAATATAGTAAGTATACTGAATGTGAAGGTGGATAAAAAAGCACCTCTGGTCTTTCTTCTTTCCGTTACAGCTCACGTTGCTGCGGCCTCCAGCGCCTCCATCCTGGACGTGGAAGGTCTCCTGGGCCTGCCGCCCAGCCTTCTGCAGATCACAGAGGACCAGCTTCCGTCGGCGTCCTTCGCCCCGGACCCCAACACCCCCTTCGTCAGCTTCTCTCCGCCTTTGGACCACGACGACTACCTCTGGAGCCTGGACGACGGCGAGGGGGTGTCGGACTTTTTCGACTCGTACGATCTCGGCGATCTGCTGTCGAACTGAGGGACAGAGGACGTAGGGAGGTAAACGGGGGCGGGGAGGGGGGTATTTAATCTTAATGCCTTCTGCAGGTAGGATAATTACACTATAAAGCCATTACATTGTTTACTATTTTGGAATTTAACAGTAAAATTGTGAACAACTTTGTTCAATAATATGGTGAAATTCATTTGTATGTGTGTTGATGAAAGAACAGATTGAAATGACTATGAGATTGCACTGACGCGTCCTCGCCCACCGCTTGCAGTTACTAATGAAAATGTCGATTTGTAAACTTGGAAACGATTTCAGGATTTCACTGCAACGATGGCAGTTAAAAACGACGCGCGTCCCATCAGCGGCTCAAATCTGATGGCCGTGCAGCGGGCTGCGCGCACAGCCGGACCACTCAGGATTTTCTGCTTTTCTTCAAGTTTGAGCGTGTGCGCTTTGGCCCGTAGGGGGCAGCCTTGGATTATGTCAGCTTTAACTGCCGCGCAGCTTTTCTGGATTCAATCACTGGATACAAAGTGACCAAACGAAGCTGTGAATGACCAGGTCGTGTAGATCCTCATGCAGCTACAGTTTCAATATGCTCCCTCTGCGTTTTGAAGGTGCTAACTTCATCTGCTCCAAGCTGTGAGCCTTCTCCGGTTCCCTCACAACCCTGAGAAAATATGAAAACGGGCAGGGGGGCCTTCCCTCTGGTTGGTTTGGCAGCTTTATTTCGAATCCAGGTGCTCTTCTGTCGATGTCAGTTTGCTGATTTAATGTGGCTGTGTGAAACTAGTTTTGTATTTCTGAGGAAATAACCCCTAAAACACCTGAAATGCAGCATTGGTGTTGCAGAGGAATAATCACTTGACGTAATTAAGGTGTAATTAGAGTAGAAGTTATTAAATTTATTCTGTTAATGCAACAGAAGATTGTTTTTAGATACTGTTCAAATTTGAATTTTCACATTTTTGAGCCCAAAGGCCAGTTGGGACTTTTATTATAATTATCTTTGAAATGTTCTTTAAATTGTTTTTTGGCTTTTCCCTCTCCACAGAGATAAGCTAATTGTCCTGTCCTAACAAAACTTGAAACTTTTATTTTTGCGTGGGTGTGTGTGTGTGTGTGTCACACTTGGGTGTCATGGTGTGTGAGGTGTTTTTGCTTTATAGGTTGATTAGACATGAATTCAGAATTTGTAGGGTTCTTTAAGAGGATTATTTCTGCTGGTATTTGTACATAATTTGTATTTATACCTATTTTTGAAGTCTAATGGCTTTTTTTTGGGGTTTTTAGAAAGAAGCCCCAATTGTTTTGTAAGATGTGGAGCACTTAATATTTTGTAATATTGTGTGGTCTGTTTGAAAATGATTAAATAAAATTGAAGCCATGTTTTACTTTTGGAACACTGCTTCAGTTTTATGTTCATGGTCATCGCGTTAAAACACAGAATCCATTTTCCTCCCCATTCCCTGAAATGGCCCCTGAGAATGAAGAGCGGGACGTCTAAAAGCAGGGGGACCGTGATCTAACCAGCCGCGACGTCGCCTGACGAGGCCGAATTTGGTCGACATAAAGAATAGCAATGTCTCTGAATGAGACAAAAATCAGACCAGACAGGTGGACAAAAGCCACCCATTATTTCTTGGGGGTTGGTTGCCTTGGAGACAAGCTTACAAAAGCGCATGAACAAGTAGGAGGTCAAAGGTCAGTGGGTCACTGGAGTAAGTTTTGAAGTGGGGAAAACTCTGCCTGAAACCTGACTTAAGTGTGCAGGACACTAAGGATTATGAGGTGTAATGCGACCTGACCTTTGCCCTTTAAAAAAACGATTTGGTTTATATTTTGCAGCACATTTCCATTAAAAAAAAACTGTTGAGGGGCACAAACTTGCTTTACCAGAGGCGACACAACAGCTCACGTGTTTACCAAGAGGCCGTTAGTGAAACATCAGACGCCACATACGCAAGCATGCTCGCCACCCCGCTTGCGTCACACCTCCGGGTGCACTGACAACAGGCCTAAGTAAATAGAATTAACTGAGCTTTAACTGTGAGACGTCCGTCTGCTGGTCTGGTAGGAGCGAGCTGACAGCTCATCCATCGGCAGCACTAACCTGCGGCTAAACCTCCTTTGTTTTAGCTCATAATGGTGGCGTTATTTTCCCCAAACTTGGGGGCAGTTTAACATGAATGGTTGGCGTGTTTAGGACCACACACGGCTATTTAGAGCTACTCGGTTCTGGTGCAGAGAGTGAAGGTGAAAAGAAAAAAAAACACAAACCATAACTGTCATAACTGAAAGCATTTAACCAGGAAACTACCGGGATTAATTATCAGCTGATTATACGTCACAAACAAGCTTGGGTAGGTGCATCTAGTCTGTTTCCAATGTTTGTTACGTAGGCGGAGAGATAATATCAACAGACTCGTGTTGACAGGTCGGTCATCAAGAGATTTTCCTGATTGCTCATTCCTGCAGGGGCCTCATTTTAATCAAGGCACATCACCATGTTTATTTCAACTGGAAACCAAAATCTGAAAGGAAAGAAACACATCAAATCCACTCCCTGGCTTACTCACTCCCACCCCGGACCCAGATTGTCCAGAAGAGGGGCTATTTAAATGAAGCCTGGGCCTCCTCCTTGACAGGGCTAGTAAATTGATAGCAGAAGCAGCGGAGCTGAGTCAACAACCAGAGCGCAGAGGGGTATTTGTCGGGGGGGGGGGTTGGCTCCATTTGGGTGCTGGGAAACTGAGAGGAAACGCTGGCAGCTGTAATCTTTCCAGGAAGATGTCACTTTCTGAACTCCGAGCGTGCGTCATAGCAGTCGGTGCTGCTCACTTAGCTGCAGGAGAAAAAACTCTTGTGCAACATGCAGTCGCCATAAAGAAGGAGTGAAGAATAACACTAAAGAGGTGTTGCTCGGGAAGGAAAAGGGTGGAGGCGAAGAAACGGACAATGGCGCAGACACAAGAGTTCATCACTCCGTCCCTCCACCTTCCCCAAGTCCCGCTTCCTGCCAACTTCTAATCATCCCCTCCTTCCTGGACTTGTGCTCTCCTCCATATGAGAGCTCTGTGCCTGAGCAGACCAGTTTCTTCACTTTTACAAAAGGAACCAGGCTGGAAGGCTGGCAGACGCACAAAGCGCCTGCTTCTTTACTGCAGGCTGCAAAGGAAACTGAAGGAGGGTATTGTTGCGCGCAGAAAGCCCCTGCATTACATCAGCTCACACAGGCAAAATAATGAACGCATTAATGCAAAAAAGCATGCATTGACACATTTGTTGCACCACTGTGCACATTCTTATCGCTATCTCCATCTGCCTGCTCTGCCTGTCCATGCTTTCGCACAAAGGCCTCCAATAGAGCCAGTAAGAGAATGGGAGGCTGATAAAGTGGGTCAGAGGAGTTATTTCTAAGGCTGTGCATTGTGTGGAGTTTGTCGTGTGCCCAAACTTCCTCTGAAGAGAGGATGCTTTTTTTCCTTGTTTTTGTCTTACTGGGATACAGAGATTTTCCCAATTATTCTTCTGGTGTTTCAATGGTGTGTTTCCACAGCTCTTTGCAGACAAAGGTGTGTTTGGTCTTCCAGTGATTTTTTTTTTTCTCTCTCTCTGTTTCCAGAGGAACATGTTTAATAATTCCTCCTTAATCTTCAGTTGACAGGCCGTGTGTGTGCGTGCACATGCGCCACACAAGCTGTGCATGTACATTTTGGCATGTCAGATGTTTTTGTTAAGTGAAAAGCCTCCCGACACAAAAACCAGTCTGTCCGCCTGGGACGATGACACTGCCTGACTGTGAATCTGCAACACAAGATGCATTCAGGAGCTGGTGGCATTAGGTAATTACAGACAGCAAATAAAACCACAAAGTGAGTCTGTTTTTTCCACGGATGAATATGGTTCAAACAGCATCCAGCTGCCTATGGAGCAAAGACAAATTTTCCTTTTATAATGCAAATGTGGACAAATCTTTGGGTTTGTGGTTAAACCAAAGGGAAGCCTCTGCGGTGTCCTAAAATCACCCATCTAGTCTGTAGTGTATTGAATCGTTGCTCCAGGCAAGGTCCAGTGATACACCTCTTTCCTCTGCGCTGACAGACACAACAATGCTGAGCGCGCTGAGTTATTTTCTATCTGCAATTCTAGGAGGTGTTTAAAAAAAAATCCTCGCCAGTGCACCCTTTGCTCTTTTTTGTTCCCTGTGATGTCAGGAGAAGGCAAGAAACCCAAGCTGAATTGGAAAAAAAGAGAAAAAAAATCCCTCATGACATGAAAAGCAAAAAGAGGATCAGGGCACAAAGGTTTAAAGAGGTGCTGCACCTCCAAACGAATTACAGGAGATTTCCAGCAAACACCCGGGGCCCAGAGCATATTTGAGGGTCATGTTCCCATTTCTGACAACATTAGAGCTTGAAGTTAACGGTCAGGGAATCCCTCCTCGGCTGGTCCCGAGTGTGAGAGCGGCATTCTGCAGCCATGGCGACCGCAGCGCGCCTCTCTGAAGTCTGCATAGAAATGAGGAGCAGAAGATGAAAAGAGGCGAGGAGAAAGACACTCCAGCACTCGTTTCTCTCTCCCGGGGAGCGCAAACATTCCCACGTGATGCAGGGAGTCTCTGCCCTCCCTCGGTGGGCGGACAAACGCGCACAGGGGTGGCGCACCTCCACACACACACACTCACACACACTCACACACACACTCCGAGCCGTGCTAGGACGCGGCATCGACTTTAGCCAGCTGTATTTTCCATGAAAGAGGACTCAAAGGAATGCACAGGATTTCCTAAAATACCTTCTTCTGGCACACAATGGATGCGTGAGACCTCGCTCCTCCGATGGGATTTACGCGCACGTCTGAAACTTCGGCTTGACGCTTCTCGGCTTTCGCTTCTGATCCCGCCAACATGCTGGAGAGACTAAGCGTTTCGGACTTCGTGGTCATGACAAACGAGGACCTGTCGTCCCCCGGGACGTCGGGCTTTCTGTCCAAAATGAGCGACTGTCGGAACACAGTTTCAGCCGTGGAGGAGGTGAGACGCGGACGCGCACACACACACACACACACACACACACACACACACACACACACACACACACACACACACACACACACACACACACACACACACACACACACACACACACACACACACCTTTCGCTTGTTTACCTGTTCGTGTAGCGTGCTCCTCTTAGCATTACGTGACAAACATTGCCTAAAATGTTGTGTTACGGAGCCACATGCTATTTCAATCTCTCTTACTACGGATAAGAAAAAATAACTTTAGTTATTCAAGATATTAGCCCAAATGTCATAGCTTCAGTTTCAGATCTAAAACTATAAAAGCTGTCTAAACATTAGCAACAATGTCTAAACATTAGCAATTACCGGATTTGTTTAGCTAACCCTAACTGTAAACATCTCGATCTGTTTATCAACTTTAGTACCACTGTACTGTTACTGTCTTTGTTTACATTTAATCTGATTTGCCAGGCCTAAAAACAAGTGAAGGCCACAGAGGGCATTTTTATACATTTTACTGGACTATAGAATACCCTGGTTCATACAGTTTTAAGCATTTCAGCACTGTTGTTTTGCTAGCTGGGCCAATGTTTGTGTTGTTCGGAGAGAGAGCTACGATCAAACTTCTTGGATCAGCAAGAATGAATGAATGAAGTTGCACTTTGGAATCTTTGGTCCACTTTGAGTTTCCTCACATTCATGTTTTTGATTTGGTTCCCTTTAAGGCCTTTCGAACTCGCACTTTGGACCTTTTACACATTTATGTGTGCGTGTGTGTGTGTACACGTGTGTTTAATTAAAAGTTGATCTGAAAGTTTCACAAAGAATTAAACAGAGAGGCCACCATAAAGCAAAACATCAGAGGGAACGTCTTTGCTCCTGATCTGTATTCTGACACAACTGCACAGCCAAACAGTGGGGTCCAGTTACAGCTCTTAGTGTATTTTCAAGATAGTTTGTCAAAATCTATGTAAAAAATTAACTTTTTAGGTTTAGTCTGTCATGATGCTATTGATCCAGTAGCCACCCGTTTGAAAACACATTCCAAAAGCTGTCACAGATTGCTGAGCAGGGATGGAGAGGGCAGCTGGAAGATGCATTTATCTTGGCTTAATCACCTAAATATGGACACAGCATATTGGGAAACATAGCTGAAATAGCTTCTTTCGGGAGTGGTGTGTTGGAATTTCTTACATGTTTAGACCCAAATGTTCCTCTATTGATTTTTGGTTATTCTGTGGGGTCCGTTTGACTGGACCCAGCGTCATAAACTGGCGGGGTGGTGTGTGGACATGTGTGTGGTTCATGGGCGCAGACAGAAACTCCATTTACCAGCTCAGCTGGTAAACTGCAACTGCTTGTTACTTATTACTGCAGATTAAAGCAGAGATAAAAAGAAAACACACACAGATAAGCAAGGGTTTCATTTACTTCAGATGGGTTTAAACACTTCATGTAGACTTTTTAAACTCCAGACAAAACACTCAAAATTACCGATTTTCTAACAGTAAAATGTGTCATATGTTCAGATAAATGAAGGATCAGATTTCTGATGGTGGTGTTGGCTCTTACTTGTTTGTTGAAGACATGTGTGTCCAGTCGCTGTTTGCTTTTCCACTGTTTGTTCCTTTGCCGAGCACCAATTTATTAAGCAAAAAAAAAAAAAAATCCTTCCAGTTAGATCCAACCACATGTGCCAACTTCCAACTTTTAATTAGGGAACCAGAACTTAGGGAGTGCCCTGGGAGGCACCATCAAACTGGAGCCTCTGTAAGGTTTAAATTATTCTCATTTAAAAAAAAAAAAAAAAAACCCTTTTCTGGTGGAGCAAAGGTGGAGCATAGCCTGATGAAACAAGTGGCCTGTTTGACAAGAATAAACAAGGTGTGTTTGAGTTTCCAGCCTTGAATCTGAAAAGGCAAGTGACCAGAAAAATGTACAAACAGTGTCGATTTTCCATGTCTGCTCCCCGAAAGTCTTTATTTTCCCCACAGAAACAACATAATGGCCTGGTTTCACTGTGAGGTTTGGGCTGTTGGAGCCAGGACAGTAGGTTGCAGTGATGTCACTCAGGCCTGTGTGTAACTGCAGAGGCACTGTGCTGATTCACTGCTTCACCTCAGACACCTAGTGTTTGAAAATATTGCCAGATTGCACACACACATGCCAATTTACATCAATTCCTGTTTTAATGACGTTAAGACACACATGCTCACACATAATAGAGGATTTTGAGACTAATGGTTAGAAACATCTTGACTTTCTCAATTGTCTTTTTCAAATATGCATTTAATTACACATTCTGTGATACAAGAGTGGATTTATATCACCAGAAATCTTTATAAATTTTTTTTTTATATAAATAAGTGATATTTCATTGCAGTCTCTGGAGATGGACCACCTCACTCTACAGAAGATGAAGAAGATGATTAAAAGCATACACACTTCTGGGCTGTGTAAGTCTCATTTTAAAAATCTTCCATGGAGTGCCTGTCTCACACACACACACACACACACACACACACACACACACACACACACACACACACACACCCTGCTGCAAAAGTCTCTTAAAATCTCTCTGGCCTACATTTTCCTTGTTTCCCAAATATCGACTCTGCCTTTTAGCTTCCATAAGCACAGGAATGAACCAGTGTAGAAGATGATGGAGGGCTCCAAAACCCGAGGCCTGAGCATGTGGTGTTTGGTTCTAAGTAAAGGTCAGCCTCTGTTATGGCAGGATGAGCTGTTTAGTGCAGGGGGGGTGTCAGCATAATTCACCGTAAGGTCTTCTTGAGATGACCTCATCGAGCTCATGTGGGCAGTGGTGTTTATGAGTGAGGCCCCTTGTTATGGGACCAGGCTGTGTAGGAGGCAGGCTGATGGTGTTTATATCTGTATTGTGCACGAGTTTGTGCGGCGTGTATTAAAATAAAGGCCACAAATCTGTTTTTGTGGCTGTACGAGACGCACAGGCATCCTGAAGTTGTTTTTTTTTCCCTGCTTACTTGCGAGCCTGCCTCCCGTTTCCAGGCTTTGACGGTTTTTTAGTCAACGTGAGTCACAGAGAGCCAGAGACCCAGGATTAGGCAACCAGTAACAGTCAGGATCAAGACCGTATGTGCTCGATGAAAAATCTCACCAAATACTCTCTTCTGCATTTAGGCATGTGGGCTCGTTCCAGTAACATAGCCATCCTCTCCTTCGGCCATTATGCTTTTAAACCCCTTAATCGGTCATGACATACATGCCAAAACCTACAAAAACCTGAAAAAGCTTTGATTAAGTAAATCTTCTTTAAAAGTGGCTGTAGTTTTTATAGTTTAAACAAGAAGTCACACTGTACTGCCGATAGTGTTTTCACCCTTGTCTGTGGGCTTGTCAGTGGGTGGTTAAGACACTGGTTCTTGATGAGGGTGTGGAATGACATAGGAGCTAGTAGGAGGAAGACTCCAAGAATTTTTAGGTGGGGTCTTGGCTCTTGACAGCCATGGAATCCTAAAACTGGTTGATGATTTTCCACCACAGCCCAGTTTTCATGTTTTCTCTCATTTTCTACATCAGTTCTTTAATTATTTGGGTTGTACATCACAACAACTCAATCGTCAACATGTGGGAAATGTCAATTTTGATATAAATCTCATATTTATGTCAAACAAGCTGAGGTCAGGTCAATAGAAATGTTTCCATCATCTTTGTCCAGTTAAAGTCAACAAAGCCCACTGGGGCTGCAACACCTGGGGAACTGACCTATAAGCAGCAAAGAATCATGGGTCCCTGGCTCCACCATGAGTGGAAACCAGTAATTTATCCCACATGCCTGTGTATTTAAAGTAATCCGACTCCTTCGGACCATGTCTCCTTTCAATTATCTGCACATTTCGTTTCAAGTGACGTTCAACTCTTTGCTTATGTGTGTGGTTTTATTTTTTTCCAGCCCATGTGGAAAACAAAGAACAGTACACCGAAGTTTTGGAGAACTTGGGGAACAGCCACCTGACCCAGGACAACAATGAGGTGTCCACTGGCTTCCTCAACCTAGCTGTGTTCACCAGAGAGGTCACGGCACTCTTTAAAAATCTGGTGAGGAGATGAAAACGGTTAAAAATCACCAGCCCAAAAATGGAAATAATATCACAAAGATATTCAGATGTTTGCCATTCATAATTTCCTCTCACCAACATGTTGGAGCACTCCAAATACACGCACGGTGGAAATGGCTCTCCAACAGCTGCGGGCTTGTGGTGCTCCGCTCTGAAATTTGGGGCAGCCAGGAACCGCCCACTGACAATTATCATGACACTGATAATTCATCCCAGACCTCCATGCATGCTACAACACACACTCTGATACGCTCCCTCCTCTGTGTCAGTCAGACTGGACCGTGCAGATGGGAGGGGGAGGATAATTTAGAGCGCCTCTGTGTAAAAACCTCGCACGCGCTGGTCCATCTGCTCACATGCATTGATCAGGGATGTCGATACACACCCTGAAAAATTTGGTTGTAGGGTAGTTTCCTGTGTCAATAATAGGTTAGTTTTGGATAAAAAACAAAGCAGCATTAGGACTCTGGGTCTTTGTGGCAATATGAATAGGCCAAAGCTAAATGTTTTTAACACATTAAAAAAAGTTGCTTGAACATAGACTGAAACTCGGACAGGGGCATGTGTCAGGATGCAATGGTGTTATGTGCTGTTTTTCTGTGGGGGACGTTGTGCCAGTTAGCACCCTCTCAGGGGCCTTGCTGATCGTTCCATGTTTCACCAGATCAAAAGGTTTTATCTCATTTCCACCCAAACCTTAAATTATTCTCAGCTTTCAATTTAGCGTGCACACTCATTTTGTCACGGCCAACTTAGATCAAATACATTTCTAAAGCTGCTGATGATTTCCCTTATGTTTTCCCTCAGTGACTCACCACTTCCCAAAATAATAAAATTGCAGCATTTTGGGGCTATTCCCTCACATTCCCAGAAATTGCAGTCTGTGGGGCAAAGAGGGGTGTACGGCGGACTGTGTCTACATAAATATTTGCACAATCTGCAAATGATAAGACTTATCTGTGGAATAATGGAAAACTGTTTTATTGCTTTGTAATTTACTCTTCATTTTCTGGTTTCAGGTGCAAAACCTCAACAACATCATGGCTTTTCCTTTAGAAAATGTGCTGAAATCAGAACTCCGAGACAACCGACTTGTGAGTCCACGCTTTAATCATTAAACACAAATATACCTGCTGGCTAACCCGCTGGTGTTTAACAATGTTTCCAAAGATTGATATCTACTTTGTTTCTGTCTTTCTGTTTATGATGTTTCTCTTATAGTTAGCCTCGCAGGACCATGTCAAACATGATGTTCCAGTGACTTTGTGTGTTTAAAATACTTTGGTTTGCCGCTGTATTCTCTAAATATAGTTTACATGACAGTATAAAACCAGTTTCACAGTCGATTTCTTCCCTGCCTCTGAATGCATAATGCCTGTCTGTTTGGGTTGTAGATGCAGCTGAGCTTAGGATGATTTCAGATAAGATGGGTCTGTTTATCAGAATAATGTGCTGCGCTACGTCTTAAATCCTAAAACCGCAGTCTCGCCAAGAATCAGCTGTGTCGCCAGACTGTTGAGTAAATACAGGCTAATGGCTCAATAAGCTCCTGCCACTACCCTGTCTCTGACAGATGAATGTTGCTTCACTCGACCTGTGAAAGAAGTGCAAATGTCTATTCAGATCTTGCTCAGCCAGAAAAAGTCACCCCCCGATCGACTCCTCGGAGGCCTGGCCTGATGATAACAAATCCATGCTTCACTTGATTGGTTCCAAAAACCAGGTCAGGCATGTTTGGATGTAGTAAATCTTAATTTAATTATGTTGCCTTCTTCTCTGCAGGAGCTCAAAAAACAGATGGAGAAGAGCTGGAAGGAGTACGACATAAAAATGTAATGTAACTTTAATCAAGTCATTCCATACAGAGAATCAAATTGTGCTTTTATGGTAATTTCTGGCTTTTTACTTGACTCCAGTAGTTGGTGCAGCAGCAGAGGTTAACTGGATTGTAGTTTCCCTCTTGGCTGTTCTCCATTAAATGACCTTGAATAAAACTGATGCGTGTCATTTAATTTTGCCTGGAGAAAGAGAGCTCATCATAAAAGTGACATCTTTTCACTCTCCCTTCGCTCGTCCCATCAGAGGGAAGTTGGAAAAGGAAAGAAAGGAGAAGAGCAGACAGCTGGGTCTGATCAGGACAGAGGGATCGGACGGAGGGGAGGACATGGAGAGGGAAAGAAGGACCTTTCAGCTGCAAATGTGTGAGGTGGGGAATCAGCGCCAGTCTAAACACCAAACCCAGAAACCTTTTTTACAAAGCCAAAGTGGACTTCATTTGTGTTGCATGGGTGGTCTTTTTTAAAAAAAAATTAATATGTCACACATGGCCAAATGCATGACTAAGCTTCTATATACGTCTGTACAGAGGAAGTCAAAAGAAGCTGACATGATTCAGTCTAACAGGACTGGAACATGTATATTAGTTAAAACGCAGGTGAGAACGTTGGAATCACGGTAAATCGTCAAGGATCTGGACAAAGCTCCGAAAGTACCCGTCGAACCCCGACTGGGCCCAGCTGTTAAGACAAAGTGGAGGGGCAGGGAAAATGGAATTTCCACTTGCTAAGATGTGTTCCACCTCTCATTTTGTCTGCGTACATGAAAACACAAATATACGCCAAACACAAACACTTCTTCTGCCTGTAGCCACATTAACCTTACACTATTTTTATGGAGCAGAGAATATTTGTCAGTTGGCAAAGTTCACTCGCTGTCAAGTGTTATTAAATAAGACATGTGACCTTTGGAATCATAAATTTAAAGTGAAAACAAAACAACATACAAAAAAATCTTCTTAAATTTTAATGGTTGGGTTTGTTCCCTGTCTTGCCTAATCCTGTTCCATGTTTGTGGAGAGAGTGGTTTTGTTAAACTCATGTTCTTGTTTATGCTTCCAGTATCTACTGAAGATCCAGGATCTCAAAGTGCGTCAGGGCCCAGATCTTCTCCAGAGCCTCATCAAATACTTCCAAGCTCAGCTGAGGTCAGACCCAAACATCCTTGTTGTTTATGAATTTCCACCTTAGCATTTTCACTGAAGTCCTGTGGTTACAATTCTTTTTTACAAACTGTTATTACTGTTGGTTACCGGGTACACAGACATTTCCTGTTGGACTGAGCCGTTTTTTACAGTTCACCCACATGGTGTTCTATTTTGCTTGGACCAGGCTGCCCCATCGTGACTCAGCAAAAGCATTTTTTCTTCTCATTTAGTTTCTTTCAGGATGGACTGAAAGCGGCTGAGAATCTTACTCCCTTTGTCGAGAAACTGGCTGCATCCGTTCATACCGTGAGTTCCCAGTAGTTACTGGTGGTTTGCCTGACTACCTGCCTTCTGTCCATCTGTTTATATTAAAAATATTAGTCATTCTATCTGAACTTACAGTGTTGTTATTCAGTAATTTTAGACAGAATATTAGTCATACAAATTGGGTCAACTCCCGTTTCTAAAAGAAAAAATTTCCTTTCATTCCTGTTGCACACCTATTTCTCCAACCACTCTGACCAGTTCCCAGTCAGCAGATTCTTTTCTTTCCTCCTTCTGGCGAGAGTTCTGGAAACTGCAGTGTTATGGAAGTGTTAGAGGTTTTTCTGGTCCTGCAAGGACAGAGCAGTGATTCGTTCAGACATGCCAGACCTCAGCCTCTCGGAAGAAAATTCACACAGAAAAGCGGTGTAATGTCTCAGGTGAACCGATTTATGTCCTGTTCAGGGCTGCTTTAATCCAAAATGTACAACCCCTCAGGACCCCCCACATACACACACACACACCTTTGTTCTACATTAGACCATTATGAAAACTTGGTTTGTGTGAATGTCTGTTTTAGGTGCGAATGGACCAGGACGAGGATGTTAAAAAGCTCACCAATTTGAGGGATTCTCTCAGGTTACTGCTGCAAGTTGAGGGGAAAGAGGTACACTCATTCACAACGCACAACAGGCTCTGTTTCCACCTACAACATAGCCCAATTAGGATCTATAATTTGGATAAAGCAATTGACTGCATTGACATCTTGGTGACTGTTTAGTATTTTTACTGGTTTCTTAGAGTGTGTATGGCAGGGGTACTTGGAAACCTTTTTTCTTTTTTGCTTGCTAGATCTTGCAAATAGATTGATGTTTTTATGAGCTTCAGAGCTTGAATGAAGCGTTTGATCAATGATCATGTGTTCCAGGAGTACCTCAACAGGAAGAATTCTGGCAATGGCTACAGCATCCACCAGCCCCAGGGCAACAAGAAGTATGGAACTGAGAAATCTGGCTTTCTGCTCAAGAAGAGTGACGGGTGGGTGAAAACCAGTGTGCTGAAGTCAGAATTACAGATTGCAGGTGCAAACCAACATTCCTTGGTTATAAAGTGATGTAACTCAGGTGTCAGAAGAGTATTTTTGCTAAAACTGAGGATATTAGCATTCAATCTAGGGCAGATGTATTTGGAAAAGATGTAGTCTGAAGCAGAGAACAGGCAGTTCAGCGTTTATGTAGTCCACCTGGTTTTCATTAACATGAAATGAAAACCTAGGCAGCCTCCCCCTTTTCAATTTTTTTGGCAGACTCCACAACTGAGTGGATCCAGGTTTTGTGTCATGTATATACTTACACACACACACACACACACACACACACACACACACACACACACACACATTAGATTACAGTGTGACACAGGCTCTGTGGGGGGAATTGGAGGTGGAAGAGGTCACTGACGCACGTTCTGGGTCATTTACAGTGCTGATTACCATTACTCAAACATTTACACCATCATCACTTAGTCCTGAACCACTCAAGAATTCCCTCAAATGTTTTTCTTTCACCCCACTTTTTATTCATTGTCCCACAGAATCAGAAAAGTGTGGCAGAAGAGAAAGTGCGGAGTGAAGTTTGGCTGCTTGACTATTTCTCACAGCACGGTGAGGATGAGTGGGCCTGTACTTGTCACTAATCAAAGTCAGCAGAGATCTGTTTACATTTTCCAAAACGCGCACTTTATTTTCAGATCAATCGACCCCCGGCAAAGTTAAACTTACTGACCTGTCAGGTGCGACCGAACCCTGAGGACAAGAAGACCTTTGACCTGGTCACAAGTAGGTTCATTTGTAATGTCTGAGCCGTGACACTTTCCCCTCTGCATAGCATCACTCAAGCGTCATCTGGGGTCCAGATGTATGTATTTCTTCCCAGTGTTCACCTTTTCACCCCTGATTGAGTAAATTATTTTCTCAACGCAGCGGCTGCATTTGACCGCCTTTTGATTTGCTTCTCCACAGATAATCGGACATACCATTTCCAGGCAGAAGACGAGCAGGAATGTCTGATGTAAGGATAAAACGGCTGTTGGCTTCACTTCACGCCGCTTACTTCCTTTTTTTTTTGCTTTCAGGCTGTTTTAAACATGTTGGTACACGTCACTCCTGCAATTTTTGGAGCTTGGTTTTGAAAAAGAAAATACCTACACAATGGCTGCAGTGTTTTTGCAGTGAAAAAAAGCTAAGGATGTCCTCCAGACACCCCTCTGACCAGCTGGGGTTGGGTGGACCTTTTTTCTAGCCACAGACAGCTAGCAGCAAAGCTTGGTTGTGTGTTGTGGGGATTGAGGGGAGTAGACGAGGGTCTTTCTCTTCCTGCCCTTCCCCTGCATGTGGGCCTCTGAGAAGCTCTTTTGATGTGAAGTGCTGTGTGTGTTTGGGGACAGAGAGATGGAAATAGTTTCAGGGGAAAAAATACCAGAGTTCTGGAGATGACAGAGGTCCAGTGTGAACTGGGAAACAGACAAAGAGAAAAAAGATGCATCATCACTGGACACAATTCAAAACATATGGTGGATTCTTCTGGAACAATGATAATCTTTAATTTTCAATCAAGCGGTTTTTATATTTGTTTCTTAGCTGGGTGTCCGTGCTGCAAAACAGCAAGGACGAGGCCTTGAACACAGCGTTGGGTGGAGACCAGCTTCATCTCCAGGACAGCGGGCTCCAGGAACTCTCTCGGGCTATCATAAGTGAGCTACGACAGATGCCTGGAAATGACTCCTGCGCTGACTGTGGAGCTCCAGGTTAGATAAAAAGAAGAAAAAAAAAAAAAAACCCAAAGTCATTTCTTGAATCTATTTTACCTCTGATTTTCCATGGTGCAAACATTCTTAAGGCAGGTGGGTCTCACTCAAACAAAAGGAAGGAGGCCTGCATTCTGGAACAAAATAAATGCTATCTGGGACAAAGAAAATAACCCAAAACTTTATTTACACAGTGCTAAGTGCACAAACAAAAAAGTGTAAAATACAAATAAGGGAGGGTGAACATTTCGGTCCCCAGACCATCATCATCACCAGTGTTATTTCTAACCTGTGCATCTCAGATCCAACATGGCTTTCCACCAATTTGGGCATCCTGACCTGCATAGAGTGCTCCGGCATCCACCGAGAGCTTGGCGTCCACTACTCCAGGATCCAGTCACTCACTCTGGATCTCCTCAGCACCTCTGAGCTTTTGGTAACACATGCACTGAACCTTACATCTGATGTCCGATGAAATGCTTTAGTCTTGAATCTTCTGGTGTCACGTGTCACTGCAGTTGGCCGTAAGCATCGGCAACTCGAGATTCAACGACATCATGGAGGCGGGCCTTCCAAACGACTCAGTCAAACCCCTGCCACAAAGTGACATGTGAGTCTGGCGGGAGTAATATATAAATAATAGAACATGTCAAATATTTTAATCCTCTTTTTATTTTCTTGTTGAACAACCAGGAATGCCAGGAAAGAGTACATAGTGGCGAAATATGCAGAGCGTCGGTATGTCGTGCACAGAGAAGAAGCAGATCCGAGCCGGCTGTACGACGCTGTGAGGAGTCGTGACCTCACGTCTCTTCTACAGCTCTATGCTGAAGGAGCGGACCTCAGCAAACCGCTTGTGTTGCCTGACGGGCAGGTAAAAGATGAAATAAAAATCGCCCTTTACTTAGTATGAGAAATGCAAAACTGCCCTCTGGTGGACAAAGATTCTTTTGCGATAGATTTGATGGTTTTTTTTTAAGTTTGTTTTTTCTTATATTTCCCCTAGCCTCTGCTCCTGTCTATTTCTCATTTCAAGCACTGTGTTCCACTGTTCTTCCATCTCTACCTACCTAGCCCCTGACTTGATTGTGTGCTCTCCTTTGTGTATTTGTTTGCACTGGTTGTCTTTGGTTTATTGTTTTAAGCTTTTAGGTCAGAGCTCAAGTCTCTGGAAAACAGTCAGACAGGCTTATTGAATTACGCAGGCAATTCGCATAAACACGCACTTTTTGCCTCGTAAAAGCAAATATTTGAATGCGCAGTTAGTCAAATTAAATTACCTTTGATGTACCCAGATGAAACTGACAGGGCTGAACTTGTTGACTTTTTCCGCTGTTGAAGGGAATCAAAGAGACGGCTCTCCACCTTGCTGTCCGTCTGGAGGAAAAGAGTTCTCTGGCACTGGTAGATTTCCTCTGTCAGAACAGGTCAGGCCCTGCACAAGCAGCCACATCGATGCTCACCATGTTCAGAAGGCCGGCTCTCATCACCATCTGTATGTTCACACCACAGCAACTGTCTAGAGAAGAGAACAGCGGAAGGAAACACGGCGCTTCACTACAGCGTCCTTCATCACAAGCCAGAGTCTCTAAAACTACTCCTCAAAGCGAAGGCAGCCCTGCACACAGGTGCCATTCTTAAACATTTACAAAAATCTGTGTTTCACTCAGTGTGATTTTTCCAAACAATCCCAACTTCTGTCACTTTTCCCGCAGTGAACTCTGCCGGGGACACGGCCTTGGATACTGCACGGAGGCTTCAGCACACACAGTGTGTTGACCTGGTGAGACGATTAGTTCATCTGTGAATCCAGCTTCAATCTCTCGGTCATCTCGGAAGGAAAAAAAGCTGTTTTGGCAAATGGAAACGATGCCTTGCAGTAATTCCCCATTTAGCTGAAGTTTCATTCCCAGGGCAAGGAACCCTATCCTCATCAGGCCCCAGTGTGCATCATTCATGAACAAGTTTGGTTTTCTTACTGGCCATCTGCTCCTCTAAACTATGCCTGTCTTCTATTCAATCCTGTCTTCAACATTCACTATTTTGTATTGAGGAAAGGAACAAGAATCACCCTATTTACTCCCAAACGTCACAGATTAGAAATGTATTGTTTTAGAAAAAAAACCTTTGTTTTTTGTGTGTGTGTGTGTGTGTGTGTGTGTGTGTGTGTGTGTGTTTGTTTTAGTTGGAGCTTGCTCACAATGGGAAATTCAACTCGCAGATCCACGTGGAGTTTATGTGGGAGACACATTCCCAGGAGTTTTATGACAGTGAGGATGATCTGGATGAAAGGGTAAGTTATTACTCACAATGTCTGGAGATTTACTGATTTAAAATTTAAATCATTTTAAAATCATCTTCTTTTCTCTTTGGAGCAGGTTAGCCCATTGCCTAAAAACCGCTCCCCTCTTTCATCTAACGGATCCGGTGGGAGCAACTTTGCCAGCTGGAGCACCACCAATGGTTCCAGTGGTGGAGCAGGAAGCAGGCCTTGTCAAACCTATGAGAATCTAGATTTCCTCTACAAAAACCCTTCAGCCAATGGCGCATCAGCTCCTCCACCCCTGCCAGCTAAAGTTATTCAGAGAGGTGGGATGATTTGTTGGAAAACAAATCTGTTTTTAAATCAGATGATCTTGAATTCAGTATTTTGTAGACCTGATTTTTATCTTTGCTTGCTTTTCCTTCTCCTCCACAGGTCGTTCAGACCCCCAGATTTCAGTCACAGCACAGGAAGGCACTCCCAATTCAAGGCGATTCTCTAACCTGCCCTCACACTCTAGTCCGCAGACACAGACCAAAAACAGCTCTTCTTTACCCAGCACAGAAAGCCAAGGGGGAAAACCACCAAAGTCCCCACATGGACAGGGAGGTCTGTTCAGGGCACAAAAGCAGAGCTGGGAGGGTCACACTGGTGCTGGTTCGGGTTCTCAAAGCTGTATCGCTCAGAGCCACATCGGGCCTGTCAGGTAAGGCAATTCTGCACTGATCTGTTGACAGGTTATTGTCCAGTTTGTAGACACTTAGCCAGGTTGTGTTTTTTCTGATTGATTTCTGCAGTTCAGAAAAGACAACGTCGTATCGCCGGACCAGTAGCGGAGGAGGCAGCCAGGGCAAATGTAGCACTCCGTCTCCAAACAGCGTGGGCAGCCAAGAGGAGCTCTACTGCAGCTTAGTGGCAAGCAGCGTCACTCCAGTAGCAGCTCCAGCACCTGCACGGCCATCCTCACCTGTCCAGAGCTGCATCCCACGACCCCGCAGAAATGCAATGGTATACGTGGAAAAAAAACCCTTTTCTTTTATATCCACTCTGTTTTGTCTTTGTTCGATTAAATTAATGATATTTGACTTGGGTATGCTTCAGGTTTCTGGCAGCAGGCCTCATCAGAAGCTGGTCAAGGCTCTGGTGGACTGTAGAGCAGTCAGTTTTGAGCACCTTGCTTTCTTTAAAGACGAGATCATAGTGGTTACGTCCACTAGTGACCCCCACTGGTGGGTAAGTGCAACTTCAGCATGGTGACACCCTGACCCTGGCTGGTGCCTTCTTAAAAACAAAAAAAAAAACCCCACCCTGCTCTTCTTTGCCTCTTAATCACTACACTCTTCTGTCCTACACAGGTGGGTCACATTGAGGGAGACCCGAGCAGAAGCGGAACCTTTCCTGTCAATTACGTGCATAAATTGACAGACTGAAGAGACGCTAAGGAAAAGAAAACACAATTGCAACAGTATCATAACCAGCCTACTATACTTACTGGAAATTCTGGACTTTACAAAACTTTACACCATGGGAATGCAAGGCTTTCACAGCTATGTAGTTCCAACGTCGCGCCTCTCTGTTGGACTAGTCTTTTAACTCTGAACACAGTTCAAATCAACCCTGTAATAGCCGTGTAACCATTTATATAACATTTCACGCTAATCTTGGCTCTTTTGGCCAAATCTAAAACGGGAAAATCCCCTGAGGCACTTTAAAGTCACTAAGAAGAGCTCTTCAGAAGAGTTACAAGAACTGTAAACATGTGCATACTCTGACCCCTGAAGAAGAACCACAACAGTCCCGAGGATCATCGGCATGTTGGAACAGCAGCGTCTCCCTTCCGCAGCCCACAGGCTTCATGTTGGACTCCGGCGTGCCGTGTTTTTAGTCACCAGAGGATCAATATTTGAACTCACTCTGAAGCTGCATCATGATGCCTCGTTCCATGTGACAGTACATGCGGGACGCAGCAGTGGGTTCCAATTACTGCATCCTTCAAGATTGTGACCTGAAGTTCAGACGTCCCCAGTGAATCTGTAGCTCTAACACAGCCACGTTGGCTCCGTGCAGCTCCCGGATGCAGGAACAGCGAAGGATCCGATTTCTGCCGGCTCCAGGCATCTGTCTACAGAGAACCTGAAATAATGACTCTGTGGTTTTAAAAAAAATCCCTCTGTTCTATCAGGAAATGGCACTTAAAGTGCGCCTGTTGGTTGCCCTTCGACAACAATGAGTCCAGTGAATGTACTCGCACAATTTTTTGCAAGCACAACTGTACTTAATTTTAGCTTCCAGGATTATTTAGGGAATTAAGTTCAGGCTTGACTTAATCTTATAATATTCAATAACACAGGCTATTGTGCAGAATTTTTGCATCTCTAAGTCATTTTAAAGAACTGTGTCAATGCAAATAGTGTTGTTTCATGTCAACCGCCATCCAAATGCCAGTTAGAGGGTGTAAAAACTGTAACGAATAGCTGCATAATCAGCTCAGAACGAGCTTTGGAGTGAAGGTGAGTATTTTTGTCATGTCAGTCTGCTGGTCAGAGGACCATAACTGGAGCCAATGTTAACCAGTAGCAACTGCAAAGTGTAAATATTAAATTAATTTCAATAAGTACATTTGTCACAAACACATAAACATGTTTAATAAAGTGACAGTCATTTTCTTATACTCTAAACAATTTGATGTTTTTATTTTTCGTGACTTTTAAAGCTCTAATTCTGCGTGCCCTCCATCCCTCCGGGTTTTTGTCCTTGTGGTTCTCTGTCCTTGCAGCCTTATTTGGCCTCCCTGTCCGGACGTTGCTGCAGGACAGTGAAATTCCGGCCGGCTGCTTGCGTAACCAGGCTCCTCGCTACCAGCCAGGGTAATAATGTCATGCATCCGCTGTCAGGTCTGTGCACAACACCCACGACAAACCATCGATGAGGTCATCTACTTATATTACCAGTTGCATAATTTAAAGTAACATGCAGATATTCTATTTTAAAAAAATTCAAGGGTAATCTGCAGATTGACATGTTTTCCAACTTGGTGAATATTTATTACCCATGTCAGTTTGATGCATTTGCTAATAGAATAGCTAATGGATGCTGCTCAGAGTGGTCCAGCTTGCCCGTCTGAAAGCTTTCTGCTGGCCTAATGCCTTTCATTAGTGGGCAGCGGCAGAACCGTCAGCCTAATGCAACTTCGCAAATCCTGCCCTGCAATAATGAGCACTTGGAAGTGAGATCGTTTTCCAGTAATTCTGCTCTTTCCGTCTAAACACGGTTATCTAACCCAAAATAATCTGCCCAGAGGAGCCAAACACACTGACACTCTGTAATTATTTAGTTCCTTTATTTAATAAGACAGTCTATAATACAAAACCTACATTGTGTTTACGTGAGATCTATTGGACATCTACTGGTACATTATAGCTCTGTAAGCTGGAGAATCAAGGGTTTAAAGTGTATGCACCAGATAGCAAAACATTCACTTTTGAACTGAGCAGCAGAAAAAAAAAGCTGTTTTTGAAAGCACTGACTCAAGCTCAGGTGCTTTCTGTGCTCTAATCCAGTAAAACATCCTAACAGCAAAACAGGATTAAGGCTATGGAATTATGCGAAAAACTGTCATTAAAGCAAACCTGCCGATGAGCGCGTAATATTAAACAAATACAATCAGTTAACGTCCACGATAGCAGGAACCTGTATAACTTAATCAAAAATGTCACGTTGTGAATAGAAGTACATAAACGGTTGGTTTCCAACAAATTAGACATCATACATAACGACACATCAACAGGGAAACTCTTAAAAGACAATCACTCCTGACGCTGCGGGGCCGAGAATGCAGTCCCGAGCATTTTGAGATACTTTCTATTAGCTGTGTGACCTTAAATCTATTAGCAAATTTCTGGGAAAAAACGGATAAAGCAGGGTTTTATCGACAAAACAGGTTTAAAATGTGACTGAAGTGCGTATTTTAAAGAAAGAGTAATAATTAACATTACATTCGTTCTGCAGGTGGGCCCAGAATTCTTTGGGATTTTCTTTTGCATTCATGGAAAACAACGAAAAGGTGCAGCGCCGTGGCTGTGCGCGGGTTCTCCTGCGCAGACGATGCAGTGGTGACCTTTTTTTGTTACTGCCAATGCACAGACGCAAAGAGCGACTTGGCCGACTGTATAATAGGTTTTGCAGGACCAACAGTGCATGTTTAAGGCCTTGGAGAACCTTCTGTTCTGCACAAGCCCGTAGCTTAGCTGAGCACGGTTTGGTATAGACGTGCACAAAGATGGCGAGCAGTGCTCTTCTTGGCCATGTGGAATGCTTGCACACAGTTATGGACATTCAGGTTACCATGGCTATAAGTCACGAGTAGACAGTGTTCGTCAATACTGATGGGGAAAGCCCTTATTGTTGGAACAGGATGAAGCAACTAAGGAGTTACTCTGACCCACATTTAGTCTTAAAACCACCTCTGATTCACTCCTTTCTCCCAAAACAGGCAGAAAAGTTACATTTCCCATTTATCCTCATCAGGCAACTGCTTCTCAGACCACTTTTGCAGCAAGAGAACCAATGAAAGTAGTTTAAAAGAGGGAGACCCCACACTGGTGATGCTGCACTTGTCCTTTTTGCTTTTTTCCCCCCCCTTTTTTCACTAAAACCTGCAGTGGGATTGGACGCTTCCCTCTCTGCCCCGATGTTCAGAAGCCAAAAATAGCAATCCCTGGTGTTTCGGCTGAGCTTCCTCTGCGCGCACGCACGCGTCCGCAGCACGGAATTGCTGGAACGGGCAGATACAATCACTACTGCTGATCCAAGAATAATCCGAGAAAGGAAAAGAAAATAGGTAAAACAAATCAATGAATGACATAGTCTTCAGCCATCTGTGACAGATCATGTGCAGCAACCTTTTACTTCTTTGAGCTGCTCCGGTTTCCACATCTATGGTGCTAGAGAAGCTGCTGATGTGCGTCCTACCTCCCTGATTAAATGCTATCTTCTGGAATCAATAATATTTTCCCTCCCACACACACAGCCAGTTAATCAGAAATGGCCTTGTTTTGCTAACCGCCCAACAGCAAGCTGCATGCTCCAGTGAACACACACTCTGGAGGCAGGTGTAGGGCAGGGATGAGCAGTTGCTAGGTGACTGGATCAAGAGAGGCCACAGGTGGGAAGGTCCGGAAGCTCCTCCCCGCTCCTCCCCGGTGCCCTCCGCTGCCCTGCCCTGCCCTGCCCTGCCGCCGTGGCGACGGAGCAAGCGCTCACAGACGCCAAGGCACATTTTTGCTTTCCCTCAGCGCACCCTTGCTTTTATATAACGAGAGAAGCTCTCCTCCTGCACCACCTGAGGTGACTCATCCATGCACCAAGTGCACACCAGTAAACGCATCTTCACACCGCAAGCAGCCCAGCGTCTCTGCAAACCGGAGAGACGCCGGGACGTTCTGCACACTTGGGCCGGCCTGATGGCTCTGCTGGCTGGAGCCCTTCTGCAGGCATGCAGAAGAGCGCGCTCCGCCAGCACGCGTGATGGTTGTAGGCACTCTGAAGATGTGGAGGTCCAGCCTCAGGATATGAGAGCAGAAAGCAGCCATGTCCGAAAGCAACAGAATGGAGAGAACGTGTCCTCGTGGTGTTGAAAAGCACATAAGGAAAGAGTTCAGTGCAACTTTTCGCCGCTCTACTTGAGTTTGACCGGCCAGGGGAGGCATGTGCGCAGACCCAGCATGGAGGAGAAGACGATGGTGGGGCGATGCTTCTTGAACCTCAGGCCCTTCTTCAGCCGCTGGCTTTTCTCCTCCACGTAGATTTCCCCCTGCTGGACGCCGGCGGATATCCGCGACACCAGCTCCCCGTGAACCACCACCTCCTGCTCGGATCGCACGAACACCTCCCGGAGCTCCTCCAGCCGGCGCTCCATCTCCCTGATGACGCGCTGGCGCTCCTCCACCTCCAGGAGACGCCGGCGCGCCGCCTCGAACTCCATGCTGGAGCTGGGAGTGACGAGCTTGGACGAGGGCGCCGTGGCGGCCGCGGACGGCGGGTCGGAGCGGGCCAGCAGAGCAGCCGTCACCCGGCGGAAGTCTCCCACGGACACGGAGCGCCTGGTGGCCGGAGAGGCCGCTGCGAGGCCGGCGGAGGAGGACGCGGACGGCGGCATGGCAGACCGTGCAAGAGGAGGAGAGGAGGACGGCGATGATGGAGGTGAGTCGGGTGGGTGGAGATCAGGATGCGGATCTTTGCTTCCGATGGCCGCGGCTGCTGCTGCTGCGTCGCCGCCGGCGTCTTTATGGCAGCTGTTTCTCTGCAGCCGCTTCATGGCCGCGGTCCTCCTCCTCCTCCCGCCGCTTGCTGCCTCGGCTCCGGGTGGAAAATTTCCCCTCCTGCTGCTCCTGCGTCAGAGCGGCGATGAGCGATGGCCCGGCTGGAAACGGCTCCATTCATGAATAAGAGATCTGAGCCCTGTGTGTGTGTGTGTGTGTGTGTGTGTGTGTGTGTGGTGCCAGGGAGGGGCCTGCAGGGCTGCAGATGATTGGCCAGCTCTCCTCTCTGCTGCTGATGCTGCTGCCGTCTCTCGTTTTGTTGTCGTCATCTTCATCTCGAGGCCCGATACTCATCTGCCTCTCTCTCTCTCTCTCTCTCTCTCTCTCTCTCTCTCTTTCTCTTTCTCTCACCCCATCCTTCTCTCCCACTCTTGACTCGCTTTGTAGCCCCCTCCTTTCGACAGCTGCTAAATCTCCCTCTTTCTCCTTTTCTCATTCCGGTTGCCCCTAGCAACGCACTGCATCAGATGGCAAACACAGGAGGGAGGGGTGACGCTCCAAATTCTCTCCATCATTTATCACTTTAGCATTATCACCCTTGTTCTGTTTTCGTTCTAGGCCACATTCATTCTGCTCTTGACCCATTTAACACTTCAGATGCTTCTGGAACTCTGTCAGATTCACAGATATACAACAGAATCAGCCTCTCGCTCACATTTGCCTCATTCACTATTCATCTGTTCCACATTCGGACTGTTTCTGCAGCAAAAACAAACAGTTTGTGAGTGACGCTGCCTCAGAGCTCACCTCTGAGGTGCTGTGACAGCGACTCCATTCACCCCCCAAGCTTGGCTCATCTTTCAAATTGTTTTGGTCAATTTTGTGTTGGCAGTTAAGGTGCTTTGTGCTTCTGAATTATAGTCGCTGCTCAATTTGAATTATTATTACCATAAATATTAATTTACCAGTAATTTTTTTTCAGTCAGTTACAACTGTCAAAAAATATTTCTAGCTTAAATAAGGACTTTTTTTAATTTCTGGCAAATCAAAACATATTTTTTCTAATACAGACTAAAGCAGTTAAACATCCTTGTTACTGCTTTAACTGCAAAAAGTTTGAATAAAACTTATTTTAATGGAGCTCAGCCCTTTTAACTTGTATTGCCAGTGTATAACTAATGACACTCGGGGACATTTATACTGTCTGCAGTTACAATTTTAATAAAACTGCAGGGATTTTTAAAAGACAACAGCTATAAAGCACCTGACGGCTGCACCAGATGAGACATCCTCTCTGGTGAGGAAGAAAAAAAGAGGTCTTTATTAGAGCAACTCTGTCAGCGACAGAAGCAGCTTCAGAACAGTTTGTCCTCTCTGAAAACAAACGATGGCTATTATGTCACTTTACTTGTGTGTGGTCGTCAATATCTGTTGCACCTTTCTGCTGTGTGTGTGTGTGTGTGTGTGGAAAAAATGCAGGAAGTCATTATTTTTAATGTAAATAGGGGACATCCAAAAGACAAGGCAGTGCCTAAGTGACTAAAAGAATAGTTCTGAAGCAGAGCAGCGCGCTAATAAGGTGATGCTGCAGCATTCAGGGCAGTTAAATGACAGCTTGATACTATGAGACAGAATGAGGTTCACGTTGTCAAGACAACACAGTAAAAAGAGGATGGAGAGGCGGCGAGGGGTGACCTTTTATATCTAGGTGGGAGTAAATCAATTTATTATGGCTGCTATTTCATGATAAATAAAACAACCCTAGAACCTTTAAATGACTTTAAAAAGGAAGGGTGTTACCGCCTGCAGGGGTAGTTTAATATTAGAGATATTTGTCTCCCCCGTGTGGTCGTTTATGGAAACGCGCCAATTCAGGAAATGACGGTCAGGACAACATGAGGAAGATGAGGCAGTTCATCATAGCAACTGTTTTTAATATCCATAAGATATAAAAATCTTTATCTTTATCATACAATAACATCTTACCGTTAATTTTTGAACAAGAAGGGAGAATTTGCCATGAAACAAGAATTAGAATATACCTTTGATCCCTTTTGAGGTAAGACAGCTGGTTTCACTGATGGTTCAGTCGCACAAGTTTTCTCCATCCACACGGTTTATCTGAGATCTGCCTCCTCCTAAACACTTAATAATTGACGGAAATTCAAAATAGTCATCAAGTCAGTAGATCTTCAACTAGAACACAAATTAAATAAGCACAGAGTACTTCAAGCCGCGGGACTTTTCCCTTCATTCGCTTTTTAAAGCAGGAACGAAGGCCTGTGCAACTGAAGTCCATAGACTGGTGTGGGTGCCTAGCCAATCTTACATCTCACAAGCACAATTTTCTTTTGACAAAAAGAAAAAAATCTAAATCGACAACAAAAGCAGCCAACACAGGAAACAACATTCCAAATACATTACTCAAGAAACAGTGGAGAAAAAAAAAGAAGAACAAGAAACAAAGCCAATACATAATTTTGAACATGCCACATTGTTCCTTGGGCAAGTTTTCTTTCACAGAAAGCCACCTATGTTACTAGTTTTTTGTAAAGAACCGACGTCTCGGATGGTTTTGCCAGCAGGTCGACCAAGAAGAGAGAAAAAGGAGGAGAAAAAACAAGAAAGCCACGAGACATAATCACAGCACCAGACCATGCACATATGACCCTGTCCCAAAGGACAGTAGAACACACACACTGACGCCCACGTGCACCCTGTCAAGAAAAAAAAAAGGAAAAAACACAACGCAGGAGGTCGACTTGAACAGAAACGCAATTAGCATCAACACTTCCTGAAATCCATGAATTCTGTTGTACCAAAGAGGCAGTTATGGCAGAAATGTTTACCACTCGGAAACAAACGTTCAAAAACACTCAACAGCAGTGGAGCTGAAGTGTCAACTCAGCGGCACACCCGGTAATATAAAGCTCATCGACTCTACAAAAGGAACAGCCAAGAGGGACGACAGCGACAGGCAGACAGACGGGCGTGCAGCAAGCCGAAGGACAGACCAATCACAGCGAAGTCTGGAGAGAAAAAGCTCATCGTCACGGTCAGAAACAGCTTCGTGGTAGTTCCTGTTCACACACACTCAGACATCCACGCGGCGCTAATCCAACCAGTGCCCTGAACCCTCGGGGTTGCCCTCATCCCTCTCATCCATCCCTCTCATTCACCTCCAGCATCTTTCTCCCTTTCAACGTTGGTTGGCTGACGAGTCGGGACGAGGACAGCGTGACAAGATGGCGGGCGGGGGTCACAGGCTGCGAGACGGACGCCAAGGCCCCCGTGCAAGCTGACCGGTCGAAGGTGCGCCTTTGGTCAGTCTCCAGTGATCGGGTCGGCGGGTTCAAGTCTCTACAGGGACGTGGAGGGAAGCTTCCTCACGCGTCTCTGGGCCAGGAAGGAGCTCTCGATGGGCTTCAGCTCTGGAGTGGGCTGGGAGTTCTTCAGGGCAGAGTAGGTGGCTGCCATCGCACCCTGGGGAGAGGTGCCAACAATCACAGGTTTGTGAGGTAATTGCAGTTTTATTTCACCCCGATCGGCTCGTCCAGCTGGATCACCTTAACCAGTTTGGGGTCGTGGTGCGGCAGCTGGCTGTTGGGAAGTTTGTCTCTGTGGACGATCCAGGGATGCCTGAGGACCTGCCTGGCCGTCAGTCTTTGGTGGGGGTCCACGTGGAGCATCTTTGACACAAGGTCCTACGGGAAGAGACGACGACGTTAGCATGACGTAGCAGGAGAAGAGGACCCAGGCGGGCTCGCGTGAGCACAAACAAACGTGGCGTTTCCCGACCTTGGCAGCATCTGACACCGTGTCCCAGTTGCCTCCGCCCAGGCTGAAGTGGCCATTGCCTATCCTGTTCAGGATCTCATCCGGGGTGTCCTCGGGCCCGTTGGCAAACGGTGTGAAGCTGGTGAAGAAAAACGGACGAGAGAAGGGAAACATGAAGGACGGGCAGGAGAGAGAAACCCTGCTGGGTGTGCTCCAGCGGCGGCGCTCACCCTGCCAGCATGGTGTAGAGCAGAACCCCCAGGCTCCAGATGTCGCAGCCCTCATCGTAGCCCTGGCGCTTCAGCACCTAGAACCCAGCAAACACAACCCTCGTTTGTGTGTACAGACTTCTGCCTGAGTGGAGTCGAGGGATTTCCACCACGCTAACCTCCGGAGCGACGAAGTTAGCCGTGTAGCACGGCGTCATCAGCAGGCCGTTGTTTGCGCGCAGCTGCTTAGCGAACCCGAAGTCGCAGATCCTGATGGACTCTGGATTTCCAGAATCGTCAACGTAGAGGATGTTGCTGGGCTTCAGGTCTCTGTGCACCACCTGGCAGTCAGAGAAAGAGGAGTAAGAAGCTCGTCGGCAGCTTTGGGAAGAGAGGATGTGGAAAGAGGAGCAGCACGCTTGTTCCTACTCCCCCTCACCCCCTGCGAGTGCAGGTACTCCACGGTCCTGGTGATGGTGTGAAGAACGGCGCTGGCCTCCCTCTCCGAGAAGAACTTCTGTTTGAGGATCCGATCCAGCAGCTCCCCTCCGCGCATCAGCTCCGTCACCAGGAACACCTGCTTACCGTTGTCGTACACCTGAGACGCCAACGTTTACAGGGTGAGTTCAACGCCAGCGTTACCGTAGTTACACCCGTCACCGGCTTTTCGGACACTTACGTCCTTCAGCGTTATGATATTCGGGTGCTGTCCGTATCGAAGCAGAATCTCTATCTCTTCAGAAGGATCCGTGCTGGTCTTGTCAATCATCTGTTGGTCCCCAAAAACGAAAGGTCGCGACCCGGGCCTTTTTGGAACGGAGCGTCGTTTATTTGCCCTCATACCTTGACGGCGTACTCCGTGTTGGTGGCTTTGTGGATGCAGCGTTTGCAGACGGAGAAGGAGCCCATGCCGATGTCTTCCTTCAGCACGTAGCCGTCGCTGAACAGCAGGTTCTTTCCGTGTAGTTGCTGTGGAGACAGACGTGTGGTTGCTGCTGCTGCTGCTGCTGGGGATCCGACCCACACCCACGGACCCACCTGCACCACTGGGTGTGGCTGAGGCTTGACCTGCTCCTCCGAACCTTCCTCCTCCAGCAGAGTCGACGCGATAAAGCTGAAGCCTCTGAAGAGCTGGTGGGCTCCAGCGCTGGGTGGAACCCCTGGTGAGTCTAGGGTCAGGGCAGAGAAATCTGCTTTAGTGCTACAGAGAAAACCTCTCTCTCCCTCTGTCCCTCTCTCTCCTGTGACCTCTGACCTTTTGGGGTCCGAGACGTGAACTCCGAATCAAAGTAGAAGGTATCATCCGGACGTGCCACGGCTGGTCTGAACGGAGGCTTCATTTCTCTCCTAAAAAGTTTCTGACAAGAATAAAAGACATTAAAAAAAATGAAACAATGTCACAAATCATCAACGTTTCTGCTTATCTTCAAGTTTTGGACACATACATTCCAGTCTATGGTGGAGAAAAAGCCGTGTCGTTTGATCTCCTCTGCACCATCAGCTCCAGATCCTTGATTTAAAATCAAGAAATCCAAAAAAATGAAAAAGATAAGTAGGTTAGCAGCATAGTCCTGACCCTCAGACCGATGGCGAGCAGACAATGGTGCAGACCGAGCCTGTTGGCGGGGTTCCTCTTGAACAAAGCCCTGAGCAGTGACTGGGCCTCTGCGCTCAAGAACTGAGGCATTCCCAGACGCGCCCTGAGGACACAACACGGACGGAGCACAGTTCCAGTTATCGCTCCAGACATTGTTTCCACGCCGCAGCGTGCTGTAACTGGATTTCTGTGCCGTTATTCTGTAACACCCACTTCAGAATTAGGTTCATCGTCTCTTTACGATCCTTCCCTTGAAACGGCAGTGCTCCAGTCAGCATCTCAAACTGGGGCACAGGCAAAGCAAATATAATTACCTCTTGTTATACAATAATTAATGCATAAACAAGCTGTTTTTGGAATAAGCCAACTTCCCTCTTACCATCAGTACCCCGAACGACCACCAGTCGGCGCTGTGGGTGTGCCCCTGCCTGTTGACGACCTCTGGGGCCATGTACTCCACCGTCCCGCAGAAGGAGTAGGCTTTTTTCTCATGGTCGATGGCTTCTTTACACAAACCAAAATCTAGAAAACAAACCAGAAATCAAATTCAAACACTTTTAGCTTACACTATAAATAAAATATGATTTAAACTGGAGAAAAGCACATTGGTTTGCAGCTTTGGTGCCTCTCCTATTAATCACCTGATGCTACCTGGAATTTAGGACCTAGTTAGGACTGATATAATTGGTGGCATAAATAATAAATCAATACAGATAAATGCAGAAGTGGAATCAATAACCTAAGCCTGGGTGTGTGTTCCTGGAATCCGATGTTTCAACAGCATGTGAGAGACTCACCCGTGAGTTTGATGTGGCCCTCTTCGTCCAGGAGAATGCTACAAAACAACAAAAAAAACCGTAAACATTTGTATGACAGATTCCTTTGAGCTTTACCAAACCTTGCACCACACATCCTGCTCATCTGAAGGCCAAACAAGGATCTTTTCTGTTTACTTGAGGCTCTACAGAGATCTGCGTTTCTGAGTCTGGCTGGATCCTTACGTTTCCTTTAAAACGACAGTGACAGAGCAAAGACTGGAAGAATCCCCCCAGCGAGCGGTGGCAGTGAAAAAAGGGGGGGACATGCCAATTAAAACTGACGGAAGGCTCGCAATCTGTCAGAAGGGAGGTTTTGTTTTGTTCAGAAAAGACAATTTACAGGATTCTAAGAGTTTAAACCTCTGGGTGCGGAGCTAAAATACTTCAGAGACGGCTGCGACATTTTTTTACAAGACTGAAAAAACCAAATTCATCCCAATCCCAGTTTGACTATCAAATAGAAGCATTTATCTGTATTTCTAAAGTCTGAGTATTCTGCAGGTCCATACTTCTCCGGTTTGAGGTCTCTGTATATGATGCCCAGGCTGTGGAGGTGGTCCAGTCCCAACGCCAGCTCTGCCAGATAAAACTTTACATCCTCCTCCGTAAACATCACCTGTGGGGGGGCAGAAAGGACGATAACGAGCCATAAGTGAGTTATTTCAGCAACGCCGACTAAAGCCGAATGAACCTCCCTCACCTCTTTGGAAAGTCTCGTAAAGAGATCTCCTCCTCTGAGGAAGTCCAGGATCAAGTAAAGCTTCCCTTCCGTCTGGAACGCTGCAAACACACACTTTCAATCAGGTTTGAGGCAACGGTGGAGGACATTCTCTGGGATTTGAAGCAATAACGGTCATGAATTCTGTCTTTCCAGGCTCAGGAGGGGAGGACTCACCGTAGTGCAGCTTGACGACAAAGGGATGGTTGACGTCGGCCAGGATGTTCCTCTCCATCTTGGTCCTGACACGGTCCCTCACTGGAGGACAAACAGGAGCGGCAGTTTTTAAAACAGGTGTGAAAAACAACCGCAAAAATGAAAAGCAGCTTCATGCAACAAAAATAAAGCTGCTGCTGTTCATAATTTTACTACATTTACCCAAAAACCACAATAACACTGTGGTTTTTTTGGTGGTCTTACAAACAAACGCAGGAAACAGGCACACCCGGCTGTGCCTTCGAAACATCACCACGGATATTTAAAAGTAGGTTTCAGCCCCACGCAGCTGTTCTCACGAAATGATGACTTTTCATGAGAAACAAAATCCCGTTAATAATAACTCCAGCGTTCAATCGCCAATCCTGCCACCCGGTTTTGTTTCCATGGCGATATTCTGTTGCCTCGGGCGGGTGTACCTTTGAGCGTCGCTTTCTTCAGGACCTTCATGGCGTAGAGTTGGTTAGCATCCGGGGGTGTCACCTTTCGAACCAGAAACACCTGCAAGACAACAGGAAAAGACGACGAGTTTCTCACGGTGAGTGTGGGAAAAACACAGTCCAAGACGTCACCTCCATGCTTTTATTTTGTCCAGGGTCTGAACATGTGTTCTGAGTTTCATAGCTCATCAAATAAAAATGCTCTGGACTTGATATCGATGACTCAAAATTAAGAATTCTCTTAATTCTTGATTGCAAGCAGGTGCCGCCACCCCTGACTCTGTCTCCTCCGTCCCGAATCGCTTTTGGAGGACGCCTTTGTTGTGCAGAGCTGCAGATTCTTGGCATCGCAGGGTGGCAGCGGCCGTGTTCATCGTTTAGAAACTAAAGTTACGGGAGCTGAAATCCAGTTCTTTTTTTGGAACTAGAGCTCCTCACAGAAAGCGTCATGGTGATGTGAGAATATGCAAATCCTAATATGTTCGAAGCGTTTGCGGCCGCTGGGCTCAGATGGGGGACTCACTTTGCCGAAAGAGCCCTGCCCCAACACCTTGAGCAGTTCGAACTGAGAGGCGTCGGCCTTCTCCGAGCCCTCCTTGACCACGTGGGTGATGTTGATCTCCTTGATGTCTCCATCTTCCTGAAGAGATGAAAACAAGATGATATGAGAGAATCGTCAACCCCAGGAAACCAGTTCAAACAGAATGCGTGAGGAAAAAAAAAAAAAACACACTTCATGAGAAAAAGGGGAAGCACACTGAAAAATGAGTGAAGGCAGTTTGAAGAAGCGGCGGTGGCGGCAGACTAACCGTGTTGGTTAGTCAAAGGTGCCATTTGACGCCTCCACTGACTTGAGTGTTTGTGGGTCATGTTGTTGGACACGAGTTGTGTTACTGACAACAGCACAACATAAAAAGAGACGCTGCTGACCTACGACAGCCTCAACAGATCGCTACGTCATACCAAGACGGGCTTTTTTTCTCTTCTATTAAATCACCGGTGTAAAAGTAGAACAGTAGCGTGCCACCAACAACAACCACTGCTGGTTTTTTTTGGATGTTGTTTCCAAGAGAACCATTATTTTTATTTTTACCATCAATTTTATTTTGTCTTTAGACTCATCAAAGCACTTCAATCAACATGTTTTTTCCTGTTGCCTAAAATACAACCTAATTCAACAAACGCTGTCGTTAAAATGAAGCAGAAACTGTTTTCTAACCTGTCAATTACCTCAAATCACCAAGCAATTCAACTACAGAAGGCAAAAATAGCAACATAAGGCTTATCTATTGTGAGCAGACTGTTAAATATTTGTTTTTTTTTTAATCAGAACACTGGTTTTTGTCCCAAACAGCCACCTAGAAAACGATGTCAGCGGTAAACAAAGCTGCCACAGAAGTACTTTTCATTAGGTTTGGAGCTCCGCTCAGACACAACCCTGGTCTCTGCACAACAGGAAACCAGCAAACCAGAAGCCTTTTTCCCAGCAGCCATCAACAAAAACAGGTCACATCTGAGCCCGTCAGCTAGGGTTCCTCCGCTTGTGCGAATGCTGTTCAAACCGCTCCGGAGGCCACCGGCAGAGATGCTGATGCAAATAATCTACGACAACTTTACCGTCCAGTCGGCGCCGCTGGGCGGAGGTGCAGGTTCGGCGGCGGCGGTGTCAGCTGCAGGTGGCGGTCTGTAGCTGTGACAGTGAAGACCTTTGCCCTTTTTGCGCAGGTAGATTCTCAGCAAGCTGCTCAGGGTAAACTTTTTCTTCTCTCTCTCCATCTCAGCAGTGCTCCAACCTCCGATCCGTCATCCCACCGATGGAACGGGGACCCGGACGCTGCCTCGAGTAAATCATCCCAAACTTCTCCTCACCTCACAAGTGCACTCCTCACTAATTTGTCCACTCATGCCAGGGTCGGCTCTGTGCACAGCAAGCAAACCTCTCAGCCTGTTCTCTTTATCTATTCCCTCTGCAGAGGCCTTCAGCAGGGGCCCGCCGCTATAATGGTTTTATTAACTCTTCATCTTCGTTTTCTCCTCCATTGTCTCGCCCGGCCTCTCTTCATTCCCCTCTGAACGAGTCGGATCTCTCCTGCGCGTCGGATACAAACTGCAGCTGAACTCAAAACCCCTGAACAGAGCAGGAAGGAAGAGAACTCACTTCTCAGTCCTGCACCTAACAAATTGCACGCACACACATACACACACACCCCAGTGGTAGAGTAAGTGTGAGAGGGAGAGAGAGAGAGAGAGAGAGAGACAGCAAGGGAGTAAGACAGCAGGAAGAACTGAAAACACAGTATGAAAATGAAGAGGTTAAAGGAGTGATTCAAAGTCACTTCCTGGTGAATCACTCTACCTCTGACCTCTATTATTTCACATAATGATGCGAATTAGCACGCAAATTTGTTTTCAAACATAAGCAAACACCTGAGAGCATATGTCACAATATTTTATAGTGGAGCCCACCTCTCTGCTGCTTCCTAACACAGCATTAAATCAGCTAGAGGAAGGAGGGAGGCAGACGGGGAGGATGAGCTCTGACAGAGGTGATTAAGACAGTCATTGGCTGATGACAGAGATTTTCCCGGCTTCCTCTCGTAACAGTCTATTCCCGTCCAAGTTCACCCCCCAGTCTGCAATGTGCAAACTACACAGAAGAGAAATGCAACACCAGACAAGATGGAAGTTAGAAAAGCAGAGGTGCGACTGCGAGCTTGAAGCACTGGCTCAGCAGGGGAGGAGTAGAAGGAGGAGGAGGAGACTGACCTGAAGAATAGGGAAGTGGCCGGACCTCTCCTTTGCTCTAATACTGGCAAAGTCCCTCTCTATCCAGGTGATGTGAGCGTGCCGCTGTGAGTGTGTTTGTGATAGAAGACAGAGATTGAGCTTTTACAGACACCATGGCTGATTTGTGTATTTAATCCCCTCTCCATTGGTCACAAAACACACACACTCGCAGAGAGGAGGTGAAAAAAAAGCTTAAGGTGATGATGGTTGCCCCACCGGTGGCAGGAAACCTCTCTTTCCTTCTACTGCTCACTTCCGCTTTTTTCATGCTGATCTCACTTCCCTGTTGGTTTCAGCATTAAAACACGTTTGCTTGAGCGACGTTGACAACTTAACTGAATATGTAAACTTTAAAACGATAAAAAGAGTTGCCCTCCTATTAAAAAAAACTAAAACGGATTAACTGCAACCTTCAAACTTTTCTTTTAACTCCTAGGAGCATCCACACAATGTGGCTCGCAGGATCGAAGGATATGGAAGTTGAAACACATCCTTCTCTGCCGAGGACGAGGGTTCCACATCCACCCACACAAAGGAAACCCCTTCCTCTCCTCCAAAAAAAACCCACCGCAGCTGCACGCTTCACCACATTATCAGCAACAGTCGCCGACACACGCGGATACACAGCCAACCGAGCCTCCACTTGCCTCTGTCTGGGTTTTGGTACGAAACAGGTGCCTCCACATCTCTTTTCCCGGGTGCTTCCATGTGACCTGCGTCAGCGGGTAACTCTGGGAGTCACAGAAAGACAGCGCCCGACTCTGAGGCAGCGCTCATCTTCTCGGTGAAACCACGGTGTCATCCACTCGCGTGTGCACTTAAATGGGAAGTAAAGTGCAGTTTTGAAAAGACGGGCAGTTCTCCATCGCACCAGGAAGCAGCTCTTTGTGAGAGTTTCAAAAGACACAAGAAAGAATTTTGAAACGATTGAAATCTGAAACCCGAAATGAGAAAACCCGGAGAAAGGTGGGCAGGAACGTTCATGAATCACGCTGGTTCTTTGGCTGGTCACTTCCAGCTGATCTAAATTAATGAGGCTGGTAATAAAAGAGGCTCCGTCTCCCTGTGACAAGCCTGCAGGAGTTTTTTTTTGTAAAAGAAGCCAGATATAAATCTACTACTGTCACATATTCAATATGTGTCTGGTAAATGGAATTCATCCAGAGCTCTGGAAATACGGGAAAACAGACCATCAATCTGAGGGAGGATACCTGTCACACCTTCTACAAACAACTCACATTAATCAGATTATGAATCAGGTTTTAATGAGTCCTGTTCAGGTCCGTCTTCCTGAGAAGACAACGGGTGAAAAGCAGTCAGACAGGCAGGGTAATGCTTCATGGCAAACACAAGAGGCCAGCATAGGTATGGAGACAGGGTGTCCAAGCTCCAGGACGCTGTCGCCAATTAAGGACATGTTCCAGGCTCTAGTGTAAACCTTGGTGAGGGTTTGGTGACCGATGAAAGCCAAGCAGATGAGAAGAAAGGCAGAGGCTGCTGCAGAAAGACACACACACACACACACACACAGGGCCTCAGAGGTTTAGAACAGAGAGCAAAAAAAAAGACTGGATGCACTGAAAGAGAGTGAGAAGGAAAGAAAATGGTATGAATTGAAGAAGGATTTAAGTCAGGGTCGCAGTTGTTTCGCTGGATGATTGGGGGCTGAAGGGGCAGAGACAGGAGGGCCGGAGGAAGGGGGAGGGGGGGCAGAGAAGTACAGGGAGGAAGACGATATAAATATGTAGGATGTACAAAGAGGAACAGCAGTTCTTCCATCCATCATCCAACCATCTGTGGATCGAGTCTTATTACTGTAGACAGTTTATCATGCACGAGAGCACACACACATGCACACACACGCACAGGCACGCTTCCTTATTCAGGAATAGGAGACTGCAAAATAAAACAAGTTTAGCATGATGATGAAAGCATTAGTTCCGGAAGCACGGCTGTGCTTTAGCCTGTCGCTTTTATAACTGGTCTAGTAAATAAAACGTGTTCAGTGTGAAGGATCTTTGCAGCTATGTATGCATGCATATATATATATATATATATATATAAATAAAAGTATTTCCTGTAGCCCACCCCTATCAAGTTACTGTATATTCAATGGTTCCGCATGAACGAGGGATTTAGGGCCCCGGGTGTCATGTAGCGGTGGCAGGCAGCGAGGGTGTGGAGTCGGAAGCTTCGCGTGTTGAGGGGCC
>CAAE01015019.1:1781666-1825094 GCA_000180735.1 Tetraodon nigroviridis
GTAGTTGAATTCATACATACAACTTCTGTGTCACTTTGAAGACAACCCAAACACAAGCGTAAATCTTCAAGGGCACTTTACACACATTTTATTCTACAGCAGCTCAAAACAGCAGCAGAAAAGGATACACGGCATGTGATGCCTAAAAGGTTTTTGGCCTGGAGCACTTTCTTTCCTAAACACACTTAAAAGACATCACCGTAATTTATTCTGTGAGGCAAAGGTGGCTGCAAAGCAGGCGCGTGCTCTCCTATTGTTGAATGAGTGAACCATTATTGCTGCTCACTCCTCCGCTTCGTTTTTTTTTTTTTTTTGGTGCACTTTTCCTTTTCTTAACCTAGCCTGACACAACAACATGGCTTTTGTAGCCTCAGGTGACTTTAAACCCCTGCTAATGTTGAAAAAAAGTGACCGAAAAACAAACAGTTGAGGAGAAAAGGGACCTTTTTTGACACCCACCCTGGTTCTGACAGGTCTAATTCCAGAATAACTTATCACTGCTATCAGACAACAGCAGGAGCGTAATTGCAGTTCATATTGTAGTTAGCATTCATGTCCAAATCAGATTAAACAGGGTTGTTTTGACATTTATTCTGATTATATGGTAGCACAGCTAGGCCTGGTGGAGGTGGAGCCCAGCAGGCACACAAAAAGAAGCACACTCCTGACTCAACGCCTGCAAAAGGTTTTATGGTGACTCCCAAAATGGGAATTTCTGTCAAGAGATCTAATATTCCACACCACAAAATACGATTTCAAAAGGGGCGTAATATTTAATCAAAACAAGTGATGAAATACTGGTTAAACATTCAGAAGTAACAGATGTGTCCCTAAATATCTCCCTCTGCTCATTAGTGTCATATCTATCTAGGAGCTTCACGGATGCAGGAAATTAGAGGAAGTGCTGAGATATTAATGGAAATGTTGCCCAGGGAGGCAAAGGAGGCCAAGAGGGAACAGTGGGGTGTAATGTGAGGGGACTGCAAAGAGCGACTGTCAACCTCGGAGTGTCGTTTTTGGAGGCTGGACGCTGTTTGAGTCATGATCGCGCCAGGCGATGGAGGACATGCAGGGAGAAGGAAGGAGCGGCATGACAGAAATAAACATTATTAAACATCAGAGGCAGATGTCCTGGAGACGGCCCCTCGCTCTGCCGCATCTGGGATGCGTGGCTGCCAGTACACGTCTGAATTTGGAATGCTGCGCATACGCCATCACAGGATGTCGTTGTGTAACACCAACAAACTCTGATGCTGTCAACACCACCGCAAAGGCTGTGTCAGTCAATCAGAGGCAGAATTCTAAGGAAAATAACTCTCACATCAATCTGCTGGTGCTAGAATGCTGCTACATTTGGGTTCGTATCCGCCACCTCTGTGTTTTGCAGCTTATGTTTGTTTTTTCTCTCATGAAACAGTTTCTGGCAACAATTTCAACTCACCTGCCCAGGACTCAAAGAAAACCATATATATAGATCTATGTCTTAAATATTGCAGAAAAGGTGGCAGCAAATGAGAGTGCTGAAGTCTTTTTTGTGGACTCGATCTTCCCTTCCTATCCCTCGACTGACGTTACAAACTGCAGAGGAATGTGTGCTGTTTAGCTGAGAGGAGCTCCGAGGCATGTCCCAACATTGTTGTTATTACGGGCCCCTGGCGAGGGGGCACGGCTGAGCAGATGCCCGTGTGACGCATCATCTTTTAACAGTTTTTAATTCAGCTAAAGAAGCAGAGCCAGAAGTCAAAAGATCTAGTCATACAAGCAAGTTAAATAAAAGAAGCACTCCCTTCCGTCCTTCCTTGGAATACACTTTATTGTATTCACGGCTTGAGAGGACTTCGTGAACGTCCTTTTATAGTAAAAAAACAAGAGCAAGTCCTGAGAGAAACACATGGAACATGTATGTTGTAGATATTATATGCAACACAATAAAAGTAAAACGTCTACAGTCTGGAAAGCAAAACAAGGACATTGGAAAATCAGCTAAGAAGAAAGAGGCAGCAAAAAGACAAAAAGAATCCAGAGGCTCCAAGTAAAAACTAAGGTAAAAACGACACTTTTCTGCTCGTCCCCGGTATTTAGGTTTTTTCTTCTGCCTTGAAGCCAAGTTCAGTGAGTTTAACAGTCTGAAAGATTTTAAAAGAGCAACACGAGCAGTGCAGCTGCACAGCAGGGCGAAGAAGAGGAGCAAAGACCACTTACTGGTATTTGTTCCTCTATCCTTCTAACACATATCCTGTTCTCCCTGTTATGTCTTTATGTAAATCATACGGGAATAATGCACCATCAACCTTTGACAATGGATTAAATGCACAGTTGAAGGTCACACCAGGGTGGCATTGAAAGCATCATGCCCACATGACGACAAAGGACGATTGACAAGATGTTTAGATGCAAAATCTGCAGCACCATCATCGTTGAGTAAACTCTGTAGAAATGCAAGATAAACCGCACATAAGATGATAATTGGGGGAGAGCTTGTGCTTGCGAAACTAAATGCAGTTGCTATGCCTACGATGTGTGCGCACACACGGTTACACAAGCCACAAGGCTACACCAGCCTCAGCTATACCACTTCCTGATTCGACAGCCCAGAGGTCAACAAGCTCGTCGTGCAAGCCAGCCTACACACTCTTACCAGTGGTAAATATTTAATCAGTCCTGAAAACACTCAACACCAAGGCTGCGACGAGCCTGCCCTCTGATGAACACACACATGAACCAAACGCCTTAGTGCACGTAAATACCGAGAAAATATCCGAGACCACAAATATCCCTCAACGATCTCTAGATGGTGTCTGGAGGGGTGGTTTATTCCTCCCTTTCATCGCCTCACTTGCACCAGGGACTGACAAGCAACCTAATGGTTCCTCTCTGCTGTTCTCCTACAGGTCCCCTCTACCTCTCCTCCTGTTTCCACCACGCGCCTCCCTCTCTCCCACCTCCCCATCGGGACAGTGAGCAGTAACTCTCTGCACTGCAGCTACTGTAAGTGCGGGAAAGAGCCACAATCGACCCGAGGAGAAATGTCTCCGACACTACTGGTAAAAGGCTCGAACTCTTTTCGGCCCACGGGCGTGTTAATAATGAAATGGAAAAAAAAACAACACACAGACCTACAGACTCTCCTTTACTCATTTCTGTAATCTATCAAGGTTTCTGCCTTATTGACAGTCAGTGATTAAACCTGAACCTCATGTTGGTGGAAAAAAAATGTGTACATCTCTCCTAGATTTTGCATGCTACATAAATACGAGAAGAATAAAGAAGTGCTGCAGCCTTGTTACAGTTGACTAGTTGCCATGGAATTGTGTGTAGAATTCTGTTCGAGAAACTAAGAGACTTCTGTTGCCACAGTCACATATGCCAGATGGTTGAGAAGAAAAAAAAAGGAAAACTGCTAGGAGGGTTGTCTTTTAAATACAACCAACAAAACATCTTCAACTATGTGCATGAATTGCACAATATTGCCATAATCATGACTCCTTTTTTAATTACAGAGAACAGACTAACATCATCATAACGACGCCCAACATCCAATGTAAGCAAGTGTCCCGTAAATAAAGAAAAAGGGGAGAAGAAAAACAACAGCATCTGAGACTGGTTTGAGGTAATTTATGCATCACAAGCAGCGCTTTGCAAACATTGGAAGAACATTACATTTTCACTGCTCGTCTGTGTAACTCCAAAAGCTCAGCTGTCTCTACGATGTTTACACGTCCAGCTGTTCTTCTCCCAGTTAGCCGCTAACTCCATTTGCCGCTTCCAGAGGTCTGACCTCAGCTTTCCGTCTGATCCTGTTTAAAAGAACTCATTCGCTGTGGTTTCCACACTGACACAAGTGAACCCAGAGGTGCTGCCCTCATCCCATCCGGGCCGAGGAGCAAGCGTATTTTCCTGGAAATCGAAGACGTGTTGCACAGCTAAGGCTGCAGAAATCCACTGAGGTATTCAGGCTGATTGAAACAAAAAAAACTCAGAACAAATCCAGCTGTTTGCAAGGGCAACGGGAATGATGCAATCATTGCCCTGAAACGGCCTGTTTTTATCACTTGTGTGATATCAGGAGGGCAGGAAATAAGGTGCCGGGTAATATCATCCCCCGCCGTCTGCAGACAGGTCATTTGAGCAGCCTCTTAGGCGAGCGCACGAACACAGTCAATAGAGCTCACCAGAGGCTGTCAGGAGCCAGCAACACAACATCAACACAAGCTCAAGTTCAATCTCTGCTGAACCGAGAGGAAATGTCTGTGAGGAAGTCGGGCGCTCGTAGGTCAGAGGTGGCGTGGGGATTTAGATCTGAACCAAACCCACACTCCGCTCTGAAGCCATCTAACATCAGACAGAAACCAGCCAATCACAGGCAGAACAGCAGCAAGTTCTAACCCTGACATCAGTCAGCAAAGCGTGTTTGAACCAGACAGATTCCACAGTTTCTCTCTCAACATCCTCACATTCTGAAAAGCCGACGTGTTTTAGGTTTTCTCATCAGAAGTGTGTGCCGTCGGTCACTCTTTTCCTTCCTCAGTCATCATGTGTACCAGCCCCTCCCCCATGGAGCCAGGTACCTCCCAAGGCTGGAGTAGATAACAGCGTCCATTATCAGATTCCCAGCTTTTACACAGCAGCTCCACATCGATCGCTTCAGCGACAGGTTGCGGCGGTGCCGGAGCCGAACTGCATCTGCAGCCAGTGCGACCCAAAGCCTGAACGGCATTAGAATATTTATCGAATCAGCCAATTAACTTCTGTCCACTGTTGAGAATCCTTCTGAAGGACATTCAAATTAACAGGATTACATAAATCATCTGATTGCCTGTTAATCAATTACAGCAACAGGTTACAGTACCCACAGGGCCAGGCTGATAATGTAATAGCATTAGCATTAAACAGAGTTATATTTTGAAGATGTAATTCGCAAGGGAGCAGAATGAGACAGCATCTGCCAGAGTGACCAAATTATCTTGGGTTTCCATTTTCAGAGCGAATAAGAATTCACTCATTCTTAAATCAAACTTGCTGGTAATATATGATTTAAATTTGGAAGAAGGCGTTTAGAAAGATATGTTAAAAATTCAGAGGGAAATATATTGCCCCCAGTCACTTTTCCCATTTTTCCCATCAAAAATGATTGCCTCTGCCTAGTAGCCCCCCACTACAGACTCCTATGACCTTCCATCCAGAACACTTAGTTCTCCCTCCAAAAAGGAACAATTCAGTGTCCGCGGCTACATAATCGCTTACGGGAGGATGGTGTTTCAGTGCCGGACAATGAGGCGTGGAGGCCTTTCAGGAGGCAGAAATCAAGCTGACTCGGCAGTTATCGGTGCATGTGCTGGTGCGTTGCTGCCGGCGGTGTGTGCTAAGAGCAAATGTGAAGGCGTGCGGCGTAATTAACTGACCCGTTGGCCCGGATGCAGATGCTACACGGGGCCAAACAGCATGGCCATCAGCCCCACTCAGACAGCATTCAACACATCCACCTCTAGCTGGCTAATGTCCTTGGAGGGCTTCAAATGCAATTGAGAATTAAATTAAACAGTAAATCACACTGTCGTGCACGTGCACCGGCTCCGCCTCAGAAACTCTAGATTGGAGAATCTCTACGTGTAATTCTTGTTTTTTGCTGCTGGCACGAATAAACGCCAGGTCTCGTTTTGAGCGTATGTATGAGAATGTGTGTGTGTGGAGAGTGTGTGTGTGGCTGTGTGTACCTTGACAGCAGGCGTGACTCCATCCTCAGTGGTGCTCTGCCCGTTCTGCCAAGAGAGGAACACACGAGAGACAAAGTAAGAATGTGCAACAGTGCATTTCTCATGCCGTGTGTGTGGCAAGGAGACACAGAAAAAGCAAGAGAAAGACCGTGTGGGCGGCAGAAGCCTATTTTTCCAGCACTTTGTATCTCGGCAAACCCAATAATCACAGGCTGACACATAAAGGCTTGACCCCCGCCCCTTCCTTGACTAAAGCGAGCCTCACCAAAGAGGAAAATAATTGTTATTCGTAAAACAATGGCTATCTGAAGCCTACTGTAAACCAGACATGGTGTTCATGCCAGTGTGGCGATGTCACTCAGAAAATGGCTCCTAATATGATTTACAGCTACTCTGACTGACTTAAATGTGACAAAAACTCTTTTCTAACCTTTTCTTCTCCTGCTAAGTTGTGTAAATCCTCCCCATTTCCCCATATTCAGCACCAGATCTACCAAGTTATTCACAAGTGCAAAGTCCACAACCTGAGCTGAACGTCCTCTGTTCCCAGCATGCACTGCGCCAGGGTTGTGTTATCACACGCTCACCCAGCCCTGCTCAGGTGTTCCTGAAAGTCATGCCCGGATTAGCGGCGGTGAAGCCCACGGGCAAGCGTGCGCGAGCATGCACGGGCAGAAACATCTGTGGACTCAGTTTGTGAGTGTACGTTGGGTTGGGCTCTCACACATGATACACATTCCATGGGTTAACCCTACTTTCCCCTCTGCAGACAGAGGTATGCAAGTAATTTAGAGATTTTTGGAAGGCTCCTCTCACTCTTTAGCAGCTGTAATCACAGGGTTTTACATCTAGTTGTTGCAGTTGTTTTCCAGCCAAATAGGTGGAGACGTGATCTTGTGAAAATATAAAAATTGATTTCCACACAGGCAGAAAGCAGAAAAAGCAACTGAGTCTGGAATGAAAAACTGCCAATGAGGGATGAGGATGTATAAATTTAAGTGAAGAAATCCTCAGCATTCTTTAGGGAGTTTCGATATCCGAGCTGGCAAAAGTGCTTCAGGTAGCAGCGCCTCGCCAGGAACAGGATGTAGACAGCCTGTCTGCCATTTATCATCAGTAATTTACAGGGGGTAATTGATAAGAGGCCTGATTCAGAGATGTGTTAAAGTGCTCAAAACCAGTGTTTGCTGAGCAGCTCTCTCAACAATGGTTTCTCTCACTCACTCTGCCACAACTCTGCCTGTTACCTGATTTCCATCCGTAACACGAATGCAGCGCACATCAATCTGAGCAGAACTGGTGCCGCAATTACAAAAAGTGGGGTCCATTTCAAAAATGTATCAAAAACAAAAACCAAAACCTGAGCCTCTCTGCCTGTCCCATCTGTCCGCATGATGGAACAGACTTGCCACTGCTGCGCCGCTATCAAAACATTAACCGGTATGGCCCCTAGTATCTCTCTTTGGGCCCAGTCAGGCTGATTCCTGAGGCTCCTCTTCTCCCAGCCGCCAGGAACTGAAGTGTGCAGCTGGCCGGTAGGTTGGTGGCAAGAACAATGGCGCAGATCCCGCTGTGAAATCACGTACAGACGCTGGGTTCTGGCAGCTAAGGCAGATCCACGAGGTTCAATAAAATGTGTTGTGCATGAAATTAGTGTACATTCATGCACTTTGCGGTCTTTGCGATGATCAACTTTGCTCTGGAGAGCAGTAGATGCTTGAAGATACTGTAGATTTTTAGCAGTATCAGTATCAGTATCATATTTTACAGGTTCCACAGAATCATTATCTGCTAGGCTGTAACGTGCTTTCTTGGTAGATAAAAGGCTGAGGGATAAGAGAACCACGATTGATGTTTTAGCATTTATTACCTATCCCATCCACAAAACCCTGACGGCTGGATCTGCTCAATCAAAATTCTCAAGATGCCGTTAGGGTGCCATAATGAGCAGCTTCGTGCTCAGTAAACGCCCTCATTTTTGGGGTATTTTAAACAGGAGAGGCAGAACTGCGCCTGCTTTCTGGTCAGAGCGAGCCTCTCGAGGACAGCGTGTGATAAACTGGAAGGTCCTGAGGAACAGCAGCACCAGCCAGGTTTACCTGCTCTGGGCAAATTCAAGAGGGACAGCAGAAGGCCGACGTGCCACAGGCTGCATCCACACACACGCACACACACACACACACACACAGAGTCTGTGTGTCGATCCAGATCAGCCAGATCTCCTCATTTTAGCACTTTGCTCCATTAGACACATTCCTGCCTCAAACTCATCGTCTCTTGGCTGCATACGCGTCTGTCATACAGCATCTGCCTGGTACAGTAAAGTATGCGTTTAGACAAGTACTGCATTAGAACTAAATTGTGCAAAAAAATGCTACACTTCTACAGCCTAAATCACAAAAATACACCTTTAAATATCAAAATGTTTCGTTTTCCTGTTGAGGCACAATGATGTGTTAAATATTTGCTCAAACATTTTAAACAATAACAAAACAGCAGCCCTTGACCTTGTTTGGAATCAATCAACAGAAAATGAATGGCTGGGTGGACACAAGACACAAACTTGCAGTCATCGTCCACATTTCTTCACTGTTCTTCTCCCTTTTCTGGTTCAGCAGTGAATCTGAGCTGCCCAAGCTGTGTAAAGAGTTGCTGCCCTGAAAATAAATTCATTATTTAAGGCTTTCTAAGCCCCTAAAACTGAAGTGATGGCCAACGAACATGTTATTGGTTCAGATGGTTCCTGCTGTTGCTCAAGAGCGTGAGGCTTGGAATCTCAAACGGTCTTGAAAAATGCCATGTCATCAGATATTTTGATGGTTTAGGAATTGCAATAAAAACTACCCATTTAAATCACGGGGGCAAGAGTTAATTGTAATTGTTCTCGCCCACTTTACAGTTTAGAAAGAGATTTAAATATATATATTTTGTCTTGATCACTTCTTTTGACGCTAACACTCAACAGAGGACGTTGGTCTTTTTTTGTTGATCTACAAATTCAATCCAAACCAAATTAAGTGATTGAGTGATTGAGGGAGACATGCCCGACACACTAGACACATTTCAGGTCTCATTACCTCCGTTTCGAGCTGCACCAGTTCCATCGTGGGCCATGGCTCCGCAATCTGTGCCAGAGGCATTTTCGCAGGATCTCTTCCCCCTCGGCGGATCAAATTCGGTCTTTTCCCTTTGGATTCTCTTCCCTTTGAAATCTGGTGCAGCTCCTGTCAAGTGCTGCTGGCTGGAAACCTTCTCTCGGGTCCGAAGTGCAGCTGCAGTAGAATGACCAGCACTCCGTTCGGAGGAGACGGGAAAGGAGCGCACGCAGACGCCGCAAGCTTTCCCAACAGTTGGAATCCCCCGCCTGGACCTCGGCGGCGACCGACCACTTGCTCTTTCTCCCCCAAAGTGATTATCCAACTGAAAACAACAAGGACACCCCTTGTCCTCCCAGGAACGCGCGTTGGACACTCGGAATCTGGGTTTGACAAGCACGCAGAGGAGCGGAGCGCCGCGCACACCAGCGTGATCCTTTAATGGGGTTGCGCCTCGGTCTAATACCACCTAAAGGTATTACGCAGAGTCCGTGTTGTCTTTGCAACCGACGAGGGACTCAGAGCTCCCTCTGTGCTCGCTTGCTCTTCCCTCCCGGGCAGACAGGCAGGACTTCTTCGCTCCTCACTTCCTTCAGTGGTGATGCGCGCAAGGACCGTGGTTCCGTAGTACGCGCACGCTCCAACTCGGGCTATTATTGGCAGACGCGCTGAATCCCCCCCCCCGCCCCCGCCCCCGCCCATCCTAGTTTTTTCCCCCCTGCAAGTTCCGCCCAGGTCTGATCGCGCCATCATCCGACGGAGAGGAGATCTGCAACTACGTAATGCAGAGACATGGACGCTTCTGCTGCTGCTGCCAGCTGGATTCTGTCATTCAGCAGATGCATCTGGGAGTGAGAGGCTGCAGGACAAGCAGACCGGGCACTGGAGATTAAAAAACAAGACACGCAGTCGCCAAATGCGTAGGTATCAACTGGACTGATCTGTGTGAGGGTATTCATGGATTCAGGCCAATGCCTTGCCATCGGAGCAGCCTTACTCACTAGATTCATTTTTTTTATTACATAATGCAGATTACACAATAAACAATACGTAAAGAATGGAAGGTTTGGATGTTGCCATCCAGACATCAGGCCTTGTGTTCCTGCTTCCAGTCCTCAGTGGTGTAATGTTCCCCTCCAGCCCTCATGCCCATCTCCTGCTTCATTCAATTGGAATTGCAAGTGGATTTTGCAGGGAGCCGGTCGGCTTGGCTCAGTAATGCAACCTGGAGTGTGTCAAACTGCCTCAGCATGGGCCCAACGACAGCACTTTGAGGACGCCAAACGTGGGCGTGATTGACAGCGCAGATATGGCTAGCGACTTTTGGACTTTGTGCCGAGGCTTGGAACCTGCAGTGAAAACTCGTGTGTCGGTTTAGAAGAAGCCTTACTGAAAAATAAAAATAAATCCTTTTTTTTTTCACCCCTTTCTTTTTTTGGCATCATTTTCTTCAAATGCAAGACAAGCTGATGGAGGGAGAAGCCAGCTAATCTCTGTACAGACGAGCCAATGGCGTCTGTGGGTGGCGGGAAGGTGAGATTACATCACCAATGTCCATCCCTCGCTCACATTCATTGTGAGCAACGTTCAAAATCAGCGCCAACGCCGACCCGTCGTAATTGATTTCTCGGTGATGGACAAGCAGCTGCCATGGGAACACTCAGAGAACCTCCCCAGGGCACTGCTTCATCTCTCATCCTCCCTCTTCTTCCACACTGTCCACAGCTGCAGCAGATAGTTTCTTGTGGTTTATGGGCCCTCCAGAGCAATATCATAAATATGTATGCCCAGTAGGGACCCGTCAAAGGGTGTAATCAAGACAATATCTCACAGCAGGAGGTCCTTGAGAAGCTCGTTCTGGCAGTAAGGCCTTCTTTCACCATAAGAAAACAACTTGTTTAAAGGGTTCAAAGACATTTGTGACGCTGCCTGTTTGGATCTCTGCATCTTCACAGGACCCTCTGGCAACAGTGATGACTCAGAGGTGTTTCCCATGTGACAGAGACCCCAAGGAACCCCCACCTACACACACACGTAGGGACACACAGAAAGCGTGCCGGGTAGCGTGACTCAGTAAAAAAAAAAAAAAGACATACAAAAGAGGGCAGAAATGAGAAGATGTCAGTCGCCTCGGCTGCATGGCAGTTTGACTTTGTAGGTGTAGAGGGGGAGGAGAGCGGTGCTGAGTGTGCAGAAGAGGAAGCAATAAATCATGCCATAAATAGTGCAATGCTCAGTACACACAGCGTAAACACTGCCAGTGTTGTATAAAGCGTGAAATCCCTTCAAAAAAATCCAGCAGTTACTGTTGTTTTCCTAATCTTATGGATTTAAATATTCCAAAAAAAACCCCAAAAACATCTGTATTGTTATTTTCACATCTCTATATTAATTTTTGCGGCCTGACAGGAGCTGAAGGGGACAGCCGTATGGACAAACAGACTCACCATCAACCTGAAAGCACTGTGGCTTTGAAAGCGCTGGATTTATTACTGGGTCTGTTTCCCTGTTGCTCTGGTGAACGTACAAATTGTGCATAAAGGAGATTACAGTCAAGAGTGTGCATCAAATAAAATGTATTTAATGGGAGGGATTAAACCGCTGAGGCAGCGTGGATGCTGAGCACCGACTCCATTTAACGTGCATCCCTGCATCACAGCAGCATATGCAAACTTCAAAGAGTTCCAAGGAAACCTTAACAAGTCCAGTTGAACACAGAAAACCCTAATTTTGAATAACAATGACCTGGATGGTAGAGAATCTACATCGACAGCCCTCAAAGGATGATGATTATGATATTTTCATGCATAGTTACACTGAAGCATCGGAATCCAGCTGAGGTAGATCAGCGTATGTCTGCAGTGCATGAATCAGTCGGTGGAACTAATAAATTACCCATCCAGGAGAGGAACAGCAGTCATACTTCCTGGAAAAAAAACAAACAAACCAAAAAACAAACAATAAAAAAACAAAAAAAAACCCCAAAACAAACGAGGGCTCAAAATGTCCTCTGTGCCGCACAGAGACAATGGAGCTATCGGGGTTGTTGTCACAGAATTTACTGACAGCACAGCAAAGCTGGTGAATGGACTGAAGGGAAAGATTACTGACTGTTAAAGAGAGCAGACGGGGATGGCAGCTGACATGTGTTTTTAATATAGCTTTCCAGTCACGCTTGTCGCATTTAGCTCAGTTCCCAGTTGAGGCTTTGTTGTTGTGTTGTTGTGCAGGAGGTGCTCCTCCAAGTCCCAGTCTGCAAAGGCAAATCAGCATGTTGGGACTTGAGGCAGTATCTCTGGTATCTGGGGCTGGGCTTCTGAGAACTGCAGAAAGAAGGCTGCAGGGGACAGCTCGGCGTGCCCCTGCGTTTGCTTCTGCTAGATTAAACCAGAAGGATGGTTTGTTCCAACCAAAAGGTCAGTGGCTAATGTACACGTTATATCAGGTGATTTGCTCATTTCAACCCACAGTTCTCTCAGTTGCCATGGATCTTCCTCCATTATTACGATAAATAAATAACAGAATAGAGCAGATGTGCAACATGCACAGTGACATTTTCTGCAAACGTGACCTGACTTTTTGCCCTCTTTTCTCCTGGTTCAAAGAGAATTACAGCAGGTGGTGCCAGATCTCAGAGGGCAGCTCTTTCAGGACTCTAAGCTCTCCATCAGCCGCTGCCCTCTGCCACGCAGCAAACACACTTCACAGCACTCTTTGCTTCCAGTGGGTCCATGCGCAGCTCCATTTGATGTGCTCCTTTCAGTAAGTCATTCGTTTAGATTTAAACTCTAAACTGATCATGGAGCAGCACGGGTCCTCAAGGAGGACTATGAAATATTAATTTCATGAACTTGTATTCTAAATCAAGGAGGAAAATTCAGCACGTTGTTAATTATAAATGAGTGTAACTTATATACGACAAGAGATTTTGTTTTGCCAATTCCAGCGAGTTTGCGGGCTTGTGAAAGGGGATTACGCGCACGGGGGCAAGCAGCTTTTCCTTGCAGGAATTAATGAACTTTCAAGATATGCGCACAAACGCACCTTGATTTCTGCGGGTTTACTACGTATTTGCCACATTAGACTGCAGGGCTCAGGTACAGGCGTTACCTGGCCGCACCCCCTCCGCCTGCACACGTCGCTCTTGCGCCGCCCTTGACGTTATTGCGCATGGAACTCTGAAGGAAGTTATTAGGAATTACCAGCTCCTTCAGGTAAAGGGGGGAGGGTGGTGGGCGTAGGGGTGAGGGAGGGGTCTCTTCTGCGGGCCGAGGCTGACAACTCCGCGCCATTGGCTGACAGCAGCGCGACTCTTACCTGTACCTGTGGGAGGAAGAACGATTCGTCATCGCTCGATTCCAAGTCAGCGTCGGTTTTTTCCTCTTCCAGCAGCCCGGAGAGGTAAAAATTGGCCAGGACGGCTGGGAACTGAAGGAGCGACTGTAGCAGGACTCCGAGCATGGAGCCTATCACTGCGTGGAGCGAGGAGAGGGTGAGCCAGTGGCTCCAAGGTAGGAAGCGTAATGCGCGTATTTCCACCCCCCCTCAGCCCGGTCGCCTCACGGACTGGGGAGGACTGAAATAGACAGGCCACACAAATCCTCTTGGAAGTGAAAGGTGGATCTGGAATGAGGAAGTGGCCCGAGCTGTTGAAGAGAGAAGTCACGGTAGTCTAGTGGTGGAGTGAACCGGTAGTGGCACCAATAACGCAAAACCAGCTCGTTTTTTTTTACTACTGTTCCACATGTTGCGTCAAAGGCCTGAATATTAGATAAATCCCATGGCACGGTTACATACATATTGTCAGCTCCATTGAATTGGCAGTATACAGAGAAGCTATTACCAGTTCTGAGAAAAGGCTGTATTTGGCCAGCGTATTTAAAGAGGTGCCTGGATTTAGACCCTGTGGTGTTGATTTAGTTTAGCAGCTGCAATCACCACTTAATCTACAGATTAGAATGTGCTATGCTTTACAAAACAGAATACTTCATCACAGTTTTAAGTATACAATTTAAACTATTTTTAAAGGGTTTCACATTGGAATTATTTCCAACACAATAGAATTAAGAATTCTGTTCAATAGGCTCTCTCAATTTTGCTATTTGACTACTTTCGTTGATATTTATTAACTCTTAAAGTTACATATATGTAGGTATATGTAAATTGTTGTCGCTATCCTTAAGTCATTCTGCATGTCTCTGCTTGTACGCCTGTATGTGTGTATGTGTGTGTGTGTGTGTTTTTACTCTTGAACTTTGCCTGTTATTAACTTGCGTATGATCTGTCAGGTTTGGACGCTCCGCTACAGCAGTACCCCACCTCCACATGGCATTTATCGGGCATGGATCTGCTCCAGCTGACGTCCAAGGACCTGGAGAATTTGGGAGTCAATAAGATCGGACACCAGGAGCTCATACTGGAAGCTGTGGAGAAGCTCTGCTTTCTGGTGAGAAGCGGGTGCCTGCACGATGGCGCTACTCCAACTTTGTAACAGAAAGCACTCCTAGCTGCAGCAGAACTGTTTTACTAGACACGTTTCAACTGCAGCCATAGCAGATTTACAGCACAAGCTTCGCCCTGATACACTTACCTAAAAAGCCTGCGGTCAGCCTCTTTTTGATCCTCTACCTTGTTTTTTCTCCGCTGCTTTAATGGGTTTTTTCCTTCCAACATTGAAAGGGAGTATTAGGGCACTTACTTTAAGTAGCAGCATGCGTTTCTGTGTTTCTCCAGAGTGGAGGACCTTTGTTTCTAATTGAGAAGAACAGAACCAGGCAGGGTTCCAGCGCCGGGGGTGCAACAGTCTGTGAGGATAAGGCTTACAGTTCAGGGTGATAAGACTGCTTGCTGTTTTCCTGTTTTAAAAAAAGAACAGTGGAACTTGGAAACCAATATGCTTAGAAATACTCACCAAACAAATAAAAACAAGGAGCATGGAGGTGTGTATGAAATAAGAGCCCACCGCAGCCAAATATGGAGACTACATATGTTGTTTGTGTGCAGTGTGTCTGGATCTCTTGATGCTCTGTGAGGCGCGAACACTGAGTTCATTCATAGAAAACAAGCATCAGACACTCACGTGGAAGAAAGGAACACGCTGGAGTTCACGCGACTTACATAATTAACATCTGCAGCGTCTGCAAGTGACCATGAAAGATTCATGGCCACTCGTTGGTGGGCCTTGCTCTGGCTGGTTGATGAGTATAACAAAGCCTGCCAGAACGAAAACCTCTTAACCACTGCTGAGTGGGCCACGTTCTGTGAAGTGTCCCCCTTCACACGAGGGAGCAAGGCATGAAACGGGAGCTCTCGCTGCCTAATGATGCAGCTTTGTGTGGTATTTAGCTGCTATAAATTAAATATTAGAACCACTATTCTCTGTAACGCAACACTCCATAATCAGATCTGTTAGAGCCTCTCTGTACATAATAAACAGACTGCTGAGTATGAATGAGGTGATGAGGGACATGTTCAAATGAATATTGAATATAAAATTCGACATCATGTATATAAAACAATTTTTTTAAATTTTGCTGCTAACCCTAACCCCAACCCTAACCCTAACCCCAAATGAACCCCAACCCCAACTCTAACCTAAACCTTAACTCTAGGGTTAGAGTTGGCATTAGCATTGAGTTAGGAGTTGTTTAGCTCTTCGAAACACAACCCTAACCCTAACTGAACCCTAACCCCAACCCTAGGGTTAGGGTTGGGGTTAGGGTTAAGGGTTATGGGGGGTTAAGGGTTATAGGTGATGGGGTCAGGGTTAGGGTTAGAGTTAGGGTTAGGCTTAGGGTTAACCCTAAACCCAACCCTAACTCTAGGTATTATAGTCAATTACACTAAATGGGTGGATGGACCAAAGAAATATGGATTTTTGTTGGCCTGATTCAGATTTTATTCGGGAATAATATCAAAACCAAAAAAATGCATAAAATGCTAATGAATTAATTTGGCATTTTTTAGCTGCTTGCATAACCAAGACATTCAGCGAAAGTGGAACATTTGTGCAACAGGCGCAGACGGATTTGGTGTACAACAGTAGCGCTGGTTTCAGGGCTTGACCTTTGACCTGACTCTGTCTCTGTGCTTCCCAGATGTATGGTATAGGCGGTGAGAGCCTGCTCAACTTGACGGAGAAGCTTCGCGCCGTGTCCCACACTCTCCAGATGGGCATCCAGGGCCGCTGGCGCATCAACAGCTACGACGGGGGCCGAACCACCAAGCTGTCGTCCGGCGTCCTGCAACTGGTGGTGGAACTCATCATCGCCGCCAAAGGACTCTTGTCTTTGCTGAACAGGTGAGCGGACAGGGAGTTATCTAACCGTTACATGTGCACCACTCCAGCTTCTATTTTCTCCACAGTTCAGGAAATGTGTTCTCACAAATATAGCCACCGATGCTTTTGTTGCCGCAGGTTTAATGTAAAAAGAATAATGTGGGATTGTTTTTTGGGGGATGCTATGCCGTAGGTCAAACCTCTAAAAGTAGCTCCACACTTGTGGAACTGCTTTTGTTCTCATAACCTTATCACAACGGAAGTGTGGTTAAACCTCAGCACCCAGTTTCTGATTGGACTCGTCGTTGTTCTTTCAGATATCAGTTTTTTCAGCTGACTGAAGCCTCCATCAACAAGACCATATTCACCTACTGCAAAGAGCTGGGAGACATTGTCCATAAGGTTGGTCCATTCATGTGAATGTGCCACAATTATCTTAAAGCTAATGAGTAGACTGTGCATGTGAAAGCAGTGTAGAGGCATACACAGGGAGTGTTTTTATTTTGGGTTTCGTCATGCCTGTCAAAGAGGAACTTTAAACTTTTAGGGGAGTGAGCTGTTGGTATTTTAACTTCTGTTAAAATTCAACAGGAATATCTCACACACACGCACACACACACACACACACGCACATAGACAGAGCTCCCGGGCTTAGCTTGAGTAACATCTTTATCTTTACATTCCTGGCATTTTTGAAGGAGCTCTGCGAGGCTTTGGGTTGTTGGTGAAGATGTTTGAAGCATGAGAAGCTCATTGTGAAATGGAAAGATGAAGCAACTTTTGTAACTTTTGTAACAATTTAGTTGAAGTCTAAATTGGGGGGAAAATGTGTTCACAGGTAGAAGAAGGCACAGGCCTGGATATGTTGTAGTGCCTGAGGAAGGGGGGAGGGAGTGACAGAAGCAAAGGGACAAGAGAGAAGGAGGAGGAGTAGGAGGGACTCGACCATGACTGTTTAATAGCTTGTGACTCCTGGGGGAGTGCATGAACAGACAGCGGGGGAGCAACAGGCACCTTATTGTGCCACCGTTGTTAAGCCAGAGATAAACGTCCTCGCAGGCATGAAGCAGAGTTCTAAGGAAACTGGAGAAGAGAAACGATTAAAGGGAGGTAGAGAGACCGTCATGGGGAAGCTGTGATAGAAAGAGGTTAAATAAAGCTGCTCTGGACACCTGCCCAGCACCAAAGGTAAAGTCCTCCCTTACTGTAGGCTTTGCTGCTCTACTTTAGCCTCACAAGCTAAAAGAATCATGTTGACAATATATCAGACATTATTTGGGTTATATAAGCGAGTCTACTATGCTGTTGCTGAGTTGTTGAAGAATCACTTCAACCTTGTAACCTTATTCCGGTTGACTGCAGGGAACAAATGTACTGTTTGCTTTTTTTGGGGCACATATCTCAGCCCGGCAGGATGTTTTCGCCACTTTCAAGTGAATCAGATCTGTTTTTATTTGCAGAGATGTGGCGCTGGCTGCGTGATTAGCAAGTTGAAGCCTTTGCTTCCTTTGTTGTCGGCCTCTTTCTGAGGTCTGGTCATTGTTTGATAACGTCTGGCTGCCGCTCGCTCAGTTCCTGCTTTTATTGGGAATAAAAAACACCGCCATGAGTGTGTTTCACAGACGGGTCTTTTGATGGTTGTGTCTGTGGAGTCGAGAAGGCTAGTCTTTAATTGGCTCATGGTCAAACAGGTGACTCATTGAATTCAATTCAACCTCTTGCCCCTGGAAGCAGGTTGGATCATTTCCCTCATCGAACCCAGTCCGGTATCGGGTTTTTGCAGGTGCGGCGACATCATCACGGGGAAGCCGAAAGGTCAGTTTTGATTGGCGCAGAACGCTTCACACCTGTATGGCTGATGAGAGAATATGAGAGAGTAGGTTGGGCCTCCCTTGGCTCGGCTGTCATCGCAGCATTATAACGCTCCAGGCTTGGACGCTGAGGCAGAACACGCGATCGCGATGTGCAACTGTGTTTGAATCTCATAGCGATCAGTATAAAATCTCAGGTGGTTTCTTAAAAAAAAAAAAAATTAGAGCTAATTGAGGCCGGTGGCGCCCTGCCCAGTCATTAGACCGTGACATCGTCACGGGTCTGTTTCTTCCATTTGATACAAAGTGGTGGCAGTAAAACAGGTTTTAAAGTGGCTGAGAGGAATTAAAGAGAGAGCTGACAGAGAGTTTTAACTAAAGGTAATAGCTGTTTGTTTCCTTGTTTTATTCCTTAAATAATCATTCCATTAGAAGAACGAGCAGCTGCTCTGACAACTGCAGGCTCTTGAGTGTGACGATTGCAGCAGAGAGTATGAAAATAAAAAGATTGAAGCTAAATAAGACACGTGGATCAGAGGTCAGGGAAATAATCGAGCGATTGTTTGCTGAAAGATAAGAGCGCTGCAGAAGAGTGGCAGAAAAATTGTACTGGGAGTTCAACGCGGAGATGGCGTTTAGACAGCAGGTGTTTAAGAGATCTAATGTGTCTTCCAGGCTTTTTATAGCGAGAAATTGACCCGGTGGTAAATAGAAAGCTAGCGGGGAAATCCTGGTTTGTAAACAGCCTGTGGCACAAAGAGAGCAGACAGGGTGAGACTGTCGTACATGACACTGACAATCCTGATAAAATAGAGGTACGGTGCATTCACGCGCCAGTAGCCTGTGCATGACTGCGGGTTTGTCTGGCACACACACACACACACACACGCACACACACAACCATTCTAATTTTTTTTCCAAGAACGTTACGCCCACGTCACAGCGTGCTCTTTGTTTCCAAGACAACTATCCAGAAAACAGCTTTTGGGCACAGGCCTCTGTAGGAGAATTAGCGCACCACCTGATCGAGTCACACACCAGTCCTTCACAACACAGCACACAAGAGCTTTCATCTCACCCAGCAAAGTAGATGCAAAGAAAGCAACCTTTTCTGATGAAAAAGCAGAAAAATCTCTCTGTGGAGATGTCTTCAAGCATGGGTTTGGCTCCTTTTATTGGATTCTTAACTGTGTAACAAAGTCAGATAGTGGTTTGAATTTACAAAAACATTTGAGAGGCAAATTTAGAATTTTTTGAAACCGAGCGTGAGAATAAAAACCCCATCGTGCACCGTTCTGAAGCTACCGTAGGTCTTATTTCCTGTTTTCTTGAACTTTTGAAGAAAAACAAGAAGTACTGCTGTGTGGTATTTACCTATTCTAAAAAATATATACAACTTTTTAAGAGTAGCTCAGTTTCAATGGAATATCGCTATCATGTTGGAACAAGGCAATTTCCCCATTGTGGGACAGTAAAAAACACTGTTTTATTCTTTTTTATATTCTAAAGCGCCACAGCGGCTCAGTGCCGCAGTGGCGAATCTGTTGTGCTACTATCATGTTGCACAGACTCCGTCTTAATGGCAACATCTATTTTTAAAAGGTTGCTGTGAAATCATAATACGTCGCTGGCAACATCAGCAGTCAGGTCAGGGAGATTGACTGGCTGGTTTATGATTAGCCACACTATCGCTCCAACAAGTGTTTTTTTTTTTCTGTCTCTCTATTTCACCTTTGCTTTGCTAAGCTTTGTTTTGGCCTGATCTGTTGTTTTAAGAGGGTAAATATGACAACGCATTCAGACACAACAAACACCAGCCTCTCCTCAGCACTAGTACTGAAACACTAAGTACAGCGTTGATTCCTTGCTACATTTCACAGGGATTAACTCTTTATTTAACCCTGCACACTGTTCGGTGGCTTAAATGAGCTTCGCTTGTTCCATCTCGTCCTCTGATGTCGCTGTAATGCCATATGATCTTTATCTCTCCCCCTCCTTATCATGGTTTAAGCAGCTTAGCTCCAGCCTGTTGATTATTGTCAGTGTCTCACTGAGAACTACTAACCTGTTTTTTCTGTTGGTTTAGATATTACATTTAAATGTGTATTTTTTAAGTTTCCCCTCATGCATATGTGCCCTGCAGTGACCTACAAGTCAAACTTTGAGTATTACTTGTCTTTACTTTGCTGTGAAGAGAAAAACAGAATACGTTTTTTCAATCGACACCAAATTTAAACTGATCGACCGTCGCTCAGCTTTGTTTAAATCCTGTTTGACTCATCCAGCAGAATTCCACTGCCCTTGAGAAGGAGAAGGACATCATCTCTGTGGTGAGTCGTCTCCCTTCAGTCGCCCCTGGATTAGTTCTCCAGACAACACGTGTATAAGTGTCTTGTTCCGCAGTGTCGTCAGGTGACGGCGGTGTGCGACGACATCTTGGCGTCCAGCTCTGAGGCTCTTCTTACCCACACCACTCAGCTCGAGAGCGTCGATTTGGTGCCCGTGTCGCCCGGCGATAAGCTGGTGAAGCCCACTTTTCTAGTATTTGATCTTTTTAAAAATATTCAGTCACATATATCATTTAATCTGGACTATCTGGGGATTAAGGTCATGGTATTTTTCCTGTAAGAACATTAAAAACCTTATATTTTTCCCATATTTATTATTCAGACTACATTCTTGGTTCATATTCTTTAACAGCTGCTTACTCCTATTTAATCTTTTCCTGCGCTCTCATTTGTTTCATTCTACCAGTTTCCTCCTATTCCCTTACTTTTCCATCTTTTTCAGCACAGTCTGCACCCATCTTTGCCTGCAAGTTTCCATTACTGCTTTGTTCCACTCACCTCCTCTTCAGTCTGATTCAAGGTCCTTCGTGTGCGCGCTTGTTTTCTCGTAATTCTCTCCCAGAGCTTTTTTTTAATAAATGCTTTTCTGTCTCTCCTCTTCACAAGGTGCATTCAGTCTAGCAATTATGTCTTTCCTCTTTATGTGCATCATCACTGTCCCTCTTTATCTGATTTCTTTGAAATAGGCTTCACCCCCATCTCCCATCGCTCAGTCTAATAACCACAACCTTCAGGTATATCATAATAGTGGGGACATTTTTCCCCTTGAATCAGCTCAAGTACAGTTTTTTATGTCCATGAATTTCATGCTCTGCTGTGATGCATGAGATGGAGTGTAAATGCTGTGCTTGGGATGAAAATGTGCAGATGGGGGAGAGTCTGTAAATTTGCTGAACAAGAAGCAATAAAGAGAGAAACTGAATGGATCCCTGAATTCTTCTGAATGATTAAAAAAAAAACAGGAAGAGAGAAGTGTACTGTGCATGCAGTCGATTCCCCTTCTCCTTTAATTATTCTACCATTCAACTGACTCCCATGTTAGAATATTTTATTCATCAAAAGCTTATTTGCGCAAATCTTTTCTTTTAATTGAGAAAATGGATTGATGTCGCCATGGCAACATGTTACTAACCTCAAGCTCGGAAAGGACGTTGATCATCTGTCCTTAACGTAGCTGACTCATTTCTGCTATCATGTGACCGGTATTGTGATTACGGCCCTCCCTACGCCTGCTACGATCTGATTGAATCAATAACAGGCTGGCTGATGGGCAACTGAAGCCTGGGCCATCGACGCAGAGACAGTCGCCAGTCTCTGGCCCATAAAATGACATCAGGGACACCGAAGCGAATCGCTGTCACATTGTGCATTTGCAGCTTTATCGGCCTGCAAACGTGTTTACCGTCTGCCTTTTTCCCTCGTCTCAGGGGATCGAGATCGCATCGACTGGCTCCAGTAACCACTACGTGACCGGAGCTGCTGCTGAGGTAAGACCCACTCACCCACCTCCGCCACCTTTAGCACTGATTCACAAAGCACAGACCCCCCAGGGACAGATTATCAGTCATGGCTCTAGTCATCATCTTTCTTTGCAGGGCTTTCTGCGTCAGCACTGCTGCGCTTTGGCACCAAAAAAAAAAAAAAACCCACCTTTTTTAAATTTTGTTGCTGTGGAAAGTGAACTGGCCAATCAGGCCAATGCCAAGTAGCAATGGTATTCTTTGACTCTAATTATCTAGAAGGTTTTTGGGGTTTTGTTTTTGTTTTTGCTTTCAAAAAGCCTAAATCAGTTCAGTCAGACAGGGAGGGAGGCTCTGACTCTGACTGGGACTGAAAGGAGGAGATGTTGTTGCTCCGTGATGTCAACAGTGGAGTATCCGCGACTCCTTTGCTACTGCGGATACACTGCAGTGCCATAAAATTCCTGATCATATAGAACTCCTGGGGCTTTAGGTGGAGGTCAGGATTCAAAAACGTAATGTTGCTGTATGAAAAATGGCCAAATTTTATGGTTTTAAAATGGAAATCTCCACCTGCTCTAGGCCACATTTTCCTCTGAACAACTTCCAGTGATGCTAAAGTAAAAGCTTGACATTTTCCTGGCATTATTAGAAGCCTGGGGGCAAAACCGTGTCGTTTAAATGAGCTTTATGGGGAATCAATGTAAAACCATCAGCGCTGCGTAGCCATTATATGTGCACAGCACTTTAGCACTGTGCATTTAATAACTGGGTTATTTTAATAATACATATCGCCGTCTCCAGTAAAAGATGTGCAACTCATGATTGGCCTCAAATTATAAGAAGAAGAAATTCAATAATTCATCTTTTTACATTTTTAACAGTCAGTCCTAATGGTCACTGTAACCACAGGAGCACAGGTAAAACTGCCTGCAGGAGTAAAGAAGTTGCTTTGTAATTGTAATTCAGAGAAAAGGTGGTAAAACAAAACCAAAGCCAAGAATTTGACGAGTTTATTGCTGTGTCCCACTCATCTTTGCAGGCCTCCTCCGATGTCTTTCTGAAAGTACTGGCTGGCGATGAAGTGATTCAGGTCAACGACCAGATCGTGGTGAGTACGGCTGTTCGGCCACAGACTTGCATAGTTTTCACATTTTTGTTTGAAAACGCTTGTTTTCCTGATTTAGGTGGGGTGGAGCAGAGCAAACCTTATAAAGAAGCTGCAGGAGAATCCCAACAGAGTCACTCTGGTCCTGAAGAAGATCTCAGAGTCAGTCCGACTCACCAATCCGCTCCAGGGTTCATCCACACGGGTCAGACCGCGTTAATACCTTCCCTCTCTCACCTTGTTATTTAAAAGCAATTATACTTCCCCCTGTGAGTATGAAATCAGTCCAAACATGATTTCTGTTTGTTTTAACGGGGTTATATTTAGTATTATCAGGCTGACTTAAAGTCAAGCCAAAAGTGCTGTCAGGAGAGAAAACGTTTAAAAATGCTGGGCTGTCAGTACGGTTTATGTCTGAGGTGACGGTTCCTGCTTTCCATTCATTATCACCTGGGATCCGTTTCCACAAACACTGCGTGCTGACAGTAAATGTCGCTATGACGACAGCTGTTTTACTTTGAACAGTGTGGTTACACACTGCAGGCAAACACACATGCATTCATCCCCATAATTTACAGAACTGGACAAATTTGACACATGCAAAAAGGAACGGATGGTCTCGAAAGCGAGAGAAAAAGTCAAGCCAAAGGGACGAGTGCGCCCCCTGATGGCTGATTTATACAAGACAAAAATGCACCCAAACTTTGTTCAGACTCATGTCCTTTCTGATCTCCCTAAAATAAAATAAAATAAAACATTTAAAAAAAAAAAACACAAAAACCTGTAACAGGAGGTTGTCCTTGTGATTTCTGCTTGCTTATCCTTGATGTCTGATGTTTCTGGTGCAGAGGAAGGAAGAAAGTTCAGAAGAGGGAGAGGTCAAGGATGAAGGAGAAAATCTGAGGAACTCTTTGTTCGAAAGGGTCGCGTCTTCTGTCAGATCGCTGTCATTCAGGTAAGATGTGCGACAACATATCACCAAGGCCTAGGTCAAACTACAACCTGCCACAGAACCATACACAGAAGACAGGTTATATAGACTGGGAAAGGGGCGGGGCCAGTGGGACACAGGTGAGGATGGTTTTGGGTGATTAGCCAGGTGAAGGAGGGGACCTTGACTTGAAGGAAAAGACTAGCTGAAAGAAATTAATCCAAAAATACAGAACAATAACAGCCTAAAATGTGCACTGATTTGCAGGAGTTTACTGCGGTAGCAGTGATTCATGCTAGGCTAAAGCGCTATTATATTAACTATGCGGATTACATTTAAATTAAAAGCATGTGTCCGGATGTCCAGACCTCTCCCAAATAACCACTGACACCGTGCATCAGCAAAGATTGTGCTGCTGTGTTCAAAAAAAGTAATAACATTTATCAGAGCGGACTAGACTGGACTGATCCAATAAACTGTCAAGGCTTTAGAGCAGAACCCCCCAAGAACTCCACTGACCTCATTAATCTGCCGCCAAGTTTTAGATGAGGTCATATTGCAAATGCCATCAATAATCCCACGATGAGTGTCTGCAACCCACGGTTGACTGGAAATAAGAAAGAAAAGAGAAGAAGAGTTATGGTGGTGCAATAAGGGAGTGCTAAAACAAATGGTAGGAGTAGGTTGAAGCCTGAAATAAAAGTCGCATTTTGTCTTTTTATTCATCATTTCATTTCAGGAACTGAATGTAAGTAGTTCCTTGCACTATTTCTTTTCAAATGGATTTCTGTAATTCTATAACCAGAGATTTCTATAATCTCTGGTTACATCATGAACAGATGCCATATATGCTACCATATATACTCTGCTTTCTACCACAGGAGAGCGATTCAAGGGCCGGAGGCCCAGCAGCAGCCTGTGGGACAGGAGGAGTCAGAGTTGGCCTCGGACCAGGATGCAGAGGAAAGTCTGACTCTACCGTCATACCAAGATCACCAGGGGACACTGTCGCCTCTGTCAGCCTCAGGTGAGAGAAAGCTCAACTGGTTTGCTCTTAGTATCCTGTGAAGGGTGCATGACCTGAACTTGATTCCCTCAGGGGAGTTTGATAGCTTGAGGCTCTCTCCGAGACCGAGAGAAGACAGGTCGCCGTCACCCAGAAGTCCGTCTCCTTTCCAGCCAATCAGAAGTCCTTCGCCTCAGGACTTCCACCCGGACACCGCTAGCATAAGTTCCTGCCCTGAAATGGTGGGGCAAATGGTAAGAGAGGAAGCAAAGTTAAATCCTAAACAGAAGCCAGAGAGTGAATTATCCTCATGAAGCGATGCTTTGAGCACAAACTGAAACAAAGCTGCTTTTCTTTCTAATTTCAGGCGAAGAAAGACAGAGAGAAAAGCTCTTTGAAAGGTAAAGTAAAATCTTTGCTTCTCTCTGTATAGAGTAACATCTGCAGCTCGGTCTTTGCAGGAATGACAACAACCATGAGTCGACGCCGCGTGTCGTGCCGCGAGCTGGGCATGCCCGACTGTGACGGCTGGCTGTGGAAGAAGAGAAAAGAGAGCAGCGTCTTCATCGCCCAGAAGTGGCAGCGTTTCTGGTTCATCCTGAAGGGGCCGGCTCTGTACTGGTACTCCAGCCAACAGGTGGGACAGCCACAGTGTCAAATTGGAGATTATTATTCAGTGAGTGTGCTGTACCAAATATGGTCTATTTCTTTTTGCAGGATGAGAAGGCAGAGGGTTTCATCAATATATCCAGCTACAACATAGAGAGTGCTGGAGAACACAAGCGAAAATAGTAAGAAGGACCTCCGTGGTTCGCTTCAACAGTTTTTTTTCATCAAAATAATGCAAAAACACAAAATCAGCTTTGCTTGATTTTTTTTTGGGTGTCATCAAAATCCACTATAGAGTGATGAATCAAGCTGTGCACTAAAAGAAATCACTAACTGTGTTTTATTATCATGGTTCTCTCCTCGTTTGTTTTGCGCCTCATGCTCTGTTCTGATTTCCTTTCTTACCAGTGTGTTTAAAATGTGCCACCAGCGGTTTCAGAACTTCTTTTTCGCTGCTGAAAATGTCAGTGACATGAGCAAGTGAGTTTGGTCCAATCTTTTAAAGTTTTCAACTTTATTCACTGCAGACACATAATTTGTACTTTTTCTTATCTACAACATCTTTAGGTGGATTAATTGCCTAATTGCAACCATTCAGAAACATAAAAAGCACAAAGGACCAGATAGTGAAGAAGGTATGGCAATCTCTCACTTTCACTTCCATTGTTATAAAACTCTTATTTTACCATAAATAATGATATTAATGCTGTAAATATGTGCAACAAAGAAAAAAAACTGTATGCATTATACATCTATAGTGTGATTACATGCCTGATAATTATATCCAATGTCTTTTTTCAAACAGAGTGTTACAGTGAGACTGAATCAGAAAGCGAGCGATCACCCTCACCCCGGCGAAAAAAGGTCACTACAAAGGTCACCCATTTTAAAATATATTTTAATAGGCATGAGTTGTAATTAAACTGAGATTATTATTTGTGTTGTTATGCATGTCAGAAAATGCAGGCCAACACTTTACCTCGGCAGAAGTGGAAGACCAACAGGTCGCCATTACCAAGTCCACTGACAGGGGGCAGCAAAGGAACAGGTTTATGTTTTACTATTTAGAGTTTTTGGTTGTTTTATTTACAATAGACATATTTCTTTACGCTAAACCCTTCTGATTTATGATGATCTGATATTGGAAGTTTCTTGATTTTACCCCATGGCTATATTTTTGTTATCTTTGAACACATGCGTATCAGCCTGTTTTGTTGTGGTGTTGTTTGTTTGTGGTGTTGTTATGATATATTTACGTCTGTCCACACCATCTTTCTCTACCAGTGGATGAGATGGGCGTGATGATGAACAGCATAAAGGAAGGAGGCGTGTCTCTGACAGGACAGGAGCAGCCGTTCACTCATGACCACTTCAGGAGATCTTTCATTCGACGCTGCAAGAACCCGGTGATCAATGAGAAGGTTCACGTGCTCCGGACTCTGCAGAGCACTCTCAAGGTGAGTGCAGACTGGGCAGGTCAAAGGTTAACCACTGTGAAAGGATTTTAGGATACCACAGACACTACTGGTCTAACATTCTCTTTTACATCAGAGAAAAAATGTTGTTTTGTGGTCCTTGGTAATGGTAGATTTTATCTGCTGCATACACTCAGACAAAGGTAAACAACCCCTGATTTGGTTTAAAGTGCCATTATGATAATTACCTGATGTTCGCTTAAAAACAGCCGGTCAACATTCATAGAGCCCATCTCACCTCTATTTTTGGTGAACGTTGTCACTGTAAAACCCCATGATTCTCCTTAGGCCAAAGAGGCGGAACTCCTGCAGATCAACAGGATCTTAGAAGAATCGGAATTAACGGCGTCCAAGTTCCGTCAGTGGAAGGAGCACAACGAGGAACTTGTTCAAGAAATCGAAAGAGCAGCCTCGATCAAAGCCTCCAAAGGGGACACAACAGCGGAGAACTCGCCTGCGGAGGAGCCGCCCTCGGAACCAGGCGAGGCAGAGACAGAAGGCGCCTACAGGTTGAGCCTCAGCGACGGGGAGCAGCTAGTGGATGCAGAGCCATCTGATGTTCTTCTGGAAATGGGTTCTTCTCCAGGCTTGGATATCAGTCCCATGTTGGAACTGTCACTGGGGTCGCTGCAGGAGTCCATAAACAAGGAGCTGAGTGACATGGCTGAGAGCGGAAACCCCTCTGAGAGTTATTTCTTCATTTGAGAAACTGGAATCTTCTACAATTAGACAAATGGAAAATTGTTTAAAATACAAAAAATATGAACAATTTTCCACGACAGCACTTTAATCACACTGTATTGCAAATTTAGTCTTTGAAACAAAAACATTATACTAGTTTACAACACAAAATTTACTTCACAAAAATATGCAAAGAACAATTTTCCAAGGGTCAGTGTGACTTCAGTGTATATTTATAGTGATTTTAGGGTTGAATTATTGTTGAAATATCAACGTTTTCTTAGATTAATTGATGACTGTTGTAATATAAGAATATGTAAATATAGAGCCATTGACTGTACCTTCATAAAGGTATACTTCTGAAGTATTATGCAGATAATTTGCCTAAAAATGTAGTTATTATACAGATGTTTTATGTTTTTGATCCTTCTGCTTGTCACACTAGAAAACACTTTTTCCCCCAGACACAGCAGACTTCTGTCAGTTCTGTTCCACTGCTCGTTTCTCATATCTGCAGCATCCAAAAAGAGCCGTGTTAATTTTATTTTATTCAATACACCAACAAGTGTCAACAAGCAACAGTAAATAAATGAGAAAAGACATCGTCCATCAAGCACGATTCACTCTGACATGCTCAGAGACCAGTAGTTTCATTCTCTCCAGAAAAAATATACTATTATTATATTTTTAGCTAAAGTTCATCTAAAGACTGAATTGTTTTCCTTTTAAAACAGACTTGACCAGTTACGGGCAAAACATGTAACTTTTTTGCCAGGATACAAAATAACAGTACAAAGGCATGGCTACAAAGGCAACACAAAGGGACAGTTTTACAACACAGTGCAACAAGTTCTTCTTCTTACAACACTGGACCACTGTTTAACCCTTCACAAAATAAAAGGTCCACCCCTCATCTGGATACCTGACTTAGGACCTAAATCAGGTTGTTTTCCTGTGAGTCAGTCAGTTGGCCTTGCCCTTATGAGTCTGTCTTTCAACAGCTGACCTCATATTCCTCCGTGTCAGACCTTTTAGTAAATTCTGGACATGAGTGACACGCAGGGTGGGCGTGCTGGCCTGGGCAGGCAGGGCAGATTGAGCATCGTGGCTGTTTGAAGCTGAAGAGAAGCGCGCTGCCTCCCAGCATCTGCAAGCATGAGCCCAGCCACCCAAAGTAGAGCGATCCCGCCGCATGGAGGCTGAGATGGGGGAATCGGGGATTGTGGAGGCCCTGACTGGGGGTCAACACACCCAGTTTATCAAGGTTGTGGGTGTACACCCCAAGGGCGGTCAAGCTCAACAACCCTGACGTCACCACCAGGAGACCACCTGTGGCTGCCACCCCTCTCAGGGGGATGTCTGTCCAGCAGCGGACTCCGATGCACGCGAGTAAGATACCGGTGCCACAGAGGAACAACGAGGTGAGGACTAAGCCCTGTGTGGAACGAACCCTGGAGTCTCTCTGGTATGGGCCCGAAACCGGCCAACACTGCTTCAGCTCTGAGTGCTCCACCTGGAGGCAGCTCTCCCACAGCCCATCAGAGCGGCGCAGGAGCAGAGCCTCCGCCGACCCTGACCGGACCCCCATCCCGTGACTTTTCACTCCTGAGCGAAGGAGCGATCCCGGGGCCGCTGTGCCCAGACGTGCCCGTCCCTCTCTCCACTGGGGGGTGATGGCGGCGGTGAAAACAAGGACCAGTCCCAGAGGGGCAAAGACGATCCCCATCACCATGGAGGCAGGGGTGTGCATCATAGGGGGTGCTAACCGGAGCCCTTTTTAAGGTGTGCAGCTTGCTTTCTGTAAAAAAAAAAAAAGAAAAAAAAGACAGGAATGAAATACATACATTTTTTTTTTTCCTGTGCAATGTATCCATTACCTCTTCATCCGTGGTGTTCGGCATCTTCATCCTAACCGTCTGGGAAAAGAGGAAGATTCCGTAAGAGTGATGAAGAAAGCGATCCGAGACACGAGATGAGGAGCAGACATGAGGAGGAGGACATCTGGCGTCTCTGCTCATGCGCTGCACATAAAAAGACTGAACCTTCAGCGCCTGACTCTGTTGCTAGGAAACCATAACTTGGGCAGTCTCACTGCCACAGCGCCTGTGTGTGTGTGTGTGTGTGTGTGTGTGTTTACACACCATGAAAACCTGGTTAAACTCACATTTTATTTTGTGTAGGCTAAATTTAATAGTCAATGTGCCTGAGCTGTGTCGGCTGTTGCTTTATTTGCAGACGCCTGTGGGGATCGATGCTCAACTGTGACCTTGAAAAAATTCTTTTGGAGTAGTAATTACATAAGGGCCGGTCTGAATCACCGTCTATGTTTGGAATGCAACTCGCAGCCTCTGGAAACAAAACAACCCTGAGGATGTTATTCACATACACACACACACACACACACACACACACAAATGTGGTGTTTGTATGTAAATATTGACATAATACATGTGGCAATAAATTAGAACATTACAACGTTTCACATATGCAGCTGTCAACATCTTTAGGCACTTGTTTTCTTTAGTGTTGAAGTTTTATAATCAAGCTTAGCCATCTGGAAGAATCTATACTGAGGGAGACTGCTGTAGCTGAAAGCTTCTAGAACTGACCACAGTAGAAAGAAAAAGAAAAAGAAAAAACAGATTTATGGCAGGTAAGATTCCCTAGTTTCAATCATCACATAACTCATCTCGGATGTAATGGAGAATAACCACCCCTGCATTTAGCTGAAGGTGAAATCTCAGGTTTTAAAAGCACATTTTTGCTTTAGCTGTTCCACTTAGAGTGAAACAACAGTCAGATTCTTCCTGCAAGTGGAGATGGTGAAGTTAACAACGAGCCCTGTGGTGGTTGGAGGCGATGCAACACCTTCTAGGTTATTAATCAGAGACAAATACACACCCTCACTCTCTCTCTCTTTCTCTTTCTCTCTCTATCTCCCCTCTCTTACACATGCACATACACAGACGCACAAACACACACAGTCCGTGTAATCATTCAGGGACTGCTGCTTACCAATGGCTGCCTCTCGCATCTCATCCGAATAGGGACATGATTCTCTCAGTAGCAGCAGATGGTGCAGCCACCTCTTCATTATTCCTCTCCCCCCTTATCAGTCCATGTTTCACACATCTCTGCCTCCCTTTTTGTATCGTTCGTCCTTTTGTCTGTCCCTTTCTCTGCCTGCTAGCCTTGCCGCCACATCTCTTCGCGCGTCTCTTTATTTAACATATTAAAGGATGCCTGTGTTTTGTTGAGGATAGAGTGCCTCCCCGCTTTTCTCTCCCGAGTGTGTTGCCAAATACGGAAAGGCATCAAGCTCCGTGTCTACGTGCGTGTGCTCTATTTTTGAAACTGAAGTGGGTTTTGCCTTTTTAGCTTCCTTCATTAATTTGTTTGTGTTTTCTGCATATAGGAGATGCAAAATACATGCAGATATGTTTGCATTTCCCACATGCACTTTCAGTCTAAAGTCCAATTAAAATCCAAATTGCTAACTGAGATGTAAATTAGTGGTTAAAATAAACACAAACCCACAATCTCCAATAATTTTTCTTTATTTTCCTACAAAAAAAGGCAAGATATGTTAATACAGCCAGAATAGCCCTAGCATATTTATGAAATATTACAGGGTTGTTTTGAAATGAGAAGAAAATCTTACACACACACACAGACACACACAGTCACACATTTATAGTAAAAAAAAAAAAAAAACTCTGGCAGGCCTCATGTTTTGGTGATGTTTTCAGGAAAACTCTGTGGTTACACCATGTAGTCAGGAAATGTCCACAGCCTAGGGCTAAATGACGGCCAATAGTCACTCCTGTTGTGGTTTAAACGATGGAAATGTCTGACTTTGGATGTGAATTTAAACCATCTCTGGGCTGGTTTACTTCTGAAACAAGCAGGAACCGACTTGCACGAAACACAAAAGAAGTTTTAAAATAAAACAAATGTTCATATAGGTGGTGGGTGGAATAATGCAAACGAGCCTTGCAGAAGAAATGATGAGTACACTGAAAGCAACAAGAGTTGCAACCTCTAAATATAATACACACAATGTGCACAGAGGTCTGTAAAAAAAAAAAAGAAAAAAAGAACATAATTTGAAATATAGAGCGAATGATGAGAATCAGGTTATAAAATGGCGAGTTCATAAACACTGTGTTATTAAATTTTTTTTACATTAGGTATGTACAGGCCAATAATCATAATTGCTCTATATGATACAATATTAAATTCAAATAAATTCATGAAAACCTGTGATAATGGTATTTACAAAATTGCAAAGCCAACTTTTTTTTGAGCTAGAAAAACCGCAAAAGTTTGGAAGTTCGAGGTTGGTTCTCTTTGGCTTCACCCATTCACAGTTTTTGCTGTAGCAACTGAGCAGTGCTCTTGAGCCATGGCTCAAGCTGGCAGCTGGGACTGACTGGACTCTCATACTTCAGCCAGAATCACCTGGAACTGGCCAACGACTGGCTCAGAGATCTCTATTTGGAAGGCCGTCTGGTTAGTGTAGTGTTCAATGATGTTGTCGTCCATGTTGACGAGGATACTGGATAAAAAAAGCATAACAAGAATCATGAAGATACATCGTGTGTCATTAAGTCAAGTGAAGCACAAAAAAGGACATGCCATTGTGTATTTGTCATTTTCACTTGAGGATAATAAAGGCGGCAGCATGCCAGGTTCCTAATCCAGCTGTATCTCTTAACAGGGGAAGCAAATCAGGTTACAAATTTCAAATGTTTAAGAATCTAATGACCTACCAACTACCCCGCTTATATGATCATGTCTGAAGTGACAGGGTTGACAGGGGACAAAAGCTACAGAGGAGGGAACTGCTGCAGGAATGTAACCCAACCTGTTAGCTCAGCTACACCTCCTGGCTGCCAGCAGGAAAAAAGAAATCACCCAAAGGTGCTACAGTCTCTGACAAAGACTTCATTTAGGTCTATTCCTCTAATCACCCCTATCATTTGTTCCAAGTGGTGATCCAGACCATCATCAGTTTGACAGCACCTACTACTGTGACATTCTGTCAAAGCATTCAGATTTAATTAGGGCACAGCTGCCATGTGATAACTATCACTTTTACAAGCAGGTCTTTTTGATGATTCCCCACGAGATAAGGCGATTTTTTTTTTTTTAGTAACACTCGGAATCGAACAATGTCATCTAAGAGATAGCCTTTGAGATGGAAATGTTCAGGTCAGTGTGCAAAGACGAAACAAGATATATTAATATACATTGTGTAACAAAGAAAACAGAAACTAGAAAAAGAAAAAAAAAAACAACTGTGACGCATTGGCAGGACTTTTGAAATGTTTCCATCCTACATCAGTCACCTGTCATGAAGGAGCTACAATTAACGCATTCCTCAACCTACCAGCCCAGTCTGTCAGCACGAGTTTCCCTAAAGGAGTATGAGATTAAAACCACAGGCTAAACCCTAAATTTACCATTAGCGTGTCCTCTGTTGTTGGATTTACAGCCAACCCAGTTTTAGGACCGTACCGATCTGCAAGCATACAGAAGACACAACTCACCCTCTTTTGCATCTCTTGTAAATTTTCCCAATTGTGTCTTTGTGGATTCCGTACTTTTCCGAAACCTTTGGGAGGAAAGGAACAAGACACCACTTAACCTCAGCTTAAAGAAAAAGCCATTGCATACAAGTGCAAACAGAGGTTTGTGTTAAAAAAAAGTGGTAATAACGGAGTCCCTGGGCGTTTACTTACAGCTTCGCGGAAGCCTGAAAGTGTTGGGGTGCTGAGCATGAGTGCATCATAAACCTCTTCAGAGCCTGATCTCACATAAAGGAGAACTGAAGGACGGCAAGAAATCCCACATTTAGCACAAGAGACGAATAGAAGCACAAAAGGAGACCATGGTTGGCTTTTTTAAATCTACCTCTTTGAGGATCCTCTCTGCGGGCTTGTTTGCTTGGTGGAGAGCTGCTCTGGTCTCTGTCCTGATACAGTCTCTTCAGAACACTTCTGTCAAAAACAGTGCAGAAGTTCATATAAGTTCACACCAGTCATGATCAAATATAGGATATTTATTAAATCCTAGTTTTTTAAATGGTTATTTTGCAGGCTTACCTATCAGTATCATCCATGGGAGTGGCCTGCAGAGGCAGAAGGAAACAGAAAGATCTGATTAGACACCTTTGCCCTGACAAAAGAATTGCCTAATGTCCCTTCCACCCCCACCTCTTAGCCATCGCCTTGTCTGTGCGTAGAGAAGGAATGTTATCATTACTTTAAGCCTGCATTTTCCCATAACCCCCGAATGAATTGCAGACTGATGGGCAGATGCTGATAGAAGCATCTCCTACTTGATCTTTCTGACCAACGAGGATGTTCTGTGTTGCATTATTAGTTTATTGTTTTGTCTTCAGGTGCAGTAAACGGGAAGGCTCTAAGGTTCTTTTCCATGATTTCTCAGATACTTACATACTTCAGCCTGTGGGAACACAGGCCTGTCTGAACAGCACTCCTGCTTTACTGTTTTCACCATCATGTGCATGTTTAAGTAATGGGGGGGTGAGGGTGGTGCACATTTGTGTGTCAGGTGTCTGTGCACCAGGTGCCTGAGTGTGTGTGTGTGTCACTGCATTCGCATGAGCCCCCACAGCTGAAGCGCCGTGTCGTAGCTGTAGCGGCACGCACTTGCGCTTGGTTTCGACTCCGATTAGCTCATCTTTGCTGTTTAAATCTGCGGAAACCATATCCTCCCCTTTCCAACCCACTTTTCCCACTCATATTTTCCCACTGTTTTTTTCCCCCCCCATGCCTGCAAGGACACAGAGGCCATGACTGACTCAGGAGTTAAGGGGAGGTGAATTGTGTAAAATGAAACTTACCATGCGCTGCAGGCTGGAGATGTGTGTTTCTGGGATGAAGAGCACTGGGTGGGTTACATGGTCATCCAGAGTTTGGAAGAAGGTGCATTCACTGCTGATAGAGCTGCTCACTATGGACTTGTTTGCTGGGGAAAACCATTGGAAGGTCCACGGCATTAGCCTTTTCTTTTTAATGACTGCATTTAGAAGAAGTCATCACCGATTTAAACTCACCGGCATCATTCTTTCCTCTCCTTTTGCTTCTCTTCCTCTCCTCATCTCGCATCTTTCTCTCTGCACCCTGAGAAGAAAGCAAAGGTGTGGTTACACTTTGAAAGTGCCAGGGTTTTGTTTTGTGCATACCTTCTGGTGAAAAAGACTTACTTTATCGCAGAAAATCTTGACCTGGCAGGCGGCTCTGTGTATAAGGTGGTTGGTTCCAGAGCTGACGTCGTAGGTGTCGATCTGCAGGTTCAGAGGAAGCCCTTTCACACCCTTCTGAGAGGAGAAGTCTGTGCTCAGGGAGTTGATGCCAATGTACACCTGGAGGAAGGGGAAAAGGTCAATTTTTATGTTTGTCAGTCAGACTTTTATTAAATTAATTTATTTTCACTAATGCTTTCTTTTAATGTGCATGCTTTTTCCATGTTCCTTTTCTTTCACAAACATTAAAACTCAGCACTGTCCTCACATTCTTTTTGACTAAGAATTTCTTGTCTCCCTGCTCCTTCACCTGCAACAGGTTTGGTGGCCTCACCTCAGAGCCCTTGAGCCACATGAACAAACCGCCATGGCTCCCTCCCGCCGTTGGTGACAGGAGCCTCGGGGCTAAACACATTTCTGGGATTCTTCCAGTCCCTCTGCAACCACTCCCTCACTTGTCTACACCTCCCTTCTCTGTCTTTCCTGTCTACTTCTTTGAAATCCTCCACCTGTTCTGTTCCTTCCTCCTTCAGAGAAGTGTCTTTACAGAAAAAATAATCCCTATTCTAGATCTACAGACATCGGTTTACCTTTGCTTCTTCAGTGGGGTTCCAGAAAAAAGAGAGGGCATTGAACGCAACCTCCTCGATATTACTAATGCCGCTGTATACTTCTTTGTAGTCAGCTGGAAGAGAAAATACCACATGTTATTCATTTTTTCTGCTGTACAGGTGCACAGAGGCCTACAGAATTTGCGAAGCACGCACCGATGTCGATGACCCTCTGCTTTACAGTCGGCTGGCGCGAATGCCAGTGATTCCAGAAGCGGAGCTGCATTTCTGGAGTCTTGTCATTTTCAAAGACAGCCATGACCATCGTCTACACAGGAAACAAATGGTTACAGAAAACAAATTAGGTACAAGGCTGGGCTAAAAGGGATTCGTTAAACCTGCCTCCAATTCTATGGCTCCTTTAAGAACCGTCACATTTCATTTATCACTCCAAATCCCCCTTTTCTCTTTGCAGTGTCATCGGTTATTTGCGGTGAGTAGGTGTGTCATTGTGTATATTCCTATCTGATATGTCCAACAAAGAAACTGATTGTCACGTTTTAAAACTGTTTCACTCCACTCCTTGTTTCTCCTTTCTTTCCATGTGTTCGCATTAGACAAATGGAGCTCAGCTGAGCCTCGTCACACTCTGGCCCGGTTACTTCACTATAGGAATAAATTGTACTGGGCAGGACACTGTTGTTTTAATGGTCGCGGCTCTGTGTGCAGGGTGTCAACGTGGTATTAGTCAGCAGTTCTTAGCTGGTGCCAAGGGAGGAACAGATATCTGGGAAGGGCTGTTTTGGTCACGCACAAGGAATTGATGCAACTGGTGACCTTTGCAAATACAGTTGTGGGAGGAATAGATGGAATCTTTCACCATTAACCGAAGCTTCTAATCTTACCTTGACTTTGCTGACGTTGAGGCACACGCTGCTGTCCACTCCATGGAGAGTGATAGGGTAGAACTGACCCTTGTTCAGATAGACCATGGGCACCTCACTGGACTTGTAAGGTGAAGCCATGGGAGCTCCCAGGGAGAATTGGAACTCATTCCTAAAACTCTCCGGTGGGGAGCCAGTGTATGAGCCCGAGTAAACCGGGCTAGACTGGTGCTCGGGGAAAGGATTGCTGTAGGGCAGTGCCTGGAATGGACAAAACAAGGACAGCTGTTTATTTAAAAAGGACCAGGGAGTAACCAAAGAGAACACAGAACACGTGGCACCATGCACACCTCCACACTCGGATCAGAAAAAGCAACCGTGTCCGGCCACTTCTGCAGCAAGGAATCGAAGATGGTGTTCAGCTCCTGCTTGTCGTAGTTGTCAGTTACCACACTGGTCAGGGTGGCGTAGGTGTCTGAGGTGGCCGGAACAGTGCTGGGCAGAGAAGTGTTGGGTTTGGAACCCAAAACCTCCTGAGAGTGACTCATGGGAATGCTCTCAGAGAGGATTTTCATGACACTGGGGGATGTCTCCAGATGCAAAAAGTCACTGGTGCTGGCGGGAGTCCTGTTGAGGTGGGGAAAGTTGTAAAGATATTAGATGGGAGAAGAACTGGACAAATGATGAATTAGACACATGAGTTCAGCATGATTGGAGTGCTCCACCCAGGTGAGTGGAGATTAAGAATGCAAACTAACTGTAGTGCATCTTAAACATTACAGAAGCCTGCAGGCTGCCAGTGCAAACACCCCAGCTGAGCAGAAGCACCACTTGTGTGTCCCTCCGCTTCTGTGAGGGTGAACTCTGAGGTTGAGTGTGGGTGGCTTTTATTTGTTTCTTAATCCGCCTTCTTTTCTCAGTTGTTTGAGTTTCCCTGCTTCAAATGTTTGAGGGGGAAACACTGCACCCCACGACAATGGCCATCTCTCACCCACCCTGTAAGCAGGCAGCGGTGAAGAGAGAGGGTGCTCAGAAGGAGGAAAAACTAATGTCTGTCTGTTGGGAAACTCTTTAAAGGATAGCAGTTGATGATGATGATGATGATGGCACAAGGACAGTAGGATTAAAAAAGGTAGCCCCTAATCCCTTTGACCAGGATTACCCACTCACCTGTTTGTGACCTCAGAAAAGCCTGCATTTCTATTTCTGATTCAAATGGCTTTAGCAGCCTTAAATGTATAAACTACATTGCTTAGTGAATATTAAAGAGGATGACATCTTAATTTTTGTCTATAGATTAAAAAAAAAATCTTACTTTTCTGTTTTGCAGATGTTGCCCAAGCGGCTGCATGCAGCAAGCTTCTGGTCTTTCTGGCTCTGAAACAAATTCATTTTTAGAAAAAAATTAACAAATTGTTGAAAAAAACCCCAGATTTTTTTTAAAAAAATGACGATTGATCTTCATCTACCTTGCACTGTTCATAGAGCATGGTTAAGGCTGCCAGGTCATCTCCTGGTTGGAGTCTGGGTTTAGAGTGGTTCTGCTCTGGAGCTGGGCTGTCTATGTAGGACCAGGAGTCCATGATGTGGTTACTGTAACGGTTAAAGTTGAAGTTCTCACTCTGAAAAACCAGTCCCAGAGTCCTGCAGAGAGGAATTGAAAAAGAGAGAGACAGACCGATTAGGAGATGTAGGAATATATAGGTGTGTGTGGTGGCATAAATGAGAAAAAAAATGATTTAAATGTAAATATTTCTCAGTAATTGTAAATACATCCCAGGACACTGCACATACTTGCCCCTGAGCATGGAAGGTTTCGATTGCAAAATCACAGGGCTGACTAACAACCAACGGAGGCTGTGTCAAATCACTTAAAATGACCACCCACTGATGCCCCCCCCCACACCCCCAGCCCCTTTTCACGCACACCCACAACTGCTGCTGCACTGTATAATCTTTCACATCTGTCCTGATCTTTGAAGAGTTGATTTCCAACATCAGTGAGGTGATCAACAGATCACATGTCAGACACGAAAGAGAACTGGGGGAAAGTCTGAGCTTGAGACCGGAGATGTGTTTGCAGAGACGTTGACATTGCATTGTAAATATCCTGCCCACCAGGCTAAGACACCTTTGAAAGTTGGGCTCTGGTGGCTAATGAACAAATAGCTTTGAGTTTACACTGGATCAGCACCTAATTAAAAGTGCTGACAGGGAGAGTAAAAAACATGATGTGACAAAATGTCTCAATGATTTTTTTGGGATGAAACAAAGAAACCTAATAATACATTTAATATCACTGGGAAATTAGAAATTCCACATTTAAGGATTGAGCAATGAAAACTTTAAAGGTTATACATTTACTTTCAAATGCACCTGTCTTTGCATTCAGTTTGCACCAGCTACGGGAAATCATCACCACTCGGTTTCATCACTGAATCTCAAGGTAAACCCCCAAACCCACCTGGCTGCACATATAGAATTTAACCATTATGTAATTCAATGCATTACATGTTGCCCCCCGATTGTCTCCTCATGAGCAGATTCTTATTTTCCCAAGTCCCCTTTTGTGCTGCGTGGCCTCTAGGTTAGTGATAACACCAGCCGAAACAGACCCCATTACCACTGCTGACACCTGACCGAGTGTATGTGTGTGTGATTCGGCTATCCATATCAGTTTCCTTTGCAAAACACCCTTTCCTCAAAAACAGGGATTTTTTTTTTACATGGTGTGTCATTGCAGCTAAGATGGATAGTAGATTTGCTCCAAGCAACTGAATTATGAAGACTATAAAATATGATTAATATATGACTGTCAGGTATGACAACATGACAACGTAAAAACGCAACATCCCCATAATAATAAAGGCACTATTTAATCAAAATAAATCAAGTTTTTAAAGCAAAAAAATGAGAAATACTTACTCAGTCTCCTTGGTCATGTCTCCAGTCCAAGTAAAGGAGAACAGTTTCCTTTAATTTAACCTTCTTCTCCTGTGTATCAGTGAGGCGACAAATTTGGCAGAGGAGAGCGCTCACACACACTCACACACACGCAGATGAGTCAAGTGTTGTGATTCCTCAGGTACGGCCCAGATTTATTTCTTGCCAGCGAAGTTTCCCTCTCTCTCCTGATTGGCTGACAGACTGAAACAGGTGTCAGATAGGACAGGTGTAGGATCATTAACTGTTACAGGGCTGGAGAGAAACTGGCCTACGTGTGTGAGTGAGATCACATGGGTAAACACTTTGCAAGACAATTCAAGACAGGATGGTTTCGAATCTCATTATCAAGAACGAGATTGGGAATCACAGAGGTGTCAGCCTTTTACTAATGACTGGAACTCAGCTTTAATATGTTAATATGTTACTTTCCAGTATCATTTTTCACTTTACCACTTTGCATAACATGCAAAGGTTTTGGTCTTTTTAAAATCTTGACCGAAAGATGCAAATACAAACATTTTCATGCTGTGGTCAAAATCAGAGAAACTGGGATTTGAAATAACCTAAAAATGTTTCACTGGTTTCACAGTTTTTATTAACAATTATTGATGTTATTTTTTAATGAAATAAAATAGGTAGCCTGTAAATTCTTTCAATGTCTAGTGAATGTTTCTTTCCTAATTATTGAATTAAAAAACGTGCCACAAATATTACATACATTTTACCAAAAAAAAAAAAAAATCACTAAATATTTCCTCTTAAAATGTTGTAAAAAAATGTAAAGACATACAATTTTCAATGAAAGGATATTTTACTAATTTATGTGTGTGTGTGTGTGTGTGTGTGTGTGTGTGTGTGTGTGTGTGTCCTGAGGGGATTTGGCATGGTAATTACCAAAAGTGCATGCTCCCAGTAGCTTGCCCACACACTCACACAACCTCATTCACAAGTTGGCATGAATTCAAAGAAAAGTGTGTGTGTGTGTGTGCTGAGCGTGCTGTCACTGTTCACACAAAAAATGAAATAAAAAAAAAAAGGATTTCTCAATTCTCAGTTTTCGAATGAAACCAGATTTCTGTTGTTGGCCTCTAAATATTTAAATCTGGCACACAGAGAAAAGCTAAGATGGACGTCACTCCACAAATGCAGAGCTTTTCTTGTGGCAGCTCGTTTGAGGCGTGAATTCTCTGTTTCACCAGCGGGTTTCTTCAACTCTGACTTTCTGACATTTTATCTGACACTGCTGTGAAAATTAGCACATGAAAATATCCAGGCCCTTTGTTCTGTCCTCTGATGCACAAACCTGCAAGGACCTTGTGGGTCAATCTAACAGTGTGGGAACGAGGGTGAAAGGAGGATAGATGTTCAAACGAATGCCTTTCTTGCCTTGAAACTCACTCAGAGTGGATAAGAAACCAAGAGCCCGATGTCATGGTGTTGTGGTATGTTGTCCGTGACTGATCTGTGTGTGTGTGTGTGTGTGTGCAGTCATGCATGGTGGCTAAACAGACACCAGCTTCAGCTCCATGCACCACTGCCGCTTAGAAGAACATCTTTCATCACTTTTTTCCTCCCACTCTGTTTCTCTTTCTCCTTCTCTTGGCTCCTTTCACCAACCTCAGCATCTCAGCCAAAGTTAACATCTTAAGAACATTTTGATCTGGACCTCAGTCTCAATGCTGCAAGTTTAAAACAGTTGGAGTCATCTAAACATATAAAAAAAGTTAAAGAAATAAAGCCAACAGTGGTCACGGCTCTTTTGGCAAAGGTATATCTGACAGTCTGCTTCTCTTTCTTTATCAGTAAATCTTCCTGGTATGTCGTGAAGCAATGTGTCCTGATGGCTGACAGAGTTATAAGACCCGGAGGCATGTTCTACTCTACCTCCGGCGCATTGCACTCTGAAAATCCTCCACTGGTGCACCTGTTACCGTAAAGCCACGCCACAGTTACATAAAGCTGCAACGTTTCCTCTTTCAGGTTGCTCCATTCTGTATCTTCCTCTTTTCAGTGTTTTGAGACTGCATTCAGGGATGAAACTACTTGATTGCTGACCATGAAAGGTGTAATCAAACTGTTTCAGAGGCATTTCAGAAATAACGTTTAACAATCAGACTTCTCTTGAAATCTAAAAAAATGAATAGAAATACACATTTTTCTTCTAATGCAAAATATATATTTATCATTCACATATTTATTCACAGCACCAGAACTTTGACGGAACTGTGATTCAAAGGTGGAAAAGTGGTCAAACGCATCATTAATGTTCACATGTGCAAACACTGCGTACAGCTACTTTATCAGTGCATGCGTGTCTGTTTGCATGATTTGTTGACCTCATTGGAACCGTGTTACTCTGGTGAATGGGGAGACCTTTTTAGCAGAATCCTGCTGTCACTCTTGTTTGGCATGGACTAGGAGAGGCTCCAAGAGTCTGGAGACACTCTTCAACACCCCCGCCAATGGCACCACCACCTCCACCTCCACCAACTCCTTTTTTTTTTTTTTTATACTCATCTCACAGCAGCCAACAGCAACCACTCCCAGAAACTGCACATAGCCTAGAGTCAGGGATCAGGCTGGAGGGGGAGGAGCGCAGGTGGTTTGGACGCAAGGGTGTGGAAAAGGAAGGTAAATTTGAGGGGTAAAGGTGGGGTCTGCAAGACAGAGGAAAGGCAGCAGCATTAATTTCATTGTTGCAAATAAAGAGGCAGGGGGAGCACGTAGAGGCTCTGCAGCCTTTGTCAGAGTTTCTGCAGTTTTACATTTGCATAATAGCATAGCATAGGGCAGCACGTACCTGGGGCAAGGACAATCTGCAATTCTTTGACACCTGGCTCCCTGATTTGCCTGGGAGCCATGTGTCCTGAGCCAGAAGAATGTTCTCTGATGTTCTAAATCCAAAATGTACCATTTATTCATTAACAGCTGAATGCGATATTTAAGATCAACCGCTCGCTACAGTCCACATGATGTCTGCTCTTTACCTTTTTTCTCACACTTCTCAGTATGGAATGAGCACAAACAGAACAGGTATGAAAATAACACCCTTTGGAATGACACGTAAATGCTGTAGGCACAAAAAAAGTACATCCGCAACAAGTGCAAACGTACACATGCAAATCACTAGACACAAATGCAGACTAATACTGCAAAAGTGGAGATGTCATCATTTTACATTTGTCTCAGATCCATGAAAAAATTACAGAATCGAGGATAAAGTTACGAAGTAATGCCATCAATCAAAAAAAACCCCTAAAATTATAAATCTTAAATTGATTTTTTTTTTTTTTTGCAACAATAAAAACCACCTGGCTGGCATATGTTGATGGGAAGTATAAGTTTCCCAAATGGCAAATGGCTAATTGTGGTCCCACCCGCATGCACAGTGGTTACATTTGCATATCAGGTTTCATTCTGAGCTCCTCAGGCCAGATGTAGGCTGTAATTTCACTTTACAGCCAGCTTCTTGGAGGACAGGCTTATCAACAAATTAAGCAAAGAAATGTGCTTAATTGCACTGTGAACTGGGTGAATGAAACGCTCCCAGAATGCTACAGAGCAGATTAATCACCTGAAATGAAATGCCAGGTGGTAGAAACTTTAATTTGTGTGGTATAAAAGAGGTAATAGCACTATCTTCAGGCATTTTGCAATATTTATTTCACATGAAAAGGTATTTCCTTATTGCAACAAAAAAAAAGGTTTGCTGTGTTTTGCTGGCTAACCAGAGCACACGTATCACGCACTGGTTTTTAGGCTTAAACATTATTTTCAGGAATAAATGTGCATATTTTCAGTGCTTTTAAAGTCATTCGGATGAGGCCCTGCTCTTCTTGTTTATCAGGCAGTTGTAATAACTTGGATGACACATGATCAGTCTGTCACAGGAGCCTCAGGCCCTCGGTACCCTGGAGAGAAATGAGGACTGGAGATTTCCTGCAGGCGGTAATACAACACGCGCAGGCTGTGGAGCCGAGGCAGATACAGTACAGCTCAAGTTCTAGAGACAACAGCCTCAGCATCAACCTAAATGTTTCAGACGTCTGCACAACTCCTCAACTGGAGACTTCACCTGTGTGACAGAGTGGAAACTGAAGAAGATGAGGGCGAGAATATGACACTTAAACATCCCTTCACAAATGATAAACATCTCCCCTTCTTTCCCATCCAACATCCCATCGCTGCTCTCCTCCTCCTCCTTTAGTTCAACCAGCCTTCATCCCTCTCGTTCCTTCTTTTCAATGGATGAGTGGT
>CAAE01015019.1:1828427-1842084 GCA_000180735.1 Tetraodon nigroviridis
CTGTTCTCAGTGTGGTAATTTTATGTTTCGATGTGAATCTGTGTAGGAGGAGGAGAGAGGACAAGGAGAACAATTTCATTTGAGGCAGCCTCTACTTGGGGAGCTGGGGGTTTCCCAGCCCTCCGCTCCCCCGATCAATGAACAGGGAACCATTGCCCCCTGTCTGTCAGCGTTTCTCTTTTTCACAGAGAAAAGGTACAGCTCTCCATTTTCACCCGTGCACCCAAGAAGCTCCATTTACCCATTCCTGTATACTCTTATCTACTGTATCACATCAGTTCCTATATCCTATCTATTTTCACCTTAAAAAGCACCGTACTGTACATATATTATACCAGATTTTTTTTTTTACTGTGAATGTTTTTTTTGTGCTGCACCCTGACCTATTTGGTAGTTATTTAGTTGCTCATGTGGAATGTTTGTGCTGAGCCAATCGAATGTTGTGTTTACATTAAAGCCACACTTTTCCTAACTATTCCCGCGCTGTGCTCCGAGTCTGATTGTGCCCGACGGGTTGAACGCGCTCCGACCTGCTCCAATCTGGAGGTTAGACCGGGAAATTAGGCTGAATATTAGGAGCAGGAGCCGCTTTTAATGCTTCCTCAGCAGCAGCAGCAGCAGCAGCAGCTCCGCTCTGCTCGGAGGTGTGTAGCCGAGCGTGGCCCCTGGCAGCGGCACTCCGTCAAATGTGGCAGGGATCAGAGGCGCTGCGGCGGTGGCCCCCGGATTTATTAGGTTAAAAGTGTTCCATCATCACGCACAAGGAGCTATTCATATATTGAGTGACTGGGCTGGATCAGCTGTCTGACCTGCTTCTGTCACTTTAATGGGAATGATGTTCATTACCGCTCCGGCAGCCACACGGCTCCGCTCCTCGGTGCCACCGTGTCCTCCTTTCCCTCCGCTACTCACCGGCTCAACTATCACAACTCCCAGAGTGGAATGCTTAGATTTTTAATTACACATGACAGAGATTTCTTCCCAAGCGTTCCCGTGTCTTCCGTCGGCCAGAGCCCGATGCCTCCGCCGGTGCTTCTGTTCCAGACCAGGAGCAATTCCTGGAGATTCGGCCCCCTTCGCCTGGAGGAATACGGACTAACCTCGGGCGGAGCGTCAGCCGGCGGCGGCGCTGTGGCCGACAGCCTCACAGTCGCAGCCTCTTGATGTCTTCGCTCCTGAAGTCGATGCGGACGCTAGAACCTGGCGCACCTCCGCCGGGGTCAGCCGCCACGTCAGGGGGCCAGAGTTGGGGCCCCAGTAGTCCAGGATTTCAGTTACCTGCAGTGGAAACAACCACTGTGAACCACGCGCGGGAATAAAACCCAGAAATAAAGACAGAGGAGGAACTCTCCCACTCAATTATTAATCAGTCGTTACGTCCGTGTCCTATTTTGTGAGGAGCAGATTTAAGCCTTTCACTTTCCTTGTTTTCAGCATTTCTAAGACCTCTAATGGGTCCGGATATACGAGACGCCGTGAATAATACTGCTTGATTTCATATCCCACCTTTTGTGTGAACACATTAAAATGTCAAAACAAGGGAAAAAAGGTTCCCGTTAGTGTAGCTTCGGTAGTTTGTGGAAATTACCCGCTCCAGGTTGAGAATGGTGGCCATCTGTGTCAGACGGGCAAACTTATCCCTGATGGTCCAGGTGGTGACGGTTGTCAGGTAGGCCACCAGAGAGCGAAGCTCCTTTATCAAACTGCAGCCCTCCGAGCTGCCAAAGGGGGAGCAGAAACAGCGGATGAGCTTAGCACACACACACACACACACACACACACACACACACACACGCACGCACACACGCACACACGCGCAGCAGCAAAAGAGGATGCTGCCAGTGTGCACCACAGCACTGCGGGCCCTTCTGTGCTCATTAATAAATCATTGCTGGGGATTTTTCACCAGCAGGGCTGCAGGCGGCGGGTGCTGCCCCCTCATGGCCCAGCGTGGCTCCTCACCCTGCTGAAGGAGCACTTCAGAGCGGTCTTCTCCATCTCCATGGATATCAGGCTGGTCATCAGGCCGGTCAGCGTGTCGTAGATGACAGGAGACAGGGCCACCTGGTCAAGACCACAGACGCTCCCAATGTCAAAGTCCTACACTCTAGCGAGGTGACCGGTGAAAGGGGACTGGGGAAACACACCTTGAACTCGCCCATAAGCTGCTCCAGATTAACGATGAGCTGCTGCACCCAGGGGTCGTTAGCCTCATAATCATTAAACTCCTCCTGCGAGGAAGACGAGCGTTACGGTCACGTGTTCCTGGAAGCACCGCCCGCCTTGGTTCCGTCTGTGAAATGGTTACCTCCTCGATGTTGTGTGAAATCGACAGGAAGCTGCTGATCCAGGGTTTGACCTGAGGCTTGACGGCTGTGGTGTTCAGTTCAGACAGGCCCTCCTGTGAAACGGCACAATCCTCAGACTGGACCGAGCCAGCGACACACGAAGGCAACGCTGCTGCTGCTGCGGTGCGTTTGTGACCTGTAGGAGATCCTTGAACTTGGCAGACGTGTTGACCAGATCTGATAAACAGCTTTCGATCTTGGCCTGCTCTCCGGCGGCGGCGCCCTGGCTGAACAACTTGGAGCAGTCGTTCTGGAGGGGCGGAGAGGAGCGCGTTTACCACAGTGGTGAATGAGGAGCGGGACAGAAAAAGGCCCAGGCGCCACCCCTACCTCCAGGTTCCTCTTCAGAGTGGTGATGTTCTCGCTACACGCCTCCACGTTATTTAGGGTCACCTGATGGAGGATGGAAATAACAACAGGTCAACACAAAAGGCTCGTGAAGCAGCCATACCCTCGCGTCTGCTCCGACCAGAGGGCGTTGTTCACCCGTTCCGCTCATTATTTGCTCCCTTTAAAAGAAGATGCAATCAAATATGGCTATGGAGGCCTGCGCGTGTGCGTGTGCCCTACCAGAAACGCAGCCTTGGCGTTTTCGGTGCTCTCGATGCCCAGCGTGTTGAACTTTCCCTGCTGCAAGCTGCTCTGCATCAAACTGACAGCGCTGCTCACGCCACGCTGGATGTCCTGAAGCGTCGTCGCCGGGAAGCCTTGCCGCAGCTTGTTAAGCAGCACCTCCCTGGCAGGGGAAGAGACAACCAACGTGCACGCAAGCACGAGTCATGAAAAGGCGTCGTTGCTGCTGCTGCTGGGATGAATAAGCTGACCCCGGAGGTGGACGTGAGCACCTGAAGTCGGACTCCAGCGCGATGTTGGCGTGGTTGATCATGGCGCAGAGACAGTCGATGTTGGAGCTGGATAAAGCTCTGCTGATGCACTTCTTCACAATGTAGAAACAGTCATCCACCATGCTGGAGGTCTGTCCACTATGGAGGAAGTCTGGATGTCCTGCAGTGAGGCCCCAGGATGGAACACACCTCCCACAAAACAATACAGTTATTTACCTTGTTCACAAAATGGTACAAACAAACTATTTTTATTTGTTTTGCTGTTACTTCTATCTTTAATTCTTAAAATTGCCTTTGCAAGGTGTGTTGTCAAATCCAGTTTAAATTCCAATTCTCTATTTCCATTTTCCTGGGTTATCTTATTAGAAACAGCATAAAGTAAAACTGATTTTAAAATTTAAAGTTCTTTAAAACAGCATTAATTGGATTGCAAGATCTTTCTGTTTTAGGTTGTGGCTGCATTTTAGTTATACATTACAGGTGGTTTTACTGTAGTGCAAAAAGAAAATAAATTTACCTGCTTCCATGACCCACCTTCTAACAGTGCGATGACAACCCTTCTCTTCACCTTCTACAGCAGAAGTTACTAATTTATAATCAGAGTGTGTCTGTAAAATAGCTACGGGCTGCACCACAGGGCTTCATTCCAACAAGCTCTGAAAGTCATCAGCTGGGGTCAAAGCTCTGATGTCTGGAAGGAGGGGATGCTTAAATGACAGGCTGGCTCACCTGACAGAAGGCTTAAGAAAAAGTATTTCTGAATGGCTTCTGCTCTATCATCATGCATGCACACGACAATGTTGGATCATTCCATTTTCTGTTTACTGGGCAACAACGCAGAAAGAAAGCTTGAATGCTTCACTGTAGGCAAAGCAAAAATTAATTAAGCAATTAAAAAACAAATAGTAAGCATGTCATCAAAAGCAAAAAAAGTACTGAAGATAAAATATTCCATCCTCTATTAGAGCAAGATAGAATGCTCTATCTCTATGAGATTGCATAACTAAAATACTGTACTATCGCATAATAAAAAGTTCTAATCCAGTTTAGATGCCTGTTGTGTGTCTTTAATAGCAATCTAAATGCACATATTAAAATAGAGGGAAAAACCCCATTTTTTCAGAACAACACATATTCTGTATTTACTTCTCCCAGTGGTAAATACTGGTAGTTTTAAAATATCCATTTCAAATGTATTTATTCAGTATTGTTAAAATTGTTTCTTTTTTTTTTTAAATATGAACAGAAAAGTGATGACCCTTCAAACTAGGGAAAATGTGTCTAGCAATCATCCAATTCATGAACATTTCTGTATTTATGAATGTTTTTGTTAGCATTTTCCCCCAGTACAGCAAAAGAGACTTTGATGAGGTATTTGAGTAGCTATTCAACCAACCCAATGTTAGGGAAGCTGTATTAATTCACAGATGACTGGAGTCACCGTGACCGTGTTCTTACATGCTGTCATGGAATTACTGACTCATTGATATAACAAAAAAATCCAAAAAAACAAAACAAAAGAAAAGAAAAAAACACATTACTGACTATCAGTTGTATTACTCCTTGGCTCCTGTAAATGACAACAATGTTGCTGACGTACTGTGCCCCTCCTTGACTGGCACAAAGAATGAAAAAAAAACCATTCCATTTCCGTTTGTCACTTTGATTAGATTATAATATAATAGACTTTTTTTGTACACACACACACACACACACACACACACACACACACACACACACACACACACACACACACACACACACACAATAAATATTAACTTCACTGACAATCTGTCCGCTATATAGAAATGTGGCTCGACAGCACACCCTGCTGGTTTTAACTGGTGCAGCATCCAGAATACAAATGGAAAATAACCCTAAAAATAATAAACAAAATTAACACACGCATGTGACTGTTATAAAATAATGAATAGGATTGTCTTTCTTCTCAAGAGATAATCATTTTTTATATATTTACTCTCTTTTTTGACAGTCTAATTATTTATTCCAACGAAACGCGTCATTACGTTGCGTGAAAAAAGTGAAAACAACCCGGAAGTGAGATGCTTCTCTTCACGGAGCAGCCCAACAACATGAACTGATTGTTAAATATTCTTTAAATTAGTGACAAGATGAATTACCTGACGTATACCTTTATGGCTACAGCTTAGAATTAAAAGACAGCGTCTGAAGACAATCACAATGGATAGCAGCCAAACAGATATAGATTCGTACACGGTGAGGCGTTTGCGTTCACGTTGTCTTTCCATTGTTTTCACCATACCGGTTTTAAAATGTTTCCGTCTTTCTCTGAATTTCCTTTTTAGTCCTACAGAACTAAGTAGGTGCTTCCGAGTTTCTCCTTCGTTTATTTGTATATTTGTATTTTTACCTCTGTGACTGCTGCCTGTGAAAAGTGCTAAACAAATAAAGCTTTCGTACTTGCTTACTTATTTCTTTCCTCTTAGGAAAACCTTATTGGAACTTTACTTGCCATTTTTGGGAATGCGCTTGTCAGCATCTCTCTATGTATTCAGGTAAAGAATTAACTTTTATTTCTTAAATAATTTTCCTTTACATTTAAAATATACTACATTTTTCATTTTAAATGTGTGTACTTTCATATTCTACAGGTACATTGTGTTAAAGAAGCGTCATGGTCCCTCAGTTTGTATAACTGTACCTGTTTAAAGGCTGTCTGTAAATTGTTTACATTTCATTATATTAATTACCGTATTTAATTTTATTAACTGCACCAAGCGTTTGCTTTTATAACCAAGTTGTTGTTTATGGATTCAGCTCAGAACAACTGTAATCGTACATTACTACATGTAAAATAGTTGAATCCTACAAAGGTTTTTTTAAATTCTTCATAACTAGTTGAATTCTCATGTCATTCATATCATTACCCCTGTTTGTAGTATTTAATTTAATTCAATGTTTGCTGAGTTTCAGTAATATAATCTGCTGTGAACATTTACTCATGACTCTGTGTCTTACCCACTCGCCTCTCCCCCTTTAGAAATATAGCCATATGAGGCTGGCGGGAGCCAAGGACCCCCGGCCGTTCTACTGCACTAAAACCTGGTGGTGCGGCTTCGTTCTTACCGTCTTGGGAGAAGGTGCTAACTTTGTGTCTTATGCCTTCGCCCCCCTTTCTCTCATAGCACCTCTCAACGCTGTCTCCATAGTTGGTGAGTATTGAGGCACTGCTATTATTAGCGTCATTCTTGTGAAAACAGATTTGTTAAAACCACAACTGCATGAATGTTATCACTTTAAAACCCTGTTATTCCCCTCTGAATCTCATCTAGTTCTTTTCTTTGTGTTTCCAGCAAGCTCAATTTTAGGCCTTATTTTTTTGCTTGAGAAATCCAGGCCGAAGGACTTTGCAAGTAAGTCGGGTCGACTCTGTAACTCACAAATAATGTGTCAACTGTTTAAAATCTTGTGCTGATAAGACTCTGCCTCAGCTCGTGGTGATGTAAACCACTCTAGGCTGTGGACAGTAATACCTGAATTACAGCAACTTCTGGTTCACCAAACACTCATAACTGCATGTCACAATTTTCATTTATCTTTAATTTTTTTAACTGGGGTTAGGACTTTTCAGACGTGTTAAGTGTGCATATTTGAGTCCTCAGATTGGTCAAAACGGCTGTTAAACTAACTGAACTGGATGTAAAACCTTGCCTCATAGCTGCAGATCTTTGTTAAATTAAGATTATCTGCAGGTCTAACAATCTGTATAAAATGTCTTCTATTCTCTTTTGCATGCAAATGCAGTGAGAATGACAGTAAAACTCTTTTTCCCCCAAACCACTGTCTTTTCAGAGAACTACGGACTGTCTTTCTTTGGCTGTGTACTAACCATAGGGGCCATTTACCTCTTTGTGACCTTTGGCCCCAACTCCCACGAACAGCTTAAAGCAGAGAACATTGTGAAGCATGTTGTTGCATGGCCCGTTCTCTTGTACTTGGTAAGAACAGCTGCTCTTTCTTTCTTTTCTTTTTTCTGCGTGACTGTCCCGTGGAACGGATGTGCTCTTTGTCCTAGAACTCATTCGTAGCTGTTGTTCACTTAGTTTTAGGTAAATGGACACCTTTATGATTCTGCGCGTTAGTAGTATTTGCCAAGTGCCTCATTTATCACAGGAATGTGCACAAATGAGTCCTATTAGCGACAGTAGCTTGGCATTTATGAGTGGGTTATGGCCGGGCATCACAAACCTTTCATTTATGCAGTCAGTCATTATGAACCGTGTGATATTTACAATCCTGCTAGCTGCAGCTGTAAAAAAGAATCATCGAAATCTCAGCAGGAATTAGAAATTCTGATCAAACGTGTATCTTTTTACTGACTCTGTCACCAATCTTTAATTGGACACTAATTTGTTTTCCACCTCTGCTGACAGTTGGTGGAGATCGTCGCATTCTGCCTGCTTTTCTACTTCTACAAAACGCATCATGCGAACTACCTCATCATTAGCCTGCTTTTGGTCTCTCTGCTGGGTGAGTCTGTCCATTGGAGCCTGAACTTCAGATTTCCCATACAGCCAAACTGCTCCTCGACAACAGCTGTTGTTGTTGTTGAGATATTGTAATTACTGTATGTGTGTACTTGTGCTTAGGCTCTGTCACAGGCATCACCGTGAAGGCAGTGTCGAGCATGTTGGTCCTCACCGTTAAGGGCACCATGCAGCTCAACTACCCCATATTCAGCGTCATGTTCGTGTGCATGGTGGCCTCGGTGGCGTTCCAGGCTCGGTGAGTCAAAACGGCAGCACTTCACTACCTTACAAATGTGGTTACCCTTTATATATGCACGTTTATGTTTTCAGATTCCTGTCCCAGGCCTGTAAGCTGTACGAGCCCTCTCTGATCGCCAGCGTCAACTACATACTCACCATAAACTGCGTAGCAAATTCCCAGAAAGCTCGCAGCTCGATAAGCGGCCGGGCAAATTAAATTAAAGCCGTTGTTAAAGCCTCATCCGCATGGGTGGGTGGAGACGAGGAAACTCTGGAGACAGCAGAGGAAACATGAAGCAACATGTTGCATCAAGTAGGTAAAATAACTGAAAACTGTTTCAGCTGATGTAAAAAAAAGGAAAAGGAAATAATCTGCGTGGAAAAAAGAATACAAAATAAAGATCACAGGCAAATGGAAGGGGTGTAACATATAGCTTACTTTTTTCAGAGAATCAGAGTCAAAAGCTCGAATAATTAAGCCTGTATTTATTAAAGCTAAAGTCTGTCAGGCAGGTGAACAGAGCTTTGTTCCAAACACAATTAAAACCGCATCTAGACACTTTAAATATTACACCTTTACAGGGAAATCCACAGGGTCGCAAGAAACAACGGAAAACGCATTCCACGCAGACATAAATAAATACACAAAAAAACTCCTCTTTGTACAAAGGTTAGATTCTTTCTTGCAGTGAGCTGGCTGGTTCAGGCTTTACACTGAGTCATATGTAACGTTTTATACATTATCAGTGCAAATGGAAGAGAAAACAGTGGTCTGCACTGGACTGGAGCCAGGTGGTCCCATTGACGGCTCAATCAGCCAAAGCCAATCGGTGGTGTCCGGCTGGTGGGCGGACTCGGAGCAACCAAACCTCTGGAATCAACCGTTTCCAGCATCAAACCTGTGAAACTGCTGGTTTTTAGTAAACAGACCAGAAAACAACCCTGTTTTAGTCAAAGTCCATGGTTTACCTGGCACAGACCTGCCCCCTCCAGGTGGCCAAGGGTGATTTATTTCAGTATCTTCAGTAAAATTGGCTGGTTGGCTGAACCTTTTAAGCGCGAGGGTGCTGCTGCGAGCAAGCACCCATAATTGAACTTAGATGTTTGGAGGCATTTTGAAGGGAGATGATGCATCTTCTAGACAGCTTATTTTGCGCCCTTCTCCCCAAAACTAAGAGAAATCTAAACTCTGCACGGCAGAATAAGGTGCTGCTGGAGCTCCGAATAAATACACAGTAAAAGGCGCGCCGCACACTGGAGAATAGGCTGTGGCAACTGCTGCTCTCTGAGCGACCAATCTGAGCCAAATAACAATTTGTGACTTGATGGAGCGTGAAAAAGGAACCTGTTTACCGGGGCGGAAAACTGTGTGGTTGCCTCACACCGCCTCCACCGCTCAACCAAGGATTCTGGTAAATATTAAACATGACACCTTCGAAGCAGATATCACGCTATCGCAAAACCTGGCAAGATGGAGAACAGGACTGGTTAGGGTGGGTAAAAACAGAACCTGCCGTCCTTTCGGTTAAAACGGGACATAATTTTTTTAAAGAAGCTAGCCCTAAAAAAAAACCTACAAACAGGAAAAAACAGGTTATGACTACTACGAGCCTGTCCAGCAAACACAAATGTTGTAAAACTAGCATTTCTCTAGCGTGCAAAGACATCTGATGGCGCGACAGCTTGGGCCTCACGTCTATCACCAGGGAGGAAAAGTAGTCGTCGTCATGTAAACAGGCCAGCGTGCCAGCCGCGTGCAGCTGCGGGCTAACGGTCAGTTCCTGTTCCGCTGCAGAGCTTCACACAGGTTGTGGTTAGGATCGGGCTCTTGGCTCATGACCTCCACACACTCCCACTCGCCGCTGCAGCTGGAGCGTTTCACCGCCTCCACCACCGTCTGCACGTACAGGCCGTCCTCAAAGGTGGGCGCCGCGGCCACGGGCCCACGGGCCCAGTGAGCGGCGCTCCTCGTGGGCCTGGAAGGCCTGCCTCAGCGCCTTCACCATGGAGCTCAGGCCCTGGAGGTGGGGCAGGGGCGTGTCTGTGGACTCCGGCCCCGCCCACTCGCCCTGGCCCAGCAGCAGCTCCTCGCGTTTGCTGCCGTGGCGTTGACCGTAGAGCTCTGTCCCCTTGACCACCAGCCTCCCGAAGGAGCCGACCACCATGACTTCGTGCACGAAGGATCCCGGCATGTTGAAGTTCAACATCACCGTGCAACACACGCCCGACGAGGGAGGGCTGGCCCCGCCCATCAACATCTGGAAGAAGCAGAAGTCGTCGCTGGTGATGCGGCGGATCCCTCGGATCGAGCCGTTCTGCTGGACAAAGGTCCGCAGGAGGCCGTGAACGCGGGAGGCTCGTGCGCCGGTGAGGAAGCTCAGCAGGTCGATGATGGCGGAGCCGACGGTGTGCAGACCTCCTCCGCCCATCAGCTCTTCGCACGTCCAACCGTAGCAGCGGTCCAGGAGGCTGGGGCCGTAGACGCGCACGTCACACACCTGCACCTCGCCGACGTAGCCTTCTGCCAGGAGTCTGTGCATGGCAACAAACGCCGGCAGGAAGCGCAGGGTGTTGCCCATGACGCTGAGCAGCTGAGGGTAATACCTGGCGGCCGTCACCATCTTGAAAGAATCCACAGCTGTTGCGGCTTTCTCACACACCACGTTTTTACCGATACCTGTGGAGGAGACGCCAGCTCAGCAACACCGCAGCCAACAACGTCAGCTAACACAGGCACCTCCAGGCTGAAAAAAGGAGGTCATTTACATAACTTCCCTACTTCTGTAGTCTCTAAATAGGTGACAGAGATCTGCCATATCTGTCTAAGCTGCAGCTTTTCCGTCAGCAGAGGGTTTCAGGTTTAGCGCCGAGGATGGGCCTGGTGTGTATGGGCTCTAACAACCAGGGGCTCTTTGTGTGTGCTGATAAGGACAGGCCTCTGTGGGGACCCACTCAGGAAATTTCAACTAAAGCAGGAAGCTGAGGCCAGAGCTCAGGAATGCCATCAGGGACAGCGAGCCAGCGCTGGAGATGGCCCTACCCCGACATGGACGTGGCTCAGTCGCCTTCTTTGGCGTTCATAGAGGGTTCTAACCTACGTGCTGGCAGCCCAACTCACCCAGGGCTTTGACAGCGATCTGCCGGGTCATTGACGGGGGAATGTAGATGCACACCAGGTCCACGTCTTGGTGAAGCAGGACATCGTCCGAGCGGCTGGTGTGGAAGGGGATGCCCAGCTCCTCTGCCAGGCAGCGCGCCTCCTCGTCGCTCTGGCCCCAGAGAGCGCGGACCTCGAAGCCTTCCGCCTTCAGCAGCGGGACCAGCGCTCGTGCTGTGCTCCCCGTGCCAAAGACACCCACGCCTGGTAACATGGCAGCGCCGCCCACAGCAGCTCTATGTGTGAAGCATGACGCGCCTCACAAGCGGGCCCGTCCGTCTGGCACGGCGTGAGCTGTGTCTGGAAATCACCTGCAGCCCCTGCGAGAATGAGAGAAGACGTCAGAAACCCAATACATTCATCTGTGATCTGCTCACCATTACGCCATTTCTGCTGCTGGAAACACTCCTAAAAAAAACAGATTTAAACCAATAACAAAAAAGTGACACTATTTGTAGAGTGTGTATACAGTATAACATCGACCCTCCGGCTGTGTGTGCAGGATCAACAGGGCAGAAGTGTCTCCTGGGGGTCTAAACATGTTTTTCCTATCAGCAGGCTCTGACAGTGGCTTGCATTGTGTTCTGCTAAATAGTGAACATGCCATTCCTGACTTGTCCCCACACCCACGAACAGTCCACATCCTCTGCAGACCGTCTAGTCATGCAGGTGCACGTTTCCCCACATTTATATGTGTTCGCCCATTTGGTTATTTGTTAATATTCTTTGCATAGATCACGACACATAAAGGGACCTGGACACACCTATTGATTTATGACAAAACAATGGCCACGGTGTCAAGCTTTTACCAGTGGCTTTAAATAGCAACCATTAAAACACTTTATCTCTGTTTACAACATGACAGACATGAGCTGCTCAGACAGGGCAGGTTAGTGTCTAGTTCCTCAACCACACACACCTGACACACACGTCTGCCTCAGTCCGTAAAAGAGCTTCATTATCGAACTACATTCATTTAAATCGAACTAAGTAAACAAACGCACACACGTGGCGGAGCGTCCACCATGCTCATCTTTATCTTTGCAGTTTAGCTGCTCTGGTAAAACAAAGCGTTGCTCTTCAACGCCGTCGCCCAGGTATTAGACATACTTTGATCAAAAGCACACTGACGAAAGGGACCCACGGATTTATTACACGCAAATGTGGCATCAAAGTTACTGACTAAAATAAGGACCAGAGGCATTTGAGCTATTTTTAATTAGTCACATCACGTAGCGCATCTAGCTAGCAGACAGCCACAATGTGAAGGGAAACGGCTCCGGATATAAGCAGGCGCTTCACATAACGTCTATTTAAAGTCAGTTCATACAACAATAAGGCCCGCGATTCAACTGCAGTTCAAAAGAGTGGAAACACCAATTACCTGCCGAGTCCCAGGACAACATCGACAGCGTTTAAGGGAGCTCAGCCGGGCGCTGGCCAGTTGCTAATGGTAACTTGTGTGGCAACGACAGAGGAGGAGAAAGAGCCGCGCCAGAGATGCTAACAGGCTAAAGACGGTCACGGCACGGACATGGTGGCCGGAGCACAGCAGCCTCCGCAGTGTCTGTAAACCACCCTACCCAGCCTTCCACATGACGTCCTCTTTACAAAACAAAATAGTGCTAAGCTGTGGAAATTAGGACAAAAACGTATTGGTATTTCGAATTTTGTCTGAATGAAACTAGGGTTCTTATTCTTTTGGTTTTGAGATGGAGTGCAACCATGACGTTTTACTTGCAGTCGCCACCTACTGTACCGGAGGACGCGCCAAATAGCAAACGGTTGGGTACTCCTAAAGTCCAAAAAAACCCCTCCAAAAAACAAATGAAGGATTTAAAGATACGGAGATAATTTTAATTTTAATTACCCGATTCATAAATGATTGAAATATATTTTTATTAACACAATTTGTAGTCATGAGCTGGTAAGCCTATAGTGTGCTTTGTTAGCTTTTTATAACCATCATTTTTGGGAGTTGTTAAAGGTAAAAAAAAATATATATAAATGTAATTACACTTTGATAAAACCTATTTAATAACTAAATATTTTCAAAACGGCCCGTGTTAGATACCAAATCTTTATTTATAAAGTGGTTTGGGGCCCGTGTTGTAATACTAACATGGACCAGCGGGTGGCGCCGTCGGACAGCTTTGACAGGAAGAGCAGGGAATTCTGGGAAATCTAGTTCTTACTGGCGGACGGCTGGCCTGATAACAACGCGAAGAACAAAACAAGAGCTGGAACACTCACTTTTACACATCCCGAAGCAGAATAGATCATTAGCAGAGGATCTGCGTGCTTGCAAACGGAAACATTCGAACCGGCGAAGGCAGAAAACCGCTACTCACCGCGGGTGGAAAAAATAAACAGGAAGTCGGCAGCGTTGTGGGACGTGTAGTTTCGCTGCAGGCCGTGGCGCTTCCACGCAGCGCATACAAAAAAGAAACAACAACAAAACAATCGGGAGCGGACCCAAAGCGCGCAGGCACCGAGGGAAACATGCCCGGGTTCACCTGTTGCGTGCCCGGCTGTTACAACAACTCGCACCGCGAC
>CAAE01015019.1:1842134-1875027 GCA_000180735.1 Tetraodon nigroviridis
CACCGTGACCGTGTTCTTACATGCTGTCATGGAATTACTGACTCATTGACATAACAAAAAAATCCAAAAAAACAAAACAAAAGAAAAGCAAAAAACACATTACTGACTATCAGTTGTATTACTCCTTGGCTCCTGTAAATGACAACAATGTTGCTGACGTACTGCTGTGCCCCTCCTTGACTGGCACAAAGAATGAAAAAAAAAACATTCCATTTCCGTTTGTCACTTTGATTAGATTATAATATAATAGACTTTTTTTGTACACACACACACACACACACACACACACACACACACACACACACACACACACACACACACACACACACACACACACACACAATAAATATTAACTTCACTGACAATCTGTCCGCTATATAGAAATGTGGCTCGACAGCACACCCTGCTGGTTTTAACTGGTGCAGCATCCAGAATACAAATGGAAAATAACCCTAAAAATAATAAACAAAATTAACACACGCATGTGACTGTTATAAAATAATGAATAGGATTGTCTTTCTTCTCAAGAGATAATCATTTTTTATATATTCACTCTTTTTTGACAGTCTAATTATTTATTCCAACGAAACGCGTCATTACGTTGCGTGAAAAAAGTGAAAACAACCCGGAAGTGAGATGCTTCTCTTCACGGAGCAGCCCAACAACATGAACTGATTGTTAAATATTCTTTACATTAGTGACAAGATGAATTACCTGACGTATACCTTTATGGCTACAGCTTAGAATTAAAAGACAGCGTCTGAAGACAATCACAATGGATAGCAGCCAAACAGATATAGATTCGTACACGGTGAGGCGTTTGCGTTCACGTTGTCTTTCCATTGTTTTCACCATACCGGTTTTAAAATGTTTCCGTCTTTCTCTGAATTTCCTTTTTAGTCCTACAGAACTAAGTAGGTGCTTCCGAGTTTGTCCTTCGTTTATTTGTATATTTGTATTTTTACCTCTGTGACTGCTGCCTGTGAAAAGTGCTAAACAAATAAAGCTTTCGTACTTGCTTACTTATTTCTTTCCTCTTAGGAAAACCTTATTGGAACTTTACTTGCCATTTTTGGGAATGCGCTTGTCAGCATCTCTCTATGTATTCAGGTAAAGAATTAACTTTTATTTCTTAAATAATTTTCCTTTACATTTAAAATATACTACATTTTTCATTTTAAATGTGTGTACTTTCATATTCTACAGGTACATTGTGTTAAAGAAGCGTCATGGTCCCTCAATTTGTATAACTGTACCTGTTTAAAGGCTGTCTGTAAATTGTTTACATTTCATTATATTAATTACCGTATTTAATTTTATTAACTGCACCAAGCGTTTGCTTTTAAAACCAAGTTGTTGTTTATGGATTCAGCTCAGAACAACTGTAATCGTACATTACTACATGTAAAATAGTTGAATCCTACAAAGGTTTTTTTAAATTCTTCATAACTAGTTGAATTCTCATGTCATTCATATCATTACCCCTGTTTGTAGTATTTAATTTAATTCAATGTTTGCTGAGTTTCAGTAATATAATCTGCTGTGAACATTTACTCATGACTCTGTGTCTTACCCACTCGCCTCTCCCCCTTTAGAAATATAGCCATATGAGGCTGGCGGGAGCCAAGGACCCCCGGCCGTTCTACTGCACTAAAACCTGGTGGTGCGGCTTCGTTCTTACCGTCTTGGGAGAAGGTGCTAACTTTGTGTCTTATGCCTTCGCCCCCCTTTCTCTCATAGCACCTCTCAACGCTGTCTCCATAGTTGGTGAGTATTGAGGCACTGCTATTATTAGCGTCATTCTTGTGAAAACAGATTTGTTAAAACCACAACTGCATGAATGTTATCACTTTAAAACCCTGTTATTCCCCTCTGAATCTCATCTAGTTCTTTTCTTTGTGTTTCCAGCAAGCTCAATTTTAGGCCTTATTTTTTTGCTTGAGAAATCCAGGCCGAAGAGCTTTGCAAGTAAGTCGGGTCGACTCTGTAACTCACAAATAATGTGTCAACTGTTTAAAATCTTGTGCTGATAAGACTCTGCCTCAGCTCGTGGTGATGTAAACCACTCTAGGCTGTGGACAGTAATACCTGAATTACAGCAACTTCTGGTTCACCAAACACTCATAACTGCATGTCACAATTTTCATTTATCTTTTATTTTTTTTAACTGGGGTTAGGACTTTTCAGACGTGTTAAGTGTGCATATTTGAGTCCTCAGATTGGTCAAAACGGCTGTTAAACTAACTGAACTGGATGTAAAACCTTGCCTCATAGCTGCAGATCTTTGTTAAATTAAGATTATCTGCAGGTCTAACAATCTGTATAAAATGTCTTCTATTCTCTTTTGCATGCAAATGCGGTGAGAATGACAGTAAAACTCTTTTTCCCCCAAACCACTGTCTTTTCAGAGAACTACGGACTGTCTTTCTTTGGCTGTGTACTAACCATAGGGGCCATTTACCTCTTTGTGACCTTTGGCCCCAACTCCCACGAACAGCTTAAAGCAGAGAACATTGTGAAGCATGTTGTTGCATGGCCCGTTCTCTTGTACTTGGTAAGAACAGCTGCTCTTTCTTTCTTTTCTTTTTTCTGCGTGACTGTCCCGTGGAACAGATGTGCTCTTTGTCCTAGAACTCATTCGTAGCTGTTGTTCACTTAGTTTTAGGTAAATGGACACCTTTATGATTCAGCGCGTTAGTAGTATTTGCCAAGTGCCTCATTTATCACAGGAATGTGCACAAATGAGTCCTATTAGCGACAGTAGCTTGGCATTTATGAGTGGGTTATGGCCGGGCATCACAAACCTTTCATTTATGCAGTCAGTCATTATGAACCGTGTGATATTTACAATCCTGCTAGCTGCAGCTGTAAAAAAGAATCATCGAAATCTCAGCAGGAATTAGAAATTCTGATCAAACGTGTATCTTTTTACTGACTCTGTCACCAATCTTTAATTGGACACTAATTTGTTTTCCACCTCTGCTGACAGTTGGTGGAGATCGTCGCATTCTGCCTGCTTTTCTACTTCTACAAAACGCATCATGCGAACTACCTCATCATTAGCCTGCTTTTGGTCTCTCTGCTGGGTGAGTCTGTCCATTGGAGCCTGAACTTCAGATTTCCCATACAGCCAAACTGCTCCTCGACAACAGCTGTTGTTGTTGTTGTTGTTGAGATATTGTAATTACTGTATGTGTGTACTTGTGCTTAGGCTCTGTCACAGGCATCACCGTGAAGGCAGTGTCGAGCATGTTGGTCCTCACCGTTAAGGGCACCATGCAGCTCAACTACCCCATATTCAGCGTCATGTTCGTGTGCATGGTGGCCTCGGTGGCGTTCCAGGCTCGGTGAGTCAAAACGGCAGCACTTCACTACCTTACAAATGTGGTTACCCTTTATATATGCACGTTTATGTTTTCAGATTCCTGTCCCAGGCCTGTAAGCTGTACGAGCCCTCTCTGATCGCCAGCGTCAACTACATACTCACCACGTCCTTGGCTATCGTAGCAGGTGAGGAGTCAGATGCTGCCTCGCGGTGCAAAGAGAAGAGTCCGAACTGCAAACATCCTGTTGTTGAATTTGTTTTTCCAGGTGCTGTGTTTTACCTGGAGTTTAAAAACGAAGATGTTCTACACATCTGTTTGTTTTTGCTGGGGTGAGTAATTGCATTTATGTAGGTCAAGGGGCGGTGAGAAATAACTTATCTATGGGAACATTATTTTTATCTCAGAAAATGCATATAAATAAACAAATTTCTCTTTTACATCCTGCTGTTTTGACAGATCCGCCTTCTGTTTCCTGGGGGTTTTTCTCATCACTAAGAACCGGAAAAACCCGCAGACCTTTGAGCCATTTGTCACTATGGATATGGCTAGCGGTTCGTAATCGCACATAAATCCTGGATATCGTGTTTAATTTAGTTCAATTTAATCCCTTTTCTTTTAATTTTTAATTGTTCTGTTCAGCCATTTGAATGATTGCACTAAAAGTATAACTTCAGCTGAATTTAACAGTAACCAACCTGTCCTTTTCCATTGAAAGGTGTCCCAACTATTCACGACAAAGGCCTGGTCGATTTTAACGGCTCCTTCACCTACGGAACTCTGGTTAACGAAGACGGAGTGGCTCAGACGTTACCAGCCAAACTGGAACAGCCACCAGTCAGGTCAAGACCCACCAATGCAGCTCGCGGCCCGGCTGACTTAAAGATTCAGTGAAACCCACTTCTTTTTCTTTTCTTCTTTGTACTCACCTGAGATGGGGTTCTCCATCTGATTATTGCCTTCCCCGTGCGTCTTCCTCTCAGAAACCAGAATACTTTATCAGACTGTTTATGATGTAAACAGAAGCTGCTGTGGGTTGAGGTGGCTCTAAAACCATGGCTGCAGAGCTCTGGGAGCAGGGACAGCGCCGTGCCTTCACTTTGCCTCTTCATTCTTTTAGACTTAAGCTAATAACTGTTGTACATTTTCTTTTATCAGAGCTTCCTAATGCCAGGTGTATTTTTGAACATGTAGGAACTGGTTTCACTCCATTTTCGGCCTCGTAATTTATTTTCAAAGTGACCAAATAATGCGTGCACCTGATCTTATTTATTGTATTTATGAATTGAAAATAATTTTATTTGGTAATCCAACTTTACACAGGATAAATGATAAAGAATCATGATTGTTTCTTGATTTGGCTGACTGTAGAACTCGTTCTACAGCTGTGAGCATCAGATGTTCTTCACAGATACGTGCATGTGTGTATGAAATAACACTCAGTGCAAAGTTTCAAAGTTCTTAGTACTGTAAATTCAATGCAGTTTGGTGGTAAAATAAAGAAAACAGTTGTAATTGTCATGTCTTGAGCTCAACCCGATCTTTTTAGCTCTATCTGTAATCAGAGTTTACCGTTTTAGTCTTAACACTTGCACATCATTGCATCATCTTTGTCTACAGTTTTGGAAGTGTTTTGATTTTCTGTATATTTCTGAGCTAATAAAATTCACCATTCCAACCTCAAATCTTACAAAAATCTGCAAGTCCAGTAAAGTCTTTCATGCACCCGTTCCAGGTGATCCAAATCTGGGCCTTGGCCTGCAGACTGATGTGGTCTGCGGTATTTGGTGATGGTCGTAGGCCGTTCGTGTAGAACTTGCACACTATTAGGACTCAGACTGAGCCATGTGGGGCAAATCATATGGATCGACAATGTTATGCATTTCAAGCTTCCCTGAGTATTTTTGTCGCATTGAGAACCTGTATCTTTTTCTTTCTCCATCTTTTTTGGTGCTCATCTTCCCCTTTACTGACATGTTCACATGAAATATACACCAGTAAAGCGTTTTATGTTATATCCTACATAATGATACATTTTGGATGGATGCCTTTCTCCACTGTGGAGAACTTGTTTACATTCCAAAGATGGCGCTGACGCCCCACAATGCAACGCGCGTGACGTCATCGGAGCGTCCCTGTAATAAACGCGGACGCGGGTGACGTCATTCTCCAAAATACCATCAGGTCCAAGAAACTGGATTAGGCAAATTTTACGAAAATCCTGCTTTTTGCGCACGATGGGTCACTTCCGCCGTTGCTGAAACTTGTGAGGTGAGTTAAACGCGCTGTCGTCGCTTTTTTGCAGATTTACAGTTAGCACTCCTTTCACGACAGTTCTGTTTTCCGCACATTTAGCAGCGTTTTCATAAAGAAAAGTAACTTAACCGCAAACTCATGTGGATTACTGCGATCAGAATTTCTTTACGTGACATCCAGTGATTTTCATTCCCACGGTACAAACAATTGTTACACAAACGTGTATGCACTAACGTTATGCCGAGATGTTGCGTTGTGTTTAATTACGTAGACGCCAGTCACTCTGACAAGTTTTGTTATTGTCATCGATAAGTATGTTGCGTTTTTATTAATATTCAAGATTAAGGCGATTAGTCGGGTTATTTTTCATGATGGCCACTAGGTGGCGCGCTGATTCCGTGAAAGAGACGGCAGATTGAGCGACGTCGCGTTTGGAGGAGTCTGTGTGTGTTTACGTGTTTAAAATGTTTAACAGCAACAAACATCGTACAATGTAATAATCCGAATCATTTTATGTTAATAAGTACTACGGCTTTTTTTGCTTTAAGTGTAAAGATTGTATCCAGTATTTTAAGATGACATTTTTACTGATTTTTATCAGCAAACATATAATTTGCAGCAATTAAAAAAAAATCTTCATCTTCCTACTGTTTTTTTTTTTTTTCATTTCTGTGTCCACCATCTGCCACCACAACTGTCTCCTGAAAGGCTTTGGCATGCTCAGAGAGAGCGCCAGATCTTGGAGCCACGGCTCCGAGGCCTACAGCAGCGACCCCGACGAGGAGGAGGAGGAGGAGGAGGAGGAGGAGGAGGACATGATATTTGGGGAGCCAGACCAAGATGGCGCGGTAGATGAGATGATGGACCTGAGCGACCTTCCCACGGCGCTGTTTGCATGCAACGTCCACGAGGCCGTGTTCGAGGAGGACGCAGACAGGGTGGGGAGCTGGGGGGAGCTCTTGGGGATCACGCTTCACCGCGTTGTGCTTAGATGTCTGTTTGTTGAATCATCGTGCCGAATGTGTCATCGCATCCAGGAACGAAGGCCCAGCGGTGAGCAACAAGTGCGTGATGTCACTGGCAGCGCTGGCTCCTGACATGCGCATCTAGAAGCTGCCTTTTGTTTTTGGTGAAACTCTTCTACAGGCTTTGCTTCCTGAAACATTTGGCTTGTAGGGTACCATTCCCAGGGGGGAAAAAACCCATCCATCCATGAAACAGCTATTTCCATAATACTTGTAACAGTGATACACACTTTTACCTTCAGGCATCGCCTACTTATGCGTTTACATTCATTCCTTTCATGCGTGTGGAGAGGCTAAATGTGGCACATATGCCAAATCCCTTTAAACGAATCGCTCACGCTTTGTGAGGCTGCTGTCTGAACACCCGTTGCTCATAGCTGTGGACCCCTTTTTTCTCTTTTTCCCCCTGCTTCCTCACTTCATTACCATGCACGCTGCAGCTTTTAAGTGGAAATGCCTCCCACGCTCCCCTCAGTCACTCACTAGATTGTTCTCCATATGGTTCAATTAAAACCAGCCGCTGCACTAAAAATAACTCTTGACATTCAGAGGAAGTTTTGCCAAATGAGGACAGGAAGGGAGGAGATATGAAACTTTTTTTTTGTAAACGCTTGTGTGATGATTTGGGATCACAAACAAGATCTCGAGGTTGTTTTTTCGCTCGTAGCATTGCTTGTTGATTTCACGTGCTAATACACATCTTAGCGTTTTAGTCCGTGCAGACCAGGGACACGGCAACCTACATTTTCATGTCTCTGGGCTCTTGCTCCCCCGTCTTCTCTCCATCATCGTCTTTTACCTTCTGTTAGTGTTTTCAAAGACCTGCTTGCGGAGGGAGGGAGATGAGGGAGAGGCACGTCCCCTTGTTTTTATAAGAAGCTCTTAGCGAGCCGTAAAAGCCTTTCCCTTTCTTCTACATTAATGAAAAGAAAGTAGAACATAGTGGCACACTTTTTATTTTCTTATATTCAAACGCTTTGCTTTCCCCAACTACTAGATTTTAGGTGAAATAGAGCACAAAATAAGTTAATTGATTATATTGGATTGTGCTTCAAAACCAAAGCTGCTCTGCTTTGGTTTCAAACACTCTAAAATTGTATACATTTTAAATATGTCATTATTTGCTGCTGGGGTCAAGTATTATGCTTTGATACTGACTATTAGATTTTCACAAAAACTGCATTGAATCTGTGCTGAGTCATTAAAGCTTGAACTCAAAAGGTGCTGAGTCACCTATTCCTTTGATTAGTGAGCAGTTCTCCCATTTCGCCCAGGCACAATGGACTGCGTGTTGGTGTTTGAATGTCGTCCGGAGCAGAGCAGCGGCCTGGCGGCTTTTAATTCTGACATGATTTATTATCTAACCCCCCCGACAGAACAGAGGGCATGAAGGAGTTAGACCAAAGTTCTCAGCTAGCGAGGAGATGGAGCGTGTCCACGTGAGTCAGGGCTCAGAGAGGCAGAGCAAACCTCATTCCTGCTCCCGCTGCCCTCTGACGAAGCCGCAGTCAGTCCAGAACCAGACAAATCAGTCATAACTCTGATCAAAACAGCTTCTTCACTAACTCTCGTTTATTTTTGTCTAACTGCACTCCCACCATTACAGACATGCTGAAAGGATCAGAGCATCCAAAAATAATTCCAGAATACAGACTCCTGTTGGAAAAACAAGCTCTCCCGCTTTATGTTACATTTATTGTAGTTTTATAGCAACGCTAGATCAACTTAACAAGCAAATTATGCCAATTTAATGTAATATTGACAGTGTTTAAGCGTCTGTAAGACGTAATTTTTACAAAGGGAAAAAGACCAGAGGCAATTCAGCGAAATGGCCACCCTGCGTTGTGGGAGAGGAGATAAATAACTAGAACTGCAACCTAGGGAGGAGTTTAGACCTCGCACCGCCTTCGAGGAGTCTGATAGTATGCGTTCAGGGTTGGGACTGATTGGTGGGGCTCTCACAGCGCACCCCTCTTCCCACAGAAGAAGTTCCACTCCAGCTGCTGGCTTCACCTCCGCAGCAGGCATGTCCTCCCAGCAGGTGTGTGGGGAAAAGTGGTCACTCCACACAAGCCACCGGCCTGAAACAGCGCATCAGCAAGGCCGAAATGCAGGAAACGTCTGACCGAGAAGAAAAAAAGAGGGACGAGGCCTTTAGATCAGGTAACGAGCAGAGATGGGAAGAGGCTCGGCAAAATAATTCATAAGAACCAAACGAATAAAGCTGACACCTTCCTGATGGATCAGATTTAACCATGGAGGAGCGCGTCCAAAGCTCTGCCCCTCTTCTCTCTACCTCCTCTAATGGTCTGACTCACTTCTCAGGCCAGAGTGTAAGACAAGCCCAGAGCAGAGAGGACCAATAAACCGCTCCAGGGACTAAAGATAGTATGAGAGAGGATGTGAAAAATATGCAGGGAAGTGACTGTAAGTGAGCATGCGTCTATATTCAGCCTGCATGCAGGCGTGCACGCTTGTTTCAGACTATTTTTGGGTACCGCAGCCGGGTGGTGAACGTGAAGGAGCTGGCGCTGAAGGTCAGACATGACGCGGCGCTGTGGTGAGGCAGCGCCGTGGGCTCGTGCTCCCGCTGCGGCCTGGATATTATTCTGGTGCACAGAGCAGGGTCGTCGCGCCGACCCGCTGTGCTTGTTTTTACTATATTTAATAAGACGAAAAAGCAGAAAGCAGCAGATCAACACGGACAGCAGTTCAAGGTGCAATTTTGCCGCGTCGTGCTTCGTCTCTGGTTCACTTGCTCTCTTTGGTTGGTGTGATGGTCTGTTTGCATTCACACTGTAAGCAAACTGCACCAGGGAAAACTGAGATCTGTGTTTTTAGGCGGCGTTTGGATGAGCAAACCAACCTGTACCGTAGCTGAAGACGTGAGGTCAGTAGATGTGCAGCTCTTTTCACACATGCAGCTGCAGGTTTGAAGAAGGAACAGCTGTTTGTAGAACATCTGCATCATGCAACACACTGGGGGGCGGGGGTTCGAGCAGTGTCAGGCTGAGCTCGCTGTGTACGTCTGTTCTCTGGTTTACGCTCAAACCTAATCCGAGGGGAGAAGAAGAGTTGGCTGGTGCTGCGTTTGGGACCTTCAACAGGGCAACTTTCGACCCTTAGTCTGTGAAGCACACACAAGTCTGCGTAATGCACCGGTGTGTTTGAGCCAGTTAGCCTTGTGTGGGTGCTGCTAGACGCCAGAGTGGTGGCGACGTGTGTGGAGCAGCTGTTGAACCAATGGATTGTTCTATGTTTTGAGGTGTTGCTCAGATAGGTCAATGATATTACCCTTGTTATGTTCACATTGGGTGGGGTTTGCCCTGAAATGAATGAACCTTTGTCCTGTATCTTAAACCGAGGAGGGCAGCTCACTGCCTCAGTCTGTTTTTGTTTTCGCACCGTGTTTCTTTAATTTACCAGCTAGCTAAACAAACAAAATGCAGGATTCATTAATCAGGTGTAAATGCCAAGCTTTTGTCTAATTTGGAATCATACATAATTCACATTGTTATCAATTCGTCAGCACAAGTAAATTATTGACATGTGGGTTTATTGATGGTTTTCAGTCTTCTCTCCTGCTAACCACTGCTTTTTTAATAAAATATTTTTCCTATTTAAAAATACCTGAACTGAATATGCATTTAGATACAGTTTCCTGATTGGGCTTGGAAGGGGTTGTTTACCAATAAAAGAAACTCTCCTCTCAGCAGCTGATTACGAAACGCTTTAGACTCAACAGCAGGATGTTATTTGTTGTCTGGCAATTCTATTTAAATCACAATTATCCAGTTTGGTTTTAAAATAGAAACGTGGCCACTTTCAAAACCAGCAGATTTAGCTTCACTGCAGTGAGACGTCGCTGCATTCACACACTCACAGATGACAAAACCCTGACAAAGGCTCAACTACAGCCCTCTTCTGCAGTCATTCTTTGTACCACCTGACCCCTTTCTACTAAAATCTGTCTTTTTTTATGGCGCTCCAGCACACAAGTTTTGGAAAAGCTAGACACAAGGACTACGCCAATCACTGTAAACAAAGACAGTGTGGCACAGGACAGGAGAGGTGGGGTTAAATACCTGGGGAGTAGCGAGGGGCATGATTGGGCCCAGGTGAGAAGCATGGGGGTAATTAGGTCTGCGGGTGGTGACAGCATGAATTCCCCCCGTCAGCAATATAACAACAATTGAATATCATGAAGGAACCAGCTGATTAAAACCAATCATTTAAATAGAAAAATGACAAATACTGGAATTCTTTCACAATAACAGTAGATTAATAACATTGCCTGAACACCATGTTGTCTGTTGGAGCTGAATGTACCTAAATAATGTAGTGATCGTTTTTTTTTTTATCTGCTTAGGATTATCCTTTGCTCCATTTTCTTTTTTTATTCTTTATTCTATTAATGTTCTGGGTCTTTTAAGAACATCTCACGTCTTTACCCCAGCCTCCCTCTCCCCCCTCCCCGTTTTGTTGTGTCTGGAGTGTGGGCCTCTAAACCGACCCAAGATCTGACCTAATTTTGAAGCCAAAGGCAGGGTGGGACGATGGTCACGTGTCGGTCTGTGCATCCCATCCCTCTGTCGCCGTCCTCTCCTTGCAGTAGCCTCTAAGCTGCTGGATGTGCCTAAAACACCCAACAACTGCTTTCCCACCAGCTGTGGGACATTCGAAACAAGGTCTTTGAGAGGCTATTTTCCCAATTCACAGCCTCTATTTCATGTTCAAATTGTGTTTTTTTGTTTTGTTTTTATTACTACAATTATTATTTGCAGTGGAACAATGTTGTCCATGTAAAAAAATCACTTTTTTTCCACAGTATTGTTAGCAGAAGCTCATTTAAATGTATGGGACTTTTTTAAATATCCGATGCACTCATGACATTAATTTAGTGAATCGTTGTCTGTAGTATTGCTTCTGTTAGAGCGCCTCACCTAACTCATTGTTTTTCTCATACATATTCAAAGTTTGCATGAAAACCTTTTCACCACGATCAGATAGCTCTGCTGCATTAATTCTCTAAGGAACTGAGGTGGCAGCCTAGGCTAACTTCATGCATCAGATAACCTTCTCACCTGAGCTCCCTCAGCTATTTTCAGACCCCCACATCATTATAATGGCAAGATTTTCATAATTAGTTTTATTGCTCATTCCACTCATCCACAACAGCGTGCCTGCCCCAAAACAGGCTCATTTTTGTTAATTAGGAGGAAAAGGGGAGCAGTCGGAGATGGTCCCGGGGAATTGTCTATTACAATTAATTAAATCCCGGTTGCCAGAAGTCATATAAAACATTTTTAAAATACAAATCACTGCAGCATTGATTATTCCTGCCTCTTGCCAGAGATGGAGCCACTAAAAGTAACCAGTGTTGCATTGTTCATCTTCAGTACACACTTGGTCCATGCGACCTACCAGAACCTCAGACCTTTCCGTGTCCCAGTCCTAACCCTACTTACACTTACTCCTCTGCCCTGGACACCATCCAATCCAACCTTTTTTTTTTTCAAATCTTCACTCTGAGGATCTGTGTCCTTAGCCTTCAGATGTTCTTGCACCCCACCCGCCCCCCCCGTCTCCCCCTGGTTCTTTGTGCCTGCACTTGACTGCTTGCTTTTATAAATAGCTTGGCCTAGATTACACCAGCTGCATTGGCGTTGGCACCAAGGTTGGCTCTGGCTGGGCCAACTGAGGTAGCATGAGGTTGAAAGGGATGGATCGTGTGTGCGTGTGTGCACGTGTGCATGTGCGAAAGAGAAATAGAGGGAGCAAGAGGGAGGAGACAAACCTTATCGTGAGGATAATGCAGCTGCAGCATGCCTGCACTGCAGGAGCTTTGGAGTTATTCCTGTCGTTGCTATTTTTGGTCAATTTTTGTATAGCGAATACAAATCTGTAGTGGCGTGCTTATATAAGTGTGTGTGTTCGGATCGAATTCACTGTTGGCGGACATGTGGAGTGTACAAACACACGCAGGCGGCAGACTCGCATATTTGGTCACGTGTTCGCTGTCATTTGCTCTGAAGGGACGTGAACTGACACGGATGCGTGTTTTTGAGGCCCATCACGATGCTCCAGTGCCCCGATTCCCTCCGTTCAGCTTCACTGCAGAGGGCTGCTTCAGAATGCAAAGTCTGCTCATCAACCAGTCTGGAGACATCTCATCCTCCTGCCGCTTTGCTCCTCCTCTCATCTTTCCTTAAAAAATGTACACAAGATATTTTGTTTTATCTATGAACCATAATGTGATTTATTCACAATAAGTTATAAATTAGTTGAAAATGTGATAGATAGGAAGGTACAAGCTTTACGCTCCCACAACTAATTCAAATTTATTTAAAAAGATTACTACACAAAAAAAATTTGGGGGCAGAATTAAAAAGTTCATAACGCACATTTTCTTGTTTGCACCTTCTGGTTTTGAATCACTAAAAACCATGCGTCGCTCATCCCTCCGTAGAGTCCCGCACTGGTGGGTTTGGCAAGATCTAACAGAGGAAACTGTGAATGAGAAAAGAGGAATTGAGAATGAGGCGGAGGAGCAGCAGCAGGTGGAGGCGGAGGGCTGCAGAATGAGGACAGAGAAGCAGTGTTTCATCATGCACAGCCATCCGTCTCTGTCACATTGATTAAGGCAAAAGAGATCAGAGGAACGCATCGACGCCGCGTGTGAATGCCAACCGCCCGATGTATGTCAGCAGCAGCGGTGGAGAGGTGGAAGAAGATATCGACAGACTGAAACACCACAGTGTTCAGAGAGCTGATAGTGATGCTTCTCCTAACTGCTTGATAATGATTAACGTACAAGCATTTCTAAGAGGAGTTTAATCTGGGTGATTTAATATAACTTGCAGGGATTGTGTAGCGCTTATAAACATGTTTGCAACCTCATTTTTGCTAGGCTTAATTAAGATATCCTTTCTAAATTCATCTTGGTGTTTTTAAATTGCTTCCAGCAGAGGTTAATTCAATTTTATATCAGTTTAATTTTCTTTGCAAAGCATCTGTTACAGTCGAGATATTCTCCAGATGCTCAGGGGAACACAGAGTCTGACCCCAAACAAGCAAAAAAACCTCTCTTTTAATGGGAAGAAACTTTAGGCATGACCATTTAAGATGCCCCTAAAGGTTGAATGACCCTGTTTTAATGACGACTGTGGCTATAATTACGCCAAGGGCAGGTACTGTTCATTTATTTATCTTCCATTTGGTAAATTGTGCATCTGCGGCTCTTCTGGTTTAAACCGGTCAACAAAAAAATTGGACGTGAAAGAAAAGCAAAAACGATTTGAATTTTTATTAGCAAATAAAGATGTCTGTGCATTTCTGTCTCCACCTGAGCGTGCAGAGACTAGATTTAGGTTGGGCACAGTGTTACTGGTCCAAAATAGTTTTTGTAGGTGATCTTTGTCTTACTTTAGACCGCATGTTTAACTGAATAATGAATAAACATCAGCTTACTGGTATTAACAGATCAGGTTAAAGTAAGTCCAATGAATGTGCGATAACAGAAGGTGCCGAGCTGAGTTTTCCCTCTCTGGGACTCTCCTGCTGACCGGGACTTTGTAAATAGGGGCAAGTGAAAAGAGAATTTTCAAGCACGGCATAAATAAATCATGAAGGGCTTTTTTTGAACTCAGGAAAAGCTACATCAGATTCCAGTAAGAAAAGGTGAATGCGCTGCATCCATCATTTTGAAGGCTGTTTTGGAAGAACCCCAGATCTAGTCGTGCCGTCTCTTGTAGCGCCTCCGCATCCCTCTGTCTAACAGATAGAGCGGGCTGATGGTGGCAAGCAGGTTTCAACAACTGTTTCGGCGTCTGACGCAGTGTTTTTGGCAGTCAAATGCAGATTCTTCCAGGCTGGGAACAGCCTGACCGATGCTGTCTGATGGAGGGATGTCAAAGATATGTCCATCTGCACGGCATGGACAATGCCCGAAGCGCAGACAGAAATAGCTTTCGCCGCTTAGAGCCTCAATATTAGAAGCTTTTGGGGGACTCGGCTGTCTCAGCCCATTGAAAGGAAACTGAGAGGGAAAAGACTGATGGAAGACAGACACGGTTTTTTGGGGGGGGATGTTACGCAATGACGCTGCAGTCTGTGGAAATGTTATTTTAATTTGGCTCCAGCTGAAGTGGAGACCTTCGTAATTAGGTGGGACGGCGCTGCAGCTGCGTTTAGCTCCGGCTTTGCTGCGGCTAATAAAGACCAACGGTACACCTAATCTCCAATCAGCTAGTCAGCATCAGAAGTTACATTACAGGCTACAGCTGGCTTCCAACTTTTCAGAGGGGTCTCTCCAAGATCAACAAAGCGCCCGGCCCAAAGTCTCCATCGCCCAAATTAGATATTCGTTCCCTGCGTCTGCCAACATTGGCGAGGAGCGCAGCCGAGCGACTGTCATTTCATCATGTCTGCACCTCGGAGGCCAGTGGGGTCAAATAACCCTGCATATGGCTGGCGGACAGTGTTATGCAACTACTGTATGTTTTAAATGGAAAATACAATTATGGGATCTGTCAGGAGTCATGTTTTACATGGTCACATGACTCTTATGATTCACAAATCCAGGTGACCTTTTAGCCCTGATGATTGATAAATGAGCCAGTTTCAGTCAACCACGACATATTTTCCACACTTGTGGTAAAAACTTCTTGCTCTATTAATCACAGGAGCCCCGATGAGCATCCTGCAGGAACGCTGCCTTGCAGTCGAGGCTCGAAGTTTAGGAAGGATTTCAGAAATCCAGCATATCAGGCGGAAAAAACTGGAATAGGCCGAATTCTGCAGTGTGCGCTTCAGCGGGCACTGTAGTGGCGTAAAACATGAACGTGAAGATGGAAATGACGTCAATGTGAAGCCACAGGGGGAGGAAGGGATGGGGGCTATTATTTTTTTTATTTGTGAGACACAGAGAGAGAGAGTTACAGAGAGAGAGAGAGCAGAGAGAGAGAGAGAGAGAGAGGCTGCGGCATCACTCTTGTCAGCGCAGGGAAGAGTCCAGCAGCAACTCTCTCCTCCGACACCAGCCAAACTGAACTGGACCTAACATCGCGTTTCTAGACAGAATTTTGCCCCGAAAAAGACTTTTAATCAGTCCCGTCGTGTCCAATCCGCAAAGGGGAATGCCATCGATAAATATGAAACTGGAGATGGTGACCATCATCGCCTGTGAAGTAGACACCGAGGTATTTACGTCAGACAAGATGCAGGTACGCTTTTTTTTTTTTTTTTATTCCTCCCAAAGATCCCACAGGTCAGGTTTGAGCCGCATGGATGCCGTGGCTGCATGCCGCCGCACACGGGCGCATGCACGGCTGCGTTGTGTTGAATGCAGGATTTTTATCAATGGGAGCGAAGGCGCACGTCCCGCGACGCGCGCAACGCCAGAGTGAAACTGCAGATGCGACCGGGATGAGACAGGCTGGATGAAAAGCCCCCCCCCACCACCCCGAGTGCTGCAGGAAGGGGTTCGATGCATTTGCAGGGCAAGTTAAGAAAAAAGGGGGGTTTGTGGAGATGACGCGCACGCAGACCGGGAGGATGGGGTGCGTGAAATTGTCCATGCTAAGCACATACAGAGAAAGTGAGAGACGCATTGAGGACAGTCACTTTCTTCCTGACAGCTTTCTCCTCATCCCATCAGCACTCCAAAATAGAAGCAGCAGAGCGTGTATTAGACCTGCAGGAATGGGAGTATTTTGGATTTTTTTTATAGGCCCAGTACTGGTTTTTTTTTTTTTTTTTTTTTAAATACTCAGGTATTTGGGGTATTTGTCCAAGAGGCAGGACAGCAGTGAGTCCTTTTTTTTCCCCCCACACAGCAAATTGTTGCTTCGGGGGCTTGAAAGCTGGCCCAGATTTCCTACCAGAGCTGGACTCACCTTCATTTGCTGCTTGTTTTGTTTGACTCATCAGCAGAGAGCCAAACAGAACAGGGAGGTAGAGCACAACAGTGCGGCACAAGAGCTCCACACCAGTTGAATCATCCAGTATTTACAATTCGAGGAGGTGTTCATCACAACTGGGGTGTACACACACGCACCAACTGGGCCTGTTTTCCTCACTGCCGGTGTGTTCTGCATTTAGGGCTTAAACGCAGGTTGGTCTGCAGACCAAACTGCACCTAAACACGGGGGATTTCACCCCGGGAACGGTGTTTAGCCAAAATATTTTAAAGGTTTGCTGCAATTTCACACGTACCCTGATTTTCCGCTCACATGTTGAGTGATAACTGCTGTGTGAACGGTGATAGAAATAAAAAGCCTCAATGTGGAGCACTGACCTGCCCACACACAGAGTGCTCGAAACCTCAAACATGATGATGATTGGAGGCAGTGGGGTGAGAGGAAAAAGATCACATCGCAAAAATTTCTGCAATTGTGTCCTTAAATTGGGGTTCTGGGTCACGCGTGATGGTGTCAGGCAGCAGACACGCCAGTTTTCACACATTTATTAAAAAAAAAGGATGAGGGCTCTCTCTCTCTCTCTGTCTCTCTCTCTCATTCTTTCTCTCCCTCTGTGTATCTCTGTGTGCATAATTAAAAGAGCAGAAGGACGTGAGAATTTGGAATGACACAGAGAACCGTATAATCCCGGTCTGTGGCTCACCAAAGGCAATGCAGATCACCAGGAGCATCAGATTAACGGAGGGCACGTGGGGGATATTCTCTGCCTGGGCTCACCTCTCCAGCAGCCTTCAATCCATTTTTTCATCACTGAACATTTTTTTCTACCATTGAACAAGATCTTAATCATCCCTTAATAGTATCTCTGAAATCTGAAGATGAGAAACAACAATCATTATATCCCTGGTTTTGTGTGTGTGTGTGTGTGTGTGTGTGAGGGTGGGGGGTAATTGCTGCTATTTATAGACCTTTCAGAGCAAAGATTCGGTAATGGCTATGGTGCTCGGATGGGCAACGTGGAGATAATCAGCGGTTGGTGGGTTTTTAATTAAAGAAGATGGCGCGATGGAGCCGTTGTTTTGACACTGGGTAAATTGCTGGCCCACGCCTTGGCTCCGTCCCAGCCGCTTACATCATTAATGAGCCAAGCAGGCAGGTTGCGTGAACGCTGGCGCAGCTTTCACAGAAAAGCGCTTTCTACCCCCCCCTCCTCCGTCAAAAAAGAGAGGCTCTGTCGCTTTTGTTCCAAAGGTTCCAGCGTGGGCAGACGCTGCAGAGCGGGAACGTTGTGTGTAATTACCTGAAAGATCTACGACATCAGCGGATGACGGCACGGACATATGCTGAAGGTCACAGAGGGAGCCAATACATTCACACATCATGATTCAAGGTTTCACGCTTACCTTGATTCAAGGCCTTCACCTATAATTTTGCACTCACATCTAATTGCTGCCTGTGTGTTTAGTTTTACATATAATATATATATATATATATATATATATATATATGAATTTTTCGTCTGTGTTTGTGCTTTTTCTGTCCAAGGAGCGATGGGAAATAAACAGGATGTCGTGATTCATACCTAATTACAAAGCAACTGAGGCTCCAGAAGCCACGAAATGACATTTTTTGACTTAATCTCTCTCAAAGCAGCTGCGACGACATAGTCCAGCCGCAGCTGTGACTCAGCAGATAAGCAAACACGTCTGACGGCGAGCGGGCTGAGAAGTTTCTGCTTCGATGTTTATCCATCACAGGTGTCATGTCTGCCTTCCAGGACTTAGCGTCTCAGAAACGGCGCCGGTTATGAGGACTAAACATGTGGTTTTGACAATAACAAGGTATAGCAGAGACAGAGGAACAGGTCAAACTGGAAACTGCAGTTCATCGTGCAGCGGATGGTTTTCCTCAGGGCCTCACTGCTGAATCCTTGGTAGCTAGAGGTTACGTTCCCTTGGCTATTCTTCTCTATTTGAATGTTTATCAGTGTAAACCTTGTTTTTCATCTTCAAAAATAGTGGCTACCAGTGTAGCATGCGGTTCCCATTCTTGCCGTGAAGACACACTGAAATACAATAATGTGGCTAAAAAGGTTGTTCCTGCAGTGTGAATACCCATGACATCACCACTTCTGGTAAATTCTTCTCAGAGCTTCTGGCACTCCTGGAAGCTACGCAAATAGGCAGTGTGATTTTGTCTTTTTTTGTGTAGTCCCTTCTCATCAAACATGAGTCAGGTTTGACCTTTCACACAGCTCAGCATTTTTCGAAAATATGATAGTGATGGACTCTGATCAGCTGTTGGGATGAAGGCGAGAGGCAGAGGAGAGCCGGTACAGACGGGGCCAGTATCAGGTTCCTGGCTGCTCAGAAACCAGATCTCCGTCCTGGCGAGGTTGAGCGACTCCAGGCCTAAGCACCGGGCTCAGGTGCGCCTGCCCCCCCCTCATATTCCTGCTCTCCCCCATGTGGGCACTAAGCAGGTGGAGATGGGCGGCTCACATGGGCCTGAAACCTTAGAGCGGCGGCGGGGCTCAGGTGTCAGCTAAAGGTTAACGCTGTGTCCGTTGGCCTGACACACAACAAAGGACAGCCGTCTCCCGGGCAGAGGTGTCTGGTTACCACATGGACCAAGGCCATGTGCTAATAAGATTAGAAATAAAATGAGAAAAGGATACCGCGCGCAGTTTTCTTGCCAAGAAGAAAGGTGCAGAAACACTGTCACGCGATAAATGACCTTCGTTGTTGGATTTGCTGTTGGAACACAAGTTCGCCGTCAGAATTTCCAAGGCAATTTTTAAACAATGTGGTGCCTGAAATAGTAATGGCGCACCGGTGACCTTTAACACGATATGGTGGGACTTCAGACTACTGGGAGCTGACATTCTTATTATACAAAAGCAGGGCTATAAATCAAATGCGCTTATTTTTATTTGACATCCTTGTTTAAATTTTAATCTCTGGAAAAATCTTACGAGATATAAAACAAAGACTTTGGAATCAGCCACAGAAGCTAAACTGTGAAAAGGCCGGCCTGCAACAAAGCCTCCATCCCAATCATGCATGCGGCATGCACTGGATTTTGCAATTCTACCCTAACCTTGGCTGCTTTAATGCGCTTATCGGTGAATATTGTGGGCGACGCAATAATTGTTCATCAACAGATGATGAATGATCTTATTGGTGCATATGTTCCAATGACCTCCAGGAAGAGCCGCAGCCTCTCTTCGACTTCCTTATGTAAAGTCGACTCTGGCTGAAATGTTGTCGTCCCTAAAGTGTCTAAATCTGCGTGGGAGAGCGTGCTGTCGACCAGCAAAAGCCCCCGCTCCAATAAAAACCATAAAGACCAGCTTGGTGCTAATAGGATTAATGTGTCCCCATGCTGTAAACTGATTTAAATCTATCTGCCATGGACAAACAGTCCCAGAGGGAGCCGCGATGTAGCACCTCTCTGTCCTACTCCGTCGATACCGCTCTCTGCTCATGTTATCGATCCCACCCTCAACAATTACCCATCCGCATGGCTTCCTGGCAGTTTTACGGCCCTGGTGGAGCGCAAACAAGCGAGTGATCATGTTCTGTTTTGGGGTTTTGAAGTAATGAGGATTTGCGAATGTTAATGGCTGCTTTGTGTGAGGCAGAGGGAGAGCACTGGGTCATCACACACAACCTTCAGAGTTTATCCCACTGGTAATGAGCAGGATTCTCTGAGGCAACCCATAATTACTTCATCAGCTTATAGTCATTATAGTGCTGAACCAGTGGTCCACAGCCACAAAGACGTGCAACAGTGGAGAGAAACAATATTGCACATTTTAACGCATGTGTTTTGAAGTCAGCTAGTGTCAGATGGCTTGAATAATTGGACGAGAGGTGAAGGATAGAAGAGTGCAGGTCTTTTACATGCCGCATGCACAATTCCTAGTAGTTCAGTGAGTGGGGAGGTCGTGAGATTAGTGTGATTTAAAAAAAGCTGATCTCTCCTCTACCTTTTCATTACGGCCTCGCGTCAGCAGCTGCAGGTGAAGCAACTTCACACAAAAGCTTCATTGTGTGCCATCGTTGCTGATGACTCCATTGGAAAGTTGGCTCCATTTTATGGAAAAATCGTGGAATGTGATAAGCCTGAATGTGCTGGAACAAATGTGCACTGGGGTTTGATTCATCACCCAGCTCTGTCTGTTATCACTGTAATCCTTCTCTCTTGTTTGACCTCATTAGACTGGTTGCAGTTGGGCCCTTTAGGGAGGCGGATAATTAAAAATGACCGTCCTCACACTTAAAGAATTTAATTTTCTTAATTACTGCAATGTGGTCTATTTTTACTGTAACGCTTTCAGTGCCTTGCCCGGCGGCTCTGTGGCCCAGTTTAATGTTTTTTTTTACCCAAATCCCATTCAAGCACGAGGGGTTTAGATTAGATTTTGCTAAAGCCGTGCACGTGTTGCAAGGAAAAAAGAGTGAATCGCTGGACCTTAAGAGCAAAAAACCCCCTCCTAAAAACAAAAACACACCGAGTGACCCTTTTATTTTACATCCCAATTAGGCTGGGTTAATCTTTTCATTTTGATCCAAATGGTGTAATTCAGCGTAGAACTGAACTAGCGTGCGGATTACTCTCATGGATTTGAGTATCCAAGTGCAAATCTGATTTAAACACTAGCTTAAATGCAAAGCCGCAGCAAAATAAAGCATTGTGAGTCAGTCAGTGAGTGTGAAGAGGAATCAAGTAATATTTTTTTTAAGGAAAACTTACTTATTCATATTCAGCTGGATTTTTGTTCTTATTATTTAAAAAAATATCTACAAAATTAATCACTAACTTTGTACACAGCAATGCAACTACCAGTCTACCTCAATAATTCAGTATTTCTGAGGACAAATTGTTCTGATTATGATTGTTTGTGTGTGCTTGTGGCCTTTATCTTTGTTTCATCTTCCGATATGAGGACGCAGTGGATACAGACTCTGGTCTGTTCTTAAGCTCCTGGTGACAGGACGGATCTGAAACCCTGTCACCGAAACTCGCTCTGTCTGCGTCGCTCTGAAACACAATTCCATCTTTACATAACACAAGGAGCTGTTCAGTGGCGGTCATCTCTCACGAATAACACTCAGGGTCCAGCACTTAACAAATTCATTACATATCGGAAGCCGACGCCGACGTGGGCACCAACTTCCGTAAGGGCCAGTTCCGTAAAGTGGCCACCATCGCCCCCGACGAGGTCACGCACGGACGCGTTCTGAAGGTCAACACGGAGACCAGGACGGTGGGGCCCCTGTCCAGGAGGGGCTTCTACCTGTCCTTCCAGGACATGGGAGCGTGCGTGGCGCTGCTCTCCACCAGGGTGTACTACAACGTGCAACAGTGGAGAGAAACAATATTGCACATTTTGACGCATGTGTTTTGAAGTCAGCTAGTGTCAGATGGCTTGAATAATTGGACGAGAGGTGAAGGATAGAAGAGTGCAGGTATTTTACGCCGCATGCACAATTCCTAGTAGTTCAGTGAGTGGGGAGGTCATGAATAGTTCACTGGTTTTTAGTGATTTCAACTTCTGGTTAAAAGCATTTACTTGTTGTTGGAAGAACTTTGTTGTGATTTTTTTTATTATCCACTACATTTTGTTGAGAATGAATGCAGATGTAATGGATGCCTGATAGTGAGATTTTCCCCTGAAGTCATCCGTTTATTTTCCATCCCTGTTGCCGGGACTGCAGATGATGATGAATGAAGTTGATTAGTGTGATTTAAAAAAAGCTGATCTCTCCTCTACCTTTTCATTACGGCCTCGCGTCAGCAGCTGCAGGTGAAGCAACTTCACACAAAAGCTTCATTGTGTGCCATCGTTGCTGATGACTCCATTGGAAAGTTGGCTCCATTTTATGGAAAAATCGTGGAATGTGATAAGCCTGAATGTGCTGGAACAAATGTGCACTGGGGTTTGATTCATCACCCAGCTCTGTCTGTTATCACTGTAATCCTTCTCTCTTGTTTGACCTCATTAGACTGGTTGCAGTTGGGCCCTTTAGGGAGGCGGATAATTAAAAATGACCATCCTCACACTTAAAGAATTTAATTTTCTTAATTACTGCAATGTGGTCTATTTTTACTGTAACGCTTTCAGTGCCTTGCCCGGCGGCTCTGTGGCCCAGTTTAATGTTTTTTTTTACCCAAATCCCATTCAAGCACGAGGGGTTTAGATTAGATTTTGCTAAAGCCGTGCACGTGTTGCAAGGAAAAAAGAGTGAATTGCTGGACCTTAAGAGCAAAAAACCCCCTCCTAAAAACAAAAACACACCGAGTGACCCTTTTATTTTACATCCCAATTAGGCTGGGTTAATCTTTTCATTTTGATCCAAATGGTGTAATTCAGCGTAGAACTGAACTAGCGTGCGGATTACTCTCATGGATTTGAGTATCCAAGTGCAAATCTGATTTAAACACTAGCTTAAATGCAAAGCCGCAGCAAAATAAAGCATTGTGAGTCAGTCAGTGAGTGTGAAGAGGAATCAAGTAATATTTTTTTTAAGGAAAACTTATTCATATTCAGCTGGATTTTTGTTCTTATTATTTAAAAAAATATCTACAAAATTAATCACTAACTTTGTACACAGCAATGCAACTACCAGTCTACCTCAATAATTCAGTATTTCTGAGGACAAATTGTTCTGATTATGATTGTTTGTGTGTGCTTGTGGCCTTTATCTTTGTTTCATCTTCCGATATGAGGACGCAGTGGATACAGACTCTGGTCTGTTCTTAAGCTCCTGGTGACAGGACGGATCTGAAACCCTGTCACCGAAACTCGCTCTGTCTGCGTCGCTCTGAAACACAATTCCATCTTTACATAACACAAGGAGCTGTTCAGTGGCGGTCATCTCTCACGAATAACACTCAGGGTCCAGCACTTAACAAATTCATTACCTAAGCGGCGGAAGGACACGCCTTCTCCTGACCACCAGCCCTGCACTTCAGGACCTCACCTGACTCATCTCCTCCTGATTGTTGATGATCTTGTCAGGACGGCTCTGAGCTCGCCGCCGCTGCTCCCCCGTCGTGACTCATATCCCCGGACATGTCTCCTTGCCACTGCGATGGTGCTCTTTTTATTACAGCCAAGAACATAACCGCTTTATTACCGAGGAGGCCGCCTGCTGAAAGATGGCATTACGGTCCCTGCTGCAGCGGTTGCAGCTCGCCAGCACCTTTTACATCACTCCGGTGGATTATGACTGCTCAGTGGAGCTTTATTTTTATATTTTCCCCGCAAGCTTTGTCACAAATGTCACCTGAAGGAAAAAGGTTTTTTTTTATTGTACCACTTCTCGTCAGCACCACCAAGAATTGAGCATGAATAATAGGAGCGGCAATGCTCAAAAAGTCAAAAATCTAATAAAATTCAAAGTTAAATGCCTAGTACATTCAATTTTAGCAATAGGAATGCAATTTGCAGTGGAACAGTAGGATTATTAAACCTGCTTAACTGAGACGTGTATGGATTATGTTCTGACAGCAGATCACGGAAAAATCTCACATGCAGATCATAACTCTCCAGTTTACATCAATTCTCATTTCTGTGTGTACAAATGGAACCTGTGACGTCTTTTACCGACTGCAAATTAGAAAATAAACTGAAATCGACTTTCTTTTCCCCCGGTGAACAAGCCTGACTCGATTTCCCCACTGATAAAACAAATTGCTTTGATTAATGAAATGTAGCAAATCTAATTCAGGTGGGTGAAAGTGGGGAGTGGGTGGCACTGGGCATATAGACATTTTAAGACAGAGGAGGAGAATTCAACCTGCAGGGGTCCTTCTGGCTGTTTTGTAAAGGTGACACAGCGAGACGGGCAAACAGGCGGTCAGCATTAATGGCAGCACTTGTCATTTCAATCAGGCCCAGCCGTCGGCAACCTGAGAGCCGCCACTTCACAAGAGCGTGCAGCCTAAAACAGGCTACTGTCCTCTGGGTAAATACGCAAGAGTCCAGCAACACAGACCGTGGAGAGATGGATGATCGTTAGCTGTGGAAAAAAAATGAAGTTGGTTTTTTTTTTGGAATATATATTTAGTTTTCTCATTTTCTGTTCGTCATCGAAGGTTTTGTGTCACACTCTCGCCCGTCTGCAGTGGATGTTGACGTGTGGACTGTTGACGAAAATAAGATCACGCTGTTCTTTCTCGCTTCTCTCCTTTCGCTGCAGATACAGTCAGAGCAGGTGCAGGGGCACGACTCAACCTCTGCGTGTGTGTGTGTGTGTGTGTGTGTGTGTGTGTGTGTTTGCGTCCTGGCAGATAAACCACTGCTCTTCAGTTGTGCTCTCATTCTAGCTGTTCAACATTATTACAGACTTGGTGATTACCTGACTCATACAATCACACAGCCACGTGTGTGTATGTGTAGGTGTGTGTGTGTGTGTGTGTGTGTGTGTGTGTGTGTGTGTGTGTGTGTGTGTGTGTGTGTGCCCAATTCAAGGCCACAGTTCTGTGCATCAGCAGACACCATCACTGTTAGTTAAGGCTGACAGCACTGCAGGTTTTACTGGGCTACTTAGTCAATGCAGAACATGTTTTAGCAGCTTTCCCATCGCTCCGATGGTTCCCAGACCAAAAATGAGGAGTGACTGTTGTTAGAGCTTATATAACTTATATGGCTCGGGGTTTGGCTAAACGGAGACCAATCACATATCATATTCAGGGGGCACAAATCAAACTTTTCCACAGTTTTTGAAGAAACACGATGTGTTTACACCATCGACGGAGGACAGCTCCCGTCTTCAGCTGTGGATTATGCTTTATTTTGACATAAAACAATGTCATACACAACAAAAAACACCGGGTTTTCCATTTTTAGCACTGTGCAGATCCATCCAGCTCGTATCCATTGGTGTTTTCACCCCTTTACAGTGCTGAGCACGCATGTTCTGTGTGTCCACCACTATGAGAGCAAAGACAGGTGTCATGGCCAACATGTTTAGGGAACGTGCACGTGCCTTGTCAGCCAAACATGGGAGAGGTTGTGGGAGCCTCCCGGTCTTACGTTTCCCACCAAAAGTGGAAAATAAATAGCTCAGTAGCTTAGACAGGCTGGAATTGTTGCCATGAAATAAGTCTCAAGGAGCTGTAAAATTTTATCACACACGGATTCTGAAAGTCATCTTCTCCAGACGGCAGATCCGCTGCATCTCTGCTGCCTCGATCTTTTCCAGAGTTGTCTTTCCCCTCAACAAATAACCAGTGATTTTTCCGAAGGTAGCCTTATTGTTGCGTCAACCCTCCCGCTGAGCTGTTTGATTGTACTCACAGCTGAGTCGGCCAATTTGATGCCCGTGAAGAGAGAGGGGGGAAAACAGGTTTGGGAATATATCATAAAGGTACAGAGTTTTTGAAAACCGAGTGGAAGAAATGAAGCCTGTTATTTATCAGGTCTCCAATTATCATCAACCAATTTCAAAATAGACCCTTTTTTTCATATATTTGCTGAATAAAGCATCCAAAACGCATATTTTCAACTGGGAAAACACTAGGACAGAACAGCCTTCTATCAAACAGTTAATTTAACCAGAAATGTGGCTTTGACCCGAAACAAGCCCGTGCCTGTTCCTGTCATTTAATGCAGGATGTTAATGTAAAAGTAACCGTATATGTTTACCAGTAGTATATATTTTATTGCCTGGTGAGAAATGTCTATAATCTTCTTTTTATTCCCTGTTTTATCCTCTGCAGGAGAGGTTCGAGGCCCTGTTCCGGATCTACGACGAGCACACCACCTTCCAGCTTTTCAAAAGCTTCCGGAGAGTCCGGATAAACTTCAGCACCCCGGAGGCTGCCGCCCGCGCCCGAATCGAGCTGCACGAGTCCGAGTTCAACGGCAAGAAGCTCAAACTGTACTTTGCCCAAGTGAGTTTTGAGGAAGACCAGAGCTTCCAAATATGCAGAGTTATTTTGTAACACTTTCGTCACTCACTGCAGCAGACTCAAGATCCAAAAGGTCACATTCCCACATTCTCTAAACCCATGAGTCAAAACTTGCGCTGAATGCTTGTTTTATCCCAAATATCACCCATCATGACTCCTGCTGCACATTGCAGCACGTTCATGTAAAAGAATTTCACCCTCGCACAGATGGTGCATGTTGATTTTGTAAATATGGCAGTTAGCGGCGACGGTAACACCAAAACCTCTCTATGAAAAGGAGTTTAGGAAACAGAACCTTTCATGTAGCATTACAGCCTTTGTTATGGTTCCTTCCTCTCTGCAGATCCAGAATGGGGACGAGGACATCGACAAGTCATACCTGGCCCCTCCGCAGCCTGTCAAGCAGTTTCTAATCTCACCGCCGGCCTCGCCACCTGTGGGCTGGAGTCAAAGTGAGGATGCCACACCAGTCATCAACTATGACCTGCTGTGTGCAGTCGCCAAGCTAGGTCCTGGTCAGTACTCGGAAGAGTTTTCATGAGGGTTGCACAGAGTATGGCGTCTGTGGCCAGAACCTCGCAAAATATGAAAGCACATCCTAATATTATTATGATCTAACGATTAGCAAAACTCGTTTGCATCGTACCACCAGGGGGCGACGGAGGTGCTCTTACTTAGAGCGTCCTTAGCTTTTGCGTTTTGAGATTATCAAATTTTGTCTTTGCATTAGCCAAGGCCACACACTCAAGCACACACACACCCACACACACACACACACACACACACACACACACACACACACCCACACACACACACACACACACACACACACACACACACACACACACACACACACATGCACGCACGAGCATCGTGTCCACTGTGTTTGTTAATGAAGTTGGAACATCAAACATCAATAATCTTTTCCTAATATCAACAAAAACATGATTCGGCCCACATTCACACACACACACACGCACACGCACACAGGCCTGCTTTTCAGGCCTGTTCTTGCTTTTCAGCTTCTGTTCCCTAGCAACACAATGCATCAGGAAACAGCTTTGTTCTCCGCCTGGCGTCTGAGATCAGACTGGCGCAGCGCGGTGTGCTGACTCCCTCTGTCAGCTTGACGCAGCAACAGCAGACGTCTATTCACTGGCCCGCTCTGTGTTTTGGCACCACACCGAAATACAAGCAGACCAATTTCCTCCCTGTCCTTGTGCCTGTGCCTGATCTTGTCTCCCTGGCAACCACGATAGCATCTAGTGTGTGTTATCAGCTCCCCTGAATTTGGCATTTTGACAAATGAAGCTCAGGTCTGACTGTGTTTTAAGTCAGGCCCTTTACAGATGGGCAGTGTCAGTCAGCACAGCGGAGAGACTAACAGGAGATACATTTGTGTGGCAAAAAATATCCTCCTTCCATCACCCCTTTATCAGTCTGGCTTTTTATTTTTCGTTGACTTTATAACAAGTTGGGCTCAAAATATTCAACTGCATCTTTGCTGCAGTTGAATATTTACCAGCTTTATTACAACTGGACCTAAAATATGTGGACATTATCTATTGTGGACAGTACCATGGATCATACCACAGTGATGCTTTTACTAATTTTAAACTGAGAATTCAGAAGATTTTTATTTTCTACTGTACCAATAACACCTGCGGCTAAAAAGTTAGCACAGCAGTAACTAACCTTAATTTCCTGTGATCAGTATAACTTTTACCTTTTGTCTGCTGATTGTTATCTTGATTAATGGTTTGGTTGGTAGTTTTAGAAAGTGTCAGGAAATGGCTGATCTGAGCCCAGGATGGTGTCCTCAAATACTCTCCTTCATCCAAACTCATTTACTCAACTGTTCTGAATTATCCGTCTTATTTTTTTAATTTTGGTATGACCTTTTCTGTGACCTCATTTGAATCTCTCCCTCTTTCCAGGCGAGAAATATGAACTCCACGCGGGGACGGAGTCCACGCCCAGCGTGGTCGTTCATGTGTGCGAGAGCGAGACAGAGGAGGACGAGGTGGTGCGGCCAAAGCAGCAGATCGTCCAGACCAGACGTCCCGACGACCCGTCGAAGATCTACAACTAAACGCCACCCACACCCTTCAAGATGATGGCGGGGCCCTCTCAATCGCCCTTTTGAACCTGTGACACACTCGCCCTCTCTCTCTCTGTCTGTCTGTCTCTCTCTCTCTCTTCTTCCAGTCTCTGCGCTCACGGAGAGCATCGACGCCCCTCATTTCAGTTCAACTCTAGGCAAAAAAAAAAAAAAGAAACCAACCCAACGAGCATTTTGCTGAGAGACGGTGTTGGTGGCGAGCGTGGCAGTGGAATGAGGCGGCTGGGTGAGATCCACAAACGCACCCATCACATCCAGCGGACAGCAGGGGGAGCGTGGGGGCCAGCTGGGCCTCCATCCCGCCACCTATGCTGACAGAGACGGGTGGAGACAACTGTCCCAACGCAGGCACCTGCCACCGAACACACACTGTCAGCCCATCGGTCCCGCTCCAGAGTCTCCCGGTGGTTTAGCTGGGACCTCTTGACAAAGACATTTCTCGTTTTCCTGGTATTTCACTCAGATCCATCTCTTTGATTCCATCCGTTTTCATATCTGCTGGTCTGGTCGCACCAGGATCAAATGTGTGTGGTCACCCTTGTCTGCATGTATATACTGTATTACAATAAAAGAAACATTAATGCAAATGAAATATATCAAGAAAACGAAGCTACTTAGCATCATGCGCAGCACGAAACGCCATTTGTGACTAACAAAGTTGTGGTGTTTGACTTTTTTCTCTTGCGTTTTTCAGTCTCTTTTTTACTGTTTGCGAAACTCGTTGATGTGTAATCCTTCTATGTATTTGATATCCCAACATCGTTTTGCATGCTTAATTACTTCTGTGGATAAGAAAATAAAGTGTTTTTTTCTTTTTTGTTTAAGCTCGTCAAGGCTGAGAGAAATCTGAGTTTTAGGTTGCTGTAGAATTTGACAGCGAGTGCGATTCTGCTCAGTTTTCCAAGGGTTTGGGAGGTTCAATCCTGTCGTCTTTCCCCACGTTTAACATCTTGATTGTGTCCTTCAATCGGGCTTTTATTCCTTCCTTCTGAGTCCTACCGCTTGCACTCTCCCCTTTTGACCCGAGCAGTTTCTGCGGGCGTCCCCCGCTGCTCGCAAATGTAAATATCTCAGCTGTAGATTTGTTAAACCTCTTAGATTTTCAAACTTACCCAAAAGCATTTTGCTACGGTCCCTGGGACGTCAACCAAAGTATTCATCCACTGTATTGCAACTCTTGCTCTTTTTTTTTTAATTTTTATACAAGCATTTGTGCAGTAGTTCAGCAAGATCTGGAACAAACAAATAAAAATCATGACTTACTTGAATATTTCCCCTTTTTTGCCTGATTCTCTCCACTTCTATCATACAGTGGTTGCACTTCAGTACTTAGAGGGCTTTTGGCTGAGTCTGAACCTCATTTGTGATTCGCCAGCACGAAATCCAACACACTCATTGCGATGTAACAATTAGCAAAAGACAGTTCTGTCTGCATGTGAGCACTTTATTGTAGTTTTTGTTCTCTTATTGCTTTTTTGTATCAAGGCAAACTTGGAAGCACATTTCTTTGTCGTGTATTTGTCTCGAGCTGAACACCTTGTTAGCCTTTTTCACCAGCATATTGCAGCGAGTGAAATACTCTACTTCGTTTTTTGCAGCTGAACCTTTCTGGCGGATGAATTTTTTCCACTTTTTCGGGATCTGCAAGAAAATAATGAGAAAGGGAGACAGCATGAATCTTTGGTTCTTGTTTTTTTTTTATTTTTGTTTTGTCCATCTCATTATCTGAAAACACAGTCCTTTTCAAAAGGCACTGAGTTTTTGTTTTTGTTTTTTTGTATTGGAGCAAAGAATAATCTGAGGAGACGGTGTGTTGAACATCTGGAGGAAGATACCTGTAAAGATTTTGTACTCTGTGGTGGTGAAATTCACACTAGAAAAGAAAATGTATATTTATGTACATATGCCAACTTCATTTTAGCTGTTTTGTTCTTTTTTTTTTTGCTGAGACCAGTCCAGGTGTGCAGTTTGTTACAGCTTCTCTTTGCACTGTTGTAACAGAAGAAGATAATATATTGTATATACAGTATATGTATAAATATATATTATACTAGTGTAATATGTCTTTAAGATGCTCAATCAAGAAAAAAATTGTCATTGTGTTGTGTTCAACATGGACTCTGAATGTTTCTTTTACTACTGGGTCTACAAAAAAGCTCAAAGACACAGTTTTGTCACTGTTCTGTTTCTGTTGAATATGAATATTGTGTCTCTTTGTTGGAATCCAGAAAACGACGTAGCAAAAAAGAAAAGGAAAAAAAAAAGCAATAATTTCCAGTTACCGGTATGTGTATTTTCATACTGATTTCTCAGAAATGGTCTCTGTCACTCTCTGTCCTGCACTTTCTGCTTCTATATTTGTGTAGTATGCGACCATTTGTTTCACAAAAAGAAATACATAAAGATTCATTCCTAAACCTTTGTTTACTGTCGTTTATCTGGCGAGGATCTAATTTCCAGCCTACAGAGGGCTGAAAATGAAAAAATACAAATATTTTATTTGTATATGTCAACAAACTTATACCCAAATTGTCCTGGGCTGCAGCCTGGACTCCATCGAGAAGGTGCCCACCCCGACTATGTGCTATAAACCCATTTATATTTCCTCAAAGTTTGCTCAATTCTTGATTCCTTTTAATCACTTCTTTGTAATCTTTTCTCTGCTGCTGGGACACTGAAAATTTAAACATTTTTGTCACGGCCGTCAGTCAGGGCGGCTTCCGGCCCCTCCTCTACCTGTGAATCCCAAGATCTGGCACAGCTGCAGGGCATTGAGTGGGAGCACCTGTGCCTCGTGAAAGGCTCCTGTGCCAGATCCTAAAATGAGTGTTTCCCTGGAAGGTTGTGGACCTTTTGTTGCCGTATCTGCGGACTGAAGATTGAGTTCTGCGTCCCTGAGTTGCCTGTTCCTGCAAGTGTGAGTCAAAACCTCTGTGTATCACCAACAAGCCTGTGTCGCATTGACCCCCCCCCCCCCCCCCGTGACACATTTTCATTCGTTCATTCATTACTTGAGGAATTTTACTGCAAAATTGAGCCAGGATGTTGGTATTTTCCTCTTTTTTGAACAGGTCATGGTTTGTGCTACGCCACAGCAACATCTAGGCTGAGTTAATGATTCCTTGGATGAATGCAACTGTACATCAAATCTATCCCAGGAAAGGTAAAGCTATTGTGTGTGGCGGTGACCTTCGGTCCAACAGCTCATTGCATTCCGCAGCTGCTGCTGCTCAGCTGCGGAGCTACAAGGATGGCTGCTCCTGAATGCGACGGAAGAAGCTCGCACTGAAATTCTGCATGTCTTTTTCATGTCAAAGGAGGAAAAGTGAGAAAATAAAAGGTATCAGTCAACCTTAATGAAAAATGGAGTTGACTGGCTTTGACATGTTTGAAAAGAGATTAAGAGAAATGACCACCAAACCAAAACCTTTCTTCATGTACAGGAGTGAGAAAAACCTCCACAAATGCCTCCATCCCGAGCAGCAACTGTAAGTGAGGCGTTTAGAAGTATTCTTCACATACAGAGAGCTTTTTAAAGGTCAAGTAAATAAATGAGTGAATTTTTAAAAATGTTACTGTTAATGATAATTAATTTGTTAATGACTTATTAATTGACCAACCCTTCATTACTGACTTTACAGCAGTCATGTTGAATGTGTGTATGGATGACAATCACCACTAAAGAGCTTCTTCACATTGTTTATCTAGTACCTTTTGAACATGTCTTGGAATTTTCTGTTAAATTTCAACCACATACATCTCCTCAGTGCAAAGATCAACAGGTTTATGATCAGTTTAAAAACACTAATATAGCAGCTTTATACAGGAATTTAACCCTGGAGCTCAAATCCATTCTTGGGGTGTTTTATTTTCGTCTCTTTTGACCACAGGTCCAGAGGTGCACCCTCTGCCGATGCAGGTGATTTGCAGGTCTTCCGGAGTCAGAGTCATCTCTCTCTTTTTGATCATCGCCACGCCCAGAGGGCCTGAAGGACGGACCTGAAAAACCAGCTGCTTCGGATTATTACTTCAGCGAGGGACACCGTCAGGGAGAGACAATAGAGAAAAGTGTGGAGTCTCCTCCTCCGTGCCGTCCTCCTGTTGGTCCACCTGAGTGCTGCGATTCACACACACACACACACACACACACACACACACACACACACACACACACACACACACACACACACACACACACACACACACACACACACACACACACAGAGTGCAGTCCCACACTGCTTGTTTTGTGGAGCGTCTGCCTGTTGGGACGGCCACTTGGATCTTCTTGTCACACTTTGGAGGACACTTCGCCTTGTTGGA
>CAAE01015019.1:1875487-1954338 GCA_000180735.1 Tetraodon nigroviridis
GACCCCTGGTGGGCACCGGGGGCGGCGCTGGGGCACGCACAGGGGCTGTCACACAGCTGGGCCCACACCTGGTAGGAACACACACACACACACACACACACACACACACACACACACACACACACACACACACACACACACACACACACACACACACAGAGTGCAGTCCCACACTGCTTGTTTGTGGAGCGTCTGCCTGTGGGACGGCCACTGGATCTTCTGTCACACTTGGAGGACACTTCGCCTGTGGACTATGTGTCCCTCCAGCTGAGGGAGGGGCTCTGGGATTGCTCAGGCTGGAGAAAGTGTGAGCTGAAATCAAGGAGAGGGGCCTTGGGTAAGTTTACTCTGGCGTGTGTTTGAGAGAGGGACGGGGTTTTCCCGAACGCTCCGGCGGGGCAGCAGGTGACTCAGAAGTGAGAGGGAATAACTGACATTCCAGAGAAATTTCCGATTAAGATATCTACCCTCGTGGTGGAACCTGCGTGTTGACATCTGTTTATGTCTGCGTGATGACAGCCTAATTAGGTTTTCCAGCTCTGGCTCCCTGTCTGGAGCTGATAAATGAGTAGTGGAGCTCCATATCTCCCCATCAGATGCCAGGGTTTCTACGGTGCGCCTGCAGCTGCCGATTCACCTGTGCTTATGTTCTGATGAGAGGACCCAACATTTAGAGTTGTTTGGTTAAGGGGACGAAGATCGGAGTCGACGCTGACATTATTGGGAGAACTGTGAGATAAAACTGGACTCTGATTGAACCTGTTGGGGGCAGAGTAAGTGCCTCACTTTTTTGTGTCGTTGTGGAGGTGTGATTATGAGCAAATTTGGTTTTCTCTTATTTCTCTCTACTCATGTGAACAGCGATCCATTGGAAAATTTTAAAATCAAATCCTTGTTTTCAACTTTCTGCTCATGGCAGCTGACTTGTTTTCCCACTTTTTGGCCCCAAAAAGCTGTTTGACGCCACATCTGTCAGCCTGTGACATAAAGGAAGAGGTGGAAAACCGACACCGATGCAGATGATGTTACTGCTGCTGACATTAACTTGACCTTCCGGACTGCATCCTATTAACCCAGCAGCTGAAGTATTGGCCCCGGAGCTGACGAAGGTCACGCTTTGAACGTGTTAATTAATGTGTGAGGCTTTGGTCTGTGGATGAAGCTGTGCAGAAACGAAACAATCGAGTAGGAAGCTTCGTGGGCTTAGGAGGAAAAAAAAAAAGGAGGATCAGATTGTTCTTGTACCAAACGCTCTCCACGGACGCGCCACTAAATGGTTTGCTTTGCCAAGGGTGGAAGAAAGGATATTGAATTGGCAACATGAACAAATAGCAGCAATTTGTGAAACAAACTAAATCTTATTACATCAAAGAGTCAATTGGTCCTATATATAGAAACCCAGTATATAAACAAAGAAAGCTTGTTTGGGCTCAAATATATCGAATGATGCACATAATCAGCAAAAGTGCAGCAATGACGTCTGTCTGGACATCAGCTTTGTTATTTTTCACAGGGAAGAGCTAAATATATAACATCATCCTTTTGTTGTGTTTAGTTATACGTAAAATACATCATCAAAGGTTTAAGCTTTGTTCTGTCAGAAACTGAGACACTTCGTCCTTCAAAGATTCTTATTTTTCTTCACTTCACTTCTGAAAACAATAATAAAAAAAAGATTTGTAAGAGAAAATTGTACTGGATAAAGGAATAGAATAATAATAATAATAATAGGAATCGACAGTTTTAGCTTTAAAATACAACTTGGATTGGAATATGAAACCTTTTTACGCCCAAATTGGATTTTTTTTTTTGTTTTGTTTTTTTTTTGACCATTTACTGGGGTTAGGTCAGCTCCGGCTTCCACTCAACCTCAGATAATAATAATAATAATAATAATAGGAATAGACAGTTTTAGCTTTAAAATACAACTTGGATTGGAATATGAAACCTTTTTACGCCCAAATTTTCAGCGTCAACCACCACAGTGGGCTCTAACCCTGCCTGGGAAAGACTGATTCCGTGATTAAATTTGAGTGGATTTTTTTGTTTTGTTTTGGTTTTTTTTTGACATTTTACTGGGTTTAGATCAGCTCCGTCTTCCACTCAACCTCAGGTGTCTGGTCCATTGTCAGCACTGTAAGTCATACCTCGCTGCCAACACAAAAGAGATTCCACACCCGGCGTCCACATTGTCAAGATACCAAACACATTTGGGAGCGTCCACGTGAATAAGGAGTGTTTCCAGACGTGATTTGGGTACACTGGTATGAAAGAAGGGATGGTAAAAAAAGGACTGATACCTGATACTGATTTGTTTAAATGTCAGGCAGGAGCGAGTGTTTTTTAGCACGTGAGTAGCCCAATCCTTCAGCTATTTTTTTAAAGTGAATGTCAAGCTCACAAAAACAACTTTAACATTGTCATAACATGGCTGAGTTTTATCTGAACTGCGGCCAGCATCAGCTGCACACCGTGTGTTTTTGTTGCCAAAGCCAGGTTGTTGCCTACCGTAACCAGGTCTTATCAGAAGCTGTCGGCTGTACAAACAGCTAATGTGATATATGTTGTTACTGATCTCAGCGCTGTATGTGAACACCACCAAAGTTGCGTAATGTTTGCCGTGAAGAAGGAAACTGGATAAGATGTACAGTACACACGAGGATCAGGGCCCGTGACGAGGCCATGTCATCTCTGCGCAGCAGCGCCATCGCATGCAAAAGATAGCCGGGAAGGAAGATTGTTTGACCTTTGTTGAGAATAATAAACTTCTCTGTTTCTCGTGTAACGACTGGAAGAAGTTAGAACAGAAAAGGGAAGTGACCAAAGTTGCAACAAATGGCTGGTGCTATTTTGCAATATGATGACGATGGAGATGATAAATTCTTTGTAAAATAAAAGAGCACATGACTCACGCTCAGATGAGTCAGGACAACTCTTTGTTTTATGTGGGGTGATAAAAAAAAAGAGGATGAGGAGCCTCCGTCGTGACGCAGCGGGAAGACAATGTGGTCATAAATTTAGCTGGAAAGCATGAACAGCAGTTAAAGGTTTTTGGTTGATTAGTGTGTTTGGTGTTGCAGGGGTTTGACCTCAGGTTGTTCAGAAGGGTTTTCACTCCATGGAATGCGGCCATTGTTAAACATCGTTTCCTCAGATGCGTCACAGAAGGGTTTCCTCTTGTCGTAGAACAATTGCAGCGTAGACGTAACCTGGGTTAACAGCACACAGTGATGCTGCTCTGACGGCGCCTAAAGCAAACTGTGTGTGACTGACAGCACGGATTGCATGTTCCTGCCTGATGACATACAGCCTTATAGTTCAGACACACATATGGAACGTCTGAAGAAAAATGCAAAAAGCAGACAGCTGAAATAATCAGCGTTCTATTCCGATTTGAGGGGGTATAATCTAATCAGCTGGTCCCTGGGGTCAGATGTTTTTATGTATGTGTAAAGAGAAGGTCTTCCCAGTACGAGAATATAAGTTATGTACACAGTCATACTGAGGTTTCATAAAAGATTATAATAGGAGCTGCTTTTTGAAAGCTTTAATGATTGTGGTAACCAGGTCAGCTTGTCGACGCTGAGGTTATACATTAACGGTGTGAGCTTTAAAACAGTTCTGTATTAGAGCATGAACTCCGTGTCCCCCGTCGACTGTCGGCAACAGTTGTTATCAGACAACTGCATATTCTTTATCTGGTTTTTTTTTTTTGTCAGTCTCTGATCATTTGCAGTATTTGTCATTTGCATTGAGTTTTTTTTTTTGTTTGTTTGTTTCTTTCCTGTTTTTGCACACAGGTGAAGATGCAAACTTCAACCGCCTCACCTGTGAGCAGCTCCACAGTACCCTCGAACACCACGACCGTCACAAAGTCTAAAGAACAAATCCTCATCCAGAGTGAGTGTGGTTGCACGTCTGATCTGACTTCATGTATTCAATTTAGTATCAATAAAAAAAGAGAGATTTAAGGCAGGGGCTTGTAAATGTCAACTCTGTTCAGGGCAATCAACTTGGTTTCCAGAGCAGTTGCAGTGACAGGTTGTTTAGTATGTGAGTGATTCTGTTGCTAAGCTACTGCAAACTCCCACAGGGTAGGAAAGGTAAATTGTACAACACGGGAATCTATTAAATCGGACATGTAAATCTGAAACTGTCACAGAAAAAACAAGCCATTAAAATGACACCTGTTCTTTCCTCTCCATCTGCCTCGGTTCTGGGGCCATGATCGCTCTCATTGTCGTTGGAATCATTGTCATCCTCGCCATTTTGCTGATTGCCATGAAGACGTATAACAGGTAGCGCTGCATTCCATGCAATTTCTGTATTGTGAATGTTGTTAGCCTTAAAAAGTGTAGTCAGGCTAAGTTTTTTCTTCATGTTCAAGAGCAAACTATTTAAAACATTAAAATCAAATAAAATCCTGCACATTTCTGCAAAAATGAAAACAGCAAATACATCAGTATTGTAGTTCTATTTATAATCAGAAAACAAATATCACACATAAATGCCTTTTATAATGTGTAATACTCGAAGCATTTTGTTTGCTTACCCGAGATTAGGATATTTAAACAGATACTAATGAGGGTCCTCCTTCACGTATGCTAGAATATTGCTAATTCTACAGCAGAATTATCAATATTATTGTCATCAATCACATTTACAGGTTTAAAAAAAGAATAGAAAAAAATTTGCAGTTGGAAAAAGAATATCCACACCCCTAGGTGTGTTTATATACTCCCCAATGGACCAAATATTTATCAGCCACATTAATTGTTTCTGTGTATGTGACTGACGGCTAACCATGTGCTGTATTCTGCCAGGCGTACTCATGTGTCCAGGGTCCTGGGAGCCAACAGTGGGTCCAAATCTCGTCAGAAGAGGGCACAGAGCACCGTGCCACTTAACACCATGGGAATCCCCTCTGTATCGGGCAGCATCGCCAACTCGCCAGCTTTGGAAAACAGCTTCCAGTTTCCCCGGGTCGATCTGAACAGCGTGGAGGAGAACCGCACGGAGCAGTTTAGCATCACCAGTGGGTCCACTGCAGTCACCATACACGATGTTCCCTCAATGGCAAACACATAGCGGTCAAGAGAGCACGTCTACAGCACGCCTGGACTGTGTTGTTTTTCCTCCATGACCACAAACCGTGTGGTGACTGAATCTTTGTACAAGTTCCATTGATGGTGCCTGCCCTGAGCCAATATGGCTCCTGTCGTTTTGGTGTGCAAAATTTCACAATGTGAAACGGTACCAGACAAAAATGGTTCCTAAGAAGGAAATTGCTTGACAGAAAAAGAAAAGCCTAAAACATTTTTAACTTAAGCCAGTGTTCAGCATATACATGCCATATGTCCCTTTCTGTATTAGTGTACTTTATGAGCAATGAAGATTGCAGCTGTTGGCCAACATTCCTCTCAATAAAATTTTATTACTATTTTTTTGCTATTAAGTAAACATCACCTCCCTTTTAACCCTTGCAAAGACAGCAGATCATTTGCCTAAAACACCAATGTGAATGTGTTTTAAAGCCAGAAAGTTTTAGCACTCTTATTTGATAGTTGCTCTTTGCCTGATGATTTTTTTGTGGTTGACTGTAAATGAAATGCCAATAAATTTGAGTATTTTTAATGATGATAATCTGTGTTCAAGCATTATTTGTACCTAGGATACACAGATGTCCATAATAAATGAAAATGGTAATATTTGAGGGAAAGGCATAGAGTGACATTGTTTCTTGGTCCAGGACTAAAGAGAACTCTTACATTAAAATCGTACTGAACATCACCTACTATGTTTAATAACTACTAAAAAAAAAATTGTTCTCCAAATCCTCTTTCTAATAACCACTGTAACGCTTAAGACTTTGGCACCAGATATTCACCAGACCAGACAAACTGACAGAGGACCGAGGAAGACTATTTAACTCGGCTTCGCAGATAAAAACAATCAAGGTGTGCGGGGTCAATTTACATGGACGGGAGGGGATATGGCATCCTGAATTTACACCAAAAGCTGCTTTACCAAATAAACTAGAAATGTTGCTGTAACAAGAAAAAGATGCACCCAGGCAGACTTGAACGATCACGATAGCAGAATAGGTACTTGCGCCATCAGCTGGTGGCTTTTGGTTCAACAACCTTTCAGCGTCCCAGTGCTGCATTCAAAATCAAAATACTGCGATATGTGTTTGTTTAGGCCGTCTTTATTGATATAAGTCGTTTTTTGATTTTTGTAGGCTGCTTTCAAGTGACACGACAGAATAATTAAATATCAAGCAATCGGTCAAATCGTCTTTGGTATTCTATGTCGAAAACAAACACGACCCTGACTTACGTGCTTGAACGTAATGTCATAACGTCACACGATGGTGACTGCGGGTGAGTGGCTACGAGCCCATTTATTATCTCAAATCTAATACATACAATACAATATTTTAGATATAATCTTTTAGTGCAACGTATGGTATCATTAGATATAACTATATCTTTCCTTGTTAGTGTAAACAGACCCCTATTGCGCACAGAGCTATTATTTTTCAGCTAATGCTAAGGAAGTAAGCTCCGTACGTCATTACGGCTGCAAAAAGTTTCTGATTTTAGTATGGTGGTGCGGTCAGTGTTGAATAAAAATGTATTAGGACGTTATTGAGTGATGTAAGTGGATCTAAAATGATGGGGGAGACGGTGTGTATTGGCCGTGTTTTGCAGCGGAGCTCCTGAGCCTCCTGCTGGTGTCTGTGTTGTGGGGCTGCAGCAACCCTCTCCTGAAGAGGGGCACCCAGGGGCTCGAAACCGTGGCCGAGACCAGCAGAGTCTCACAGCTGTTCGCCGAAATCAAGTTTCTGTTTCTAAACTTTAGGGTAAATCTAGAAATACTGTTCTTCACCTACTGTCATGTCCTAGTTTATTTCTAACGTGTTTAATCACTGCACCTGCTCCTGTCTTCTTCTCCCAGTATCTGATTCCATTTCTTTTAAACCAGTGTGGCTCTTTGGTCTACTATTACACACTTTCCAGCACAGGTGAGGGACACCACAACAAAAACATCCCTTTTTTTGTTTTATACCAATCAGCTATTATCTTGTTTCAATATTTCTCATGAAATATTGACCTGGCAGCTACCTGACCATTGAATTGACCCAAAAGTGTCTCTGTGGGTTTGGATGATCTTGTGTCTTCCGCTCTTTTCTTCAGAGTTGTCCTTTGCCGTTCCTGTGGCTAACGCCCTCAGCTTTCTTTGCACTCTGCTCACTGGCAAATTACTTGGTGAAGAGTTTGGAGGCAAGAGTAAGTCAGATATTTTGTCATCATTGGTACTGTACTCGGGCTATGTGTCTCCTTTCTTTTCCTTGGAAAAGCTGATACTTTTTCTTTCTTCTCAAACTGCTGCAGAGGCTGTCGTGGGAATGTTCCTCACCATGGCTGGCATCACTCTGTGTGTCATAAGCTCCATTGATGAGCAGGATTCCAGGCAGCAGAATGCAACATAGATCACACACTCATGGAATTTGGGATTCAAACCAAACTTTCCAATACCTTTTTGAGGATTCCTCAGCAGGGAGGAAATATAGACCAGAGGAGGGCTGGAGCAGGATCATAGAGGGCTTTTCGGAATCAGCAGTCGCCCCCTCGGAGCAGAGGCTGTGGCGGGAGAACGGTGCCTTCGTGGGGCCTCGGTGACCTGTCTGTAAACTCTTTCGGCACTGAAATTGGAGTGTTTTCACACAGAGTTCCCCTCAAGGCTGGACTGCATTTATGGCGTGGCTATGCAAGTTAGCAGCTGTTAAGTTTGACTTTAAAGCTCTCCGCTGGTTATACGGCAGATTAGTGTTGGACGTAAATAAACACTACTGCTCAGATGTTGTACAGCACTTTAATTTTTGCAGTTTTGTATTGTCAAGAAATGTTTCCACAGTGAAGTCAGCAAGTTGTCTGTTTTTGATGCGGATGTTAAATACGGAGCATGTTCAACATCATCAGTATCAGAAATGAAGAACACCTTTACAGACATGCTACTTTGGAACACTTGGCTGTGTGATTATACAGTCAATAGATTTACATTTAAACAGTTTGACCTCTTTAAAGGAATTAGAGAGATTATTGACTATATTTGTTAGAGTGTTTGGTTTAAACCAGTGTTGTGTGGCTCCTTCATGGCATCTAAAGTCCTAATTGTGGGATAGTTAGGATGACGTGATCTCCTGATGGGGCTTCTGTGATCCCGTCTTCATCTGGGCCTCCTGTTCAGTAAAAAAAGAAAAAAGATAGAAACAAGACATTTTTGGACTGAAAAAAAAGATGAATGCTAAAACTTTATTTTTGGATGTGAAGCAATCAAAACAAGCTTGCCTTCTCCTCATCCTCCCTGACAGTTGACGGTGAAGATGCGTGGTTCACCTCAGGCTCCTTTTTGAGAACAAACATGATTATTGACCTGGTTTTTGACTCAAATCTGTCACGCGTGTTTGCGCTGCGTACCAGAGTTTCAGCAGTAGTCCGTTTAAACGAGGGAGTGTTCTCTGTGTCTTTTGTGTCACCCTGCTCAGACGGAAGCCCCATCTGCACAGCAGAAAAGCCGCTCTTATTTAGCACAGGTGTATTACATGTCTCTAATATGTACCTGGAATACCTGCTCTCCATTTTGTTTGTGTTGGCATCCACCCTCGTTGTGCTGCCTCTGGAGACATGGAGAATAAACGAAATGTGAGGTTTTATTGAAAGACTTTCTTGGCTGTGTTGACGTCGCAGGTTTGTCACCCTACCTGCTGGGAGCTGTCCGTAGGGGCGGTCTGGGTATTTATTTCCTCATCCTCCACTATTTCTGCAACTCTCTGAGTGTGAAAGCAGAGGGGCCTTTAGATCGTTTCACATAAAATCTACCCAGCATGTTAAAGGAGGTGTAACCTGGTCAACAGGAAGCTCCACAGCTGTGTTTTCGTCTTCGCGCACCTCCTCTGCGCCTGCCGCGTCCTCCCTCCTCTTCCGTGCTGCGGTCTTTAACATGCTCGGCTGAACTGTGATGACCGGATCAGGATTACCTCCACAGTAATGACGTTATGATTGAAGCGTGATACCATCTAACAGTGATGGAGCCTAACTGGAACCGTTGCTGGCTGGGGGCCTCAGCGGCCTTCTGTTGTTGACGATCTTGGCTGGCTTAGCGAAGAACACTGTGGACTCCTCGGCCCTCTGTCTCCTGCTCCTCTGCTGCCTCGCTGCAGGACCCGCGGCATCATCGCCCGTCGACTTTATCCTTCGACCGTCGGACTACAGGTGGAAGTTAACAAAGGATGCATCTGTGTTATTACAAACACAGGCATTTGGACAGACCTCAGTAGAGCTGTTGTGCAGTGACTTAAAGAGTGGAAGGAACCTCTGGAGAGTCGAGGAGGACTGAATCACTGTACTGGTCCTCTGGCCTGCTTTCTGCTTTTCTGTTCTAACACATAATATTAATATTTGTTAAAGCAAAAGCTGCATATTTTACTAAAAACTGATAAGTAAATTACTACCTCATTTCTTTTTAACAGCCTTCTCTTATCCGGGTGGTATCTACAAGAATTTAAAACCAGCAAAAAATGCAGAAATGCGCAGTGACTTAATGGTCGTGCTACTGTCCTCTTAATACGCTACCTCCCGGTGTCTTTGGGGACTAGCAGCTCCACATATGGAAGTTTCTTCAGTCGCTCAGTTCCCACGGCAACATAGTAGCGGCCAGTTTCCAGCTCGGCAGCCGAGGACACGGTCGCTCCCTCCAGAGTGCAGAGCCTGGAGGGACACAGGCTTTTGGATGATGCTGCACCCTCGAATGTCCGTGTCTGTCTGCCGGTGTCACCCACCTGCGCACGGCTCCCGTTCGTAGGCTGACCTTCTCCGTGATTAGGCCCAGGATCTGCTCCAGGTCCTGTCGCATGCTCCGGGGAATGATGAATCGAAACGGCGGGCACAGGAGGTCTCCGTTACGGAAAACACTAAACAAAGACACGTTGGGTTTAGATTTGCAGGTTACAGATTCTGGACACGCGTGTCTGGGCGTGCTCCACTCACTGTAAAATGCAGGGCACAGGTATAAACTTCCTCCACTTTGCCGAGACGTTTGGCCTTGGAATGACTTTGGCCTGCAGACCACATTGCAAAGATAAGATTCGTGGCACCGTGGAGTTGTAATGTTGTCATTTTTACGGTGATTCGGTCAATTCTCCCTGTCGGCTTCACATCACCGATATCCTGCGCATCAGTTCTGCTGCACGCCTCCCAGAGCAATCTCTCATTCCAGCAATGTAATGACCAACTAACCATTCTGCTCATGCCAGCTCGAGTGCTGCCACCATGGAAACCGTCGTCTCCAGTGGTACTTTCGCACATCTCGTCTGATCCAAAGGCTCCTCTCAGAGCTGCTGCGCATGTTGTCCCATATTATTAACGGCTTGTGCCAAGGTCAAAGTCTCCGTCGACTCCACGGAGCCCAATCAACCCGACCTCTTGCCTTATTATGGCTATATTGAGCAGGCAGACGTTGACAGAAGCGAGTTCTGATTAGGCCTGTTTAGGCACACACACATCCCTGATCGGGCACCATTGGAGAACAGCTCTTTGATTCTATGGAGGGACGAAAGGAGTCCCGTACAGGCGCACGTCCCACGGTGCTGCACGGCAACCACAGCGCAAGGCATGCCCGAGTTGAGAGGGAGAGACCAATGGCAGTGGCCCAAGACACACATGCTTCCTCCTCCTTCTTTTCGCGGTTGACAGGGAAGATGGCATAGATGGAGAGGGCGGAGCATTTCAAAAATCGAAATATTAAAACACTCATTTGTGATAATGAGACTGGAATAACCACCAATAAATTAAACCTCAAGACGCGTGCTCAAAGAATATTGTGAGCTTACCAACATGCAATTTTAGCAATCAGGAATAGCCGCATTCCTCATGGTTAGCCGGGTTGATCAGTAATAGTTTTCTGCTGCTAATATCAAACTTTGTCTGCATGTGAAAACGAAAGCATACCTGCGGTTCTTCACGAGCTGTGGGGTGTTTTTTAACCGCCATGTTCAGGTAACTGCACACAAAAACAGTGTTTACTCTCCATCAAGATCCTCTTTGGCAACCGTACCATTCGACATCTACTCACTCCATTTTTTTGAATTTTTCGAAGCCAGCGGCAACATACTGAGCTCCTGTCTGGAGGTGCTGGAGGTCAGGGACCCTGTGACCTTGTCTGGGGGTGTACAGGGTCCTGATGGCAAGTGGAGCCCCGATACTTTGGGTCACTTCGTTGAGAAAGGCCTCCATGGTTGCCACCTGTCTCTGGTTGACCACGAACCTCCTCCCGGTGTAGAAGGGGTCTCCATTTTTGTATACCACCACGCTCTTCACTGGAGGCAGCACTGAATCCATCTCCGAGCCACCTGTGAACACACACCTCTCTAAAAAGCTGTCGATACATACACACTCCCCCAGCAGCCACAGCCACATTCCTTTGCTCAAACTTGTTAAACAAACACATGCACACACACACACACACACACACACACACACTGCTCAGCTACTCACCGATCTGCTTAAATTCAAAAATGTAAATTCTGTTCCTTTTTCTGTGTCTGCGTCTGGACTCCTGCTCGGATACGTTTCGCTCCGTCTAGCACCCTTAAAACACGCTACTCCACTGTCGGCGTTAAGTATATCCTAGTTGCTATGGCAGCATGACAGCAATGACTGGCCAAACCATCAGCAACCACAACAAAAGAGGCAGACAGAGGGTGGGGGAGACTGTGCACTTTGCAGCGTCGTTAGTTAAAATGATCAGATAACCACAACGCTCCATCTGCCTTTCTACTTATAATAATAAACCAGTTATTAATATCAATAAAACTCACGCATGCTAACTTGGACCTTGGAAAAGCTGCCTTCTAGCAAACAGGATCATCCAAACCAGAGCAGAGAACTTAAAATGTATATATAAAATTTATTTGTCACATCATTTAAATAAATGCAATGTACGGTTCAGAAGTGGCAGGAGAAGAGCAGTTATTTTACAGTGCATGTTTACACACAATACACAACACACAACACTACTTAAATCAGCTGATTTTAGGTTTCAGTCGACTCGAATACTTCTGCTGTCATGAAACACTCTTCTTCAGCCTGTTCTTCAGTGACAAGTACTGAAAGAAAAAACACACATTTAAATTATGCATCGTAATCTTCATTCAATGAATATTAAGATGAATTGCACAAAACCAAATGTTACATGATCATAACGAGTGTTAAGTGCGCTGGTAACGCCGGCCCTGTTTGTACCTTTTTCCTGCTGTCGATGGCCTGTTGGAGCCAGAGCATCTCCATAGTCAGGGTGTTTCTGTGGAGACGCAGGGCCTGTGGGTCGCGCGGGACGTCCTGCACCAAGCCATACTGACGACAGCCTTCAACAGGGACGGCAAAATCCAGATGTTGAACGTGGCTGGCACAAACCGGAAAAATAAAACCTTTCCAAAACGCTTACCTTTCTGAGAGTGACCATGGTTCATGTCCTGCCCCAAACTGCTTTCTACAATGGTGGAGTCTCCCCCACTATCCATGGTTCTAAAATCACTGGTTTCTTTTCGTCCCTCCAAAGTCTCTGTGACACTGCAGGGGGTATGAGGTTCTTTTGGTGTCGGAGGCACTTTTGATTCATCTCTTTCTGCCTCTGTCCTGTGTGCACGATTGTCTCCTCTCCCAGTTAATGGCGATCGTTCTGATGGGCTCCACAGACTGGCAGAGACAGCTCGTCCGGAATTCGGAGGCTTGCGAGCAGCTCTGCTGGTCGGTATCCAAAGGTCATCCTGATAATGAAGAAATAAATACGTGAGAAATGCACAACAAACGTCCTGACGTCAAAACGAAACCTCATCATCATCATCATCCTGACTTACAGTGTCTGTGAAGTGGGGGACAGGGATGATCGAATTCTTCCAATGTAAGTGTGTCAAACCACCATCAATCTCTCTCACGACGTCTTCGAAGTCCTGCCTTGCACGTTGAACTTCTCTTCTCACTAAATATCCACGGGCAGAAGCCTAAAGAAGAGGAAATGTCAGCTTAAGTTGGGCGGATGCTCGCAACGTTAGCAGTTTTCGAGAGCTAGCAAAAACAGAGATCCGACCCCAAGTATAACAATACAATGACCCAACATTTACACAAGTATCAAGACTGATGGCGAATCTGTAGAACCTATAGAAGATGGATTATCTATTGCCAATACCTGGAAAAAAGTGAGTATGTGCTGTAATTTGCTTATATCCATTGCTATGGTAACATCAGGACAGCTGAGCGGGAGAGGAATTAAAAATTATTTGCTTCCGGGGTCTTACAAAAAAAATAAAAGCTTCGTTGGAGAAGTTTTGCATGTAATGTTGATGTTTTTAAAATCACAGTTGTATATCTTGGCAAAAATATGTGATAGTGGCTAATAACGTCCGAAAGTTTGGTGAAACACGTTAAAAAAAAAACGTTTTTATATATTCAGTGTTTTGCTTTGGTCGAAGCTAAGCGGAAGTGATCTGTGTTTGTGTTCTTATTAAAATACAGCTTCGCGTCACATGGGATCGTTTCTCAAACTTTTCACTCCCTAAAACGAAAATGAGTGGCAGTTTAAATCAAAGGACATTATTTCAGACTTGGGCTGGATCCATTCATCAAAACAAAGTTGCTCAACCGACAAAAGACTGCAGAAAAGCTGCCGAAGGACCCAAAAGTTCCCAGAGCAACACTCCACGGACGGCTAAGGAGAAACCTCCAGGAAACCCTCTTTGGCCTGAAATAAGTCAGAAGTCCGCACAGAACCAAGTGAGGACAGAGACACATCACCCTGCTTTTGAAGACGACGATGGAGACGATGATTTAATGGTGGTGGCTGTTTATGAGGCCGAAAAGACCTTACAACTTGATCATGCACGTTCGTTTAATGGTGCCAACCCTGCAGGGACAGGGAGCAACGCTTCCCCTTCATCTGAGAAGACATGTCCGGATCTTCCCGGTTTCGACAGTTCTTCAGCTGAGGTTTGGATCTACCCCACCAACTATCCGGTCAGGGAGTACCAGCTGAAGATGTCCGAAGCTGCCCTCTTTCAGAACACTCTGGTGTGTCTCCCCACCGGACTTGGAAAGACCTTTATAGCCTCTGTGGTTATGTACAACTTCTATCGCTGGTATCCATCCGGCAAGATCGTATTCATGGCCCCCACCAAGCCTCTGGTGGCCCAGCAGATTGAGGCCTGTTATAAGGTGATGGGCATCCCTCAGGCACACATGGCGGAGCTGACAGGTAAACAGATCGTGACAACAGCACCGAAACATCAGCTGTTTGCTTGAATCCGTCTTTACAACGGTCTGTTTTGTACGTGCAGGCAGCACAGCGGCGAAGCAGCGGCAGGAGGTCTGGAGGACCAAGCGTGTCTTCTTCCTGACCCCTCAGGTCATGGTGAACGACCTGTCGAGGGAGACGTGCCCCGCCCAACAGGTCAAGTGTGTGGTCATCGATGAAGCGCACAAGGCGCTCGGCAACCACGCCTACTGTCAGGTGAGCAGGCCTGACCTCCGCCGGCCACAGCCTTTCTTTTTTACAGGCTGTTTCTAGAGGTCGATGAGCTAACCAGTCCAAACCTCTGTTGGTGTTTTTTTTTGTGTAAAATACAGTTTAAAATACCACCATTCACCCAAAGGGAAGAGAGAAAGGTACATAACATTTCTGCTGTTGTATGTCTTGTCTCGTTAATGCGCCATCTCCAAGGTGATCAGGCAGCTGAGCAGCCAGACGCTGCAGTTCCGCATCCTGGCCCTAAGTGCTACACCGGGAGGAGATGCAAAGGTGACTCTCATGGTCTCTCTGTTGTTTTTCCTTAGAGAACACACATACTAGGACCGGTTGTCATGTGTGTTTTTGCTTTCCTGGTTCCTTTTGTGCAGTCAGTGCAGTCAGTGGTGTCAAACCTGCTCATCTCCCACATTGAGCTGCGCTCAGACGAAAGCCCAGATATTCGGGCCTATTCTCACCAGCGTAATGTGGAAAAAGTGGTGGTTCCTCTGGGAGAGATCCTGTCTGCACACCAGGCACGCTACCTGCAGGTAGGCCCAGTTGAAGTCGCACCTTCACAGTCCAGAAATTTCATTCCAGTCGAAAGAATGAAATGAAACCTTTGAGTTTAGAGTATGTTACCACTTAGGACATATTATCTTCAGCACATTGTGCATTTACATTTAAGCTCCTATAGGTCGTGTTTAGGTGAGGTTATGTAATTTATGGGAGCATATCCTGTTGTTATTCTTTACTACCATCTTGTGGTCATTATTTGCAACCCTGTGAGACATTGTAAATCCTCCGCTATCACTCATCAGCCCAGGTTTCTCTGCTCCTGTCGTTTCCGCCAGGTCTTTTAACTTTAAAAATGGTTTTTCCTAAAAAGCAGGGTCCCTTGCGAGTTGTTGTCCAGTATCTAGCACTGGGATTACTCCTAATGAAAGTTTCAAGGCATGACACATTTATTTACTATTCACGTTGATTTGATATTTATCTATTTATCTATCTAACCGTGTCATTAGACAATATCTGAAGCGTGATTGAATGAAATTTGCCCTTTTGTAATGATTCACATAAGAAAAGAACAGCTTTATGTTACAAAAGACTGGAGAAAATATCTTATTGAACAGACACCACAACAGGTCACATTGTTGCACTTGGACTTTCACATTTGCACAGCACACATTTGCAAAACACTAAAAAAATAAGCAGCAAGGAAGGAAAAAGAAAATTTGGACTCAATGTCATCCAGACTCTTTAAAGGAAATATCAGCGCACATTATGGCTTTGTAAATGTAATAAGAGCATGTTTATCATCTCTACAAAGTGTTTAAAGACATTCTTTGGTGTCTTGATGTCAACCAGCTACTATTGTTAAACCTCCTCTACTAACTCTAAGTCCTAACAATCTATTTTTGATTGTTGTGATGTTTAATATGCATTAAGTTTCACTTTAAATTGAAATAAGGTACTGTCCACTCTAACACAAATAATACAATTAAAGAAATCTACGGACATTTATTTAAAAAGCAGTAAATAGGGTTTTAACAACAATAACGCTGTAGCTGGTCTGACTTACATTACTTTATACATGCTGTGAGCGAGAAAAATACTTTCACTTTGCCTGTATAGACTATTGTGATGGATTATAGTATGTTTTATCAGTGATTTTTAAATTTTCTTATTTTTATAATAAACTATAATATGCACGTTTCTGATACACACTTTAGAGAATACTCTGAGTATACTGTACATCTCAAGTGCGCTGTCCATCTTCTTTTGTGTTTATGCAGCAGCAGTAGAGTAAATGCACACGTTTGCCAACATTCGCACAGTAGCAGGTAGAGAAAGCACGAGAAAGGGCCAAAGAGGTATTTCCTGTAGACGCGGTTACCCTTAGCACCGGTTACCTGAAGAGAACATGTTTAGTATGCAAGTACACTGATTGTCATTTAGCAGAAAAGTCGGTGGGATCGCCGCGGTTTGTATCAGTGGGATCGTTGTCAGAGCTTCTCCCTCTACCTCTTCTACATTCATTTATTCCAGCACTCCTGAACAATCTGTTTTAACAGGCTTGTGAATCTGTGATGCACTGCATCGGTTTGGATTTGTGTCCTAGCATCTGGAGAACGCCAGTGAAACACTAGCTTGGTTGTACGCCGACCGCTAAAGCAGCATGAAAGGACAGCGGACTCCAACACACAAACTGAGCATATTGATAATGCTGGACCTACGGGGAACCTGGTTCTGCCGTTGCGAGGCTGCTGAATGTCTGGTAGCACTCTGGACAAGACATTTAGAGAGTGCTGCGAAGCGGGATGAGTCTAAACCTGGATGGAGTAAGAGGCCAAGAGCAGTCGGACGCGTAGAGTGCTCGGCTGGTGGTCGTTTCAGGTAGAGGCGGCGACTAAGACTGCTGGTTTGCGGCAGTGTTATCAGAGTTCGAACTCGACCCGAGGGTCACACAGCTGACGCTGCTTCAGCCTCATTCCTCCTCAGGGTCGCTCCAGAAACCAGACTTCGTTGACCCGGTTGCTGTGGGCTGGGTTGGTGTAGCCAGCGATGATGAAAGAGTCGTTAATGCACAAGGCGGAGGAGTCTAGGAGCGCCGCCATGGTGCTGATCTGGTTGATGATGGTGACCTCGTTGGTGGCACCGGTAAAGGCCCTGGAAGAAGGCAGGAGAGGGGGCGCTGGTGTGAGCGCGGTTGCTTATTGACAAAAGAACAGCGCGAGTGTTTCTGTTTGTTTGCGGACCGTGTGTAGACGGTGGTGGCGGGCCAGATCTCGATGAGGATCTCGCTGTCAGTCGGTCTCGGCGGCTGGGCCTGGTGCTCAGTGGGAAGGTAATACGCAACGGTGACATCCCGGGACACGACGGAGCGGTTCTCATCCGTGCGCACCACTGTGATGATGGGGAGCGTCATGCCCAGATAATCTCCTACAAAGGAAATTCCAGAAAGTTCAGCAAGGAGTCGACCCGTCTGTTGAAAGCAACCAGGAGATGTTTTTAAACTTACCTAAAGGAATTTTGCTGGCAGATGTATTTCATTATCTTCATAAAACCGTAGCAGATGCTCTGTTCATACGTGTCCTCACGCATCGTTATGCAAGCCCAGTGGCCCTTCTCATACCTGCGCTTCTCATACAGAAGGTTCCCACACTGAAGGAGGAAAGAGACGGGTATGAACTAACAACTAGGCACAGACCCACGGGTCTCAGTTGCTAGGGCTTTTACAACTTTGGAAATTCACTTCTTTAAGAATCGTTTTTTAAATTTCACAACGACCTTAAGTGCAGTTTTAAATCTGCCGTCATTTTTTTCCCTCAGCTGCACTAAAAATAGGCTTTCTGTGAGTGTCGGCAGTCGCCATCCAAGATACAATGAACTAATGACCTCAAGGGAAGCCAATTAGCCCTCTTTTTTAAAATCTCCTTAAGGAGTTTGCGTGGCTTATAGAGGAGGCTGACCTGATCATAACAGGTGTCCGGTGACACGCAGAGACGTTTCACACTCACCGTATCAACCCAGCCGTTTATTCCCACTTACAAATATCTATTCTCATTTTAAACTGGAATACTCTTTACATGTAAACCTTCAGTGCAGATCTAAAGATGCTGGGGGGGATCTGAGTCTAGATACCTTCTCTTTGCGTGCCAGGAGAGTGAAGGGGACGTGCTCTCTCTGACTCTGTCCCTGGTTGTTGGTCGTTAGCTGCTGAATCGGCTCTGCCATATCTGTCGCCAGACAAACACGTCAACAGGTTAAACAGTGTTTAACACCTTAGATATACAGACATATTTTTTAAGGTACCTATTTCAGTCTCTCAGAGTTTTGATTTATTCTTTTAACAGCGGTCTTTGTCATCTGTGCAGAATGCCGTCCGCCTTTCGGTAATCTGCATCAGGCAGTGTTTGTGCGTGGAAAGATTGCCAGATGGGCAAAGAGTGATGAGCGTGGTGCCAGGATGTTGCAGAGGGCTAAAGCTCTAATAGGCTAAAGCTGCCTCGGACCAGGAATAGACGTATTAACAGAGGGCAACCGGAGCAGCAGTCTGTGCTGTTCACAATACAGAAGCATGTAGCATCACCACAGTCTTTATGGGTATTTTACATCATTAAAGTATCAAATACAGGGGATTCCAAATGAACCCTGTTCAATTAAATTTGGTCGGTCGATATGATGGAGGACAACAGGGTCAGAGACATCAGTGTTATTCACTTCATGATCAATTACTGGGTGAAAACAGAACAAAAATCACTGATAAACTGTTCTTAGAGCTAATAAAATGCCTCTTTTTAATATGGCAACAAGCATGACGGGCTGAGCTCAACTCTACTGTCAATGGGCAGTTTTTAAAAACATTTATTTAAAAAAAAAAACAGACTTATTGAGGCCATGCAGGTGTCGGGCTGAAGGAACTGTCTCTGGAGCTGCTCGGTGTCGGGAACTGGGCACATTCTTACTTACATAGATTAAACACACACAGAAGTAAAGAAAAACACAGAAGGTCTGGTACACATCACTGCAAATTATACTGATGCTTAATTACAAACGTATACTTAAGAGGCAAATAGCGTTGCAGAACAATAAACACTGCAAACTACACCTGACCTAATGCAGTAACCTCAACTGCAACATTTGGTTTCTTTTCCTGTTTTTTACTGTGTTAATGTGCTGTCCTCCAGTGCTGCAAATGCAGTTATTTGTCCAGTAGCCTTTAATTCTTTGCAGCTTTAACTTTTGTGCTCAGGAGACAAGCGGATTGTGCTCTTTATTAATCAGTCTATTTAGGTCATCCAGCTCAGCGCTGAGTACTTTATACCTGACGCTAAATTGCTATGGCCCTTGTTTATTTTACACACATTACCTATTGTTGCTGATGAAGTGGGAACACACCTTTAAATGATTCACTAACCTAAAGGGTTTTTGCACTTTTGAACATTTTTACCTGGAGAAACTTCCACCTGGTGTCCTCTTGCGACGTCCTGCCAGTAGCGCAGCAGCCGTTCGTCGTCTTCCTCCATGGTTTCTGCCTCCTCTTCGAGGCTGCCATTGCCCGAGTCCGACAGCTGGTCCTCCGTCAAAGACTCGAGGTCCTCCAGCGTGATCATCTCGGGTTGGTTGGGCCCGGGACGACCACCGCCGCCCCCGCCATTCATTTGACAGCCACCGCGGTCCATTTTGACTCGTCTGAGCGGTGAATGGACACCTCGCTTGGAAAAAAAGTAACGTGGAATTTTTGAGTTTGAACTTAAAAAAAAGGGGGGGGGGAAGAGGTCCCGAACAAGCTTTCAGCTTTCACTTATTTTTGCGTCTTTCGAATACCAATTTGTTGTACTCTGGACCTCCGCGACCCTTTCCGATAGGAACTGCCGCGACTTTCTGACACACAAACAAAATATTAGGACGCTTTTCTAGAAAAAAGTTGCCATATTCGCGTTTCTAACGCTTTAGGCTGGCTAAACGCGCCATGGCCCTTCTGAGAGGTGTACCTGATTCTCTGTTTAGAAAAAGAAAAATCGCCGGTGCCGACTGCCCGGAGGAGCCTGGCGACTCCGTCTTTAAGGCCTGGCGCCGATCGGCCTTGTTTACGGAGGACGAGGGCAGGTCACGTGATCGGGTCACTCTGACTCCGCCTCTTCCGCTCAGTCGCAGCGAAAAATAAAAGTCATTCGACCGTAATTAATTCATCCTGGTAGAAGCAAACCAGAACAAAACTATAGTTTATTACTAAATAATAAATGCCACACCATCCTGCGACTCTCCACCTCAATAGAATATGTATTGATTCATTTAAAAAATAATATATATTCGTTTATATATAAGTTTTTTATTATTTTGCTAAACACACACACACACACACACCTCCTTGGTGGTTTTGTTGAATTTATAATTAATTATTTGGCAGTATAGTTTAACAAACAAGATAAATCATGACAATTTGTGCCACCAGTTTATCTAAAATTCTATGCATTAGTGCAATTTTTTAATGTTATTTTTATTATTTTATTATTAGTTGTTTAAGACAAGCAGTTTACTTGTAACGATAATAAACTTGTTTGCTTGAGATTTTGTCATCTATGATGCTCCAGTAGCTAGCCACCATCTTGCACCCATCAATGTGCACGTAGAGAAGAGATTATATAATCCTCTAGTCTGCGGGGGAGCATTGATGGAAATACACACATGGCCGTAAAATATTGTGAAACACACAAACACACACCACTCCGTGGGGAGTCATTGATTAAAAAGGCCCCCTGCCAAGCAATGGACCTCAGTATTAATTTACCCACACATTTAGAGGATTTTCTTTGTACTTATGTCTTCACTGCGTATAATGCAATGATTTTATTTCTGCTCTACACCACCCTCACACATTAAAGAGGATGCTTGTTTAGTCGATGTTTTTATTTAATTAGGCAAATTTAGCAAATGTTGCAATTTCTCTCTTCATGTTAACAGAAAAGTTAAAAAAAAAAAAGTTAGAGATATTTTTTGAAAATACAAGCCTTTCAAATGGACTGACTCACAGCCTTAAAAATGAGCTGACCTCCTTACATTCTATAAGTGGAAGACCTGGAGCTGGATGATCTACCTGTTGAATCCTGTTAATTTTTTTTTAAAGGCCCAAAGGAATTAAAGGCTGTTATTTCACCCTTTGCTTTTGTCTTCATAAGCTCAGACGTGCGCGATCAAATTCTCTCTTCTGCTAAACAAAATGATGTTTCCCAAAAAATAGGGCCAAACAGCAATCCCCGCTTTTATAATCTCAAAGGTGAACATGCACCCTGGTTTTGGTACTATATGATCAGATATTATCAGTTATTATCACTTATGAGTTATACTATGAACAATAAAAAAAAAAAAAAAATCACAGCTTTATTTACATCACAAATAAAGTCATTACTACTTAAACATTTATCTTTTTTCTATTTGCTGTTGATTTTCATCCTGTTGTCCATTTTTGTAAATTTAGGTTTTAATGTTACAAATTTGGAGAGGCTGGAAAAAGTTAAATTAAAGTCCCAGTATTTAAAAAAAACCCCAGGATGTGAGGTATTTAGTGACGCAAATACGGATCATCATTATTCCATCTATTTGCCACACAATGCTGCTCTGTTTTCATTTCGTAACTCTTCCACCAATTATAAACCAATGCGACCAAATTGCATCTCATGTGGTACTAAATGTCATTTCTTTAATTTTGACTGATGCCAAAACGAGCCCACTTTTCTTTGAAAGCGACTCCTTTTTTTCCTCTTTCCAGGGCAGCCGTGAACTTGTAACGCCTCAGCTCATAGTGTGTGCGGCCCTGCGGATGAACAGATGTTAGAGTTGTCTGCTTCTAAAATGGTTTTTACCTCACCACAAATCACTAGTAAATAGACGGGGAGGAAAGAACAGACACTTATTTTAAGATTGTTAATCAAAGTTGAGGCAATTAAATCCAGTCTGTTTACAGAGTGGGGTTAAATCTTGTGTTTATGTAGAAAAGAAAATGCTTCCTTTGTTCAATCAGAACCGGTCATAGTTTCAGAAAGAATTTGGCTTTAAAGTTTGGCTGGAAGTGTCATAATAGGGATTTACACCACCAGCGTCCGTCTAATGCCTCGCCACGAACACAGGACATGGCTCATTAGTTATGACCTGGATTTCTGTCTGTTTCCCTTCAGGTGCTGGAAAAATTCACATCTCGCCTGGTTCAAAGCCGGGTGATGGCACACAAGGACCTGCGAACCCTCAGCAAATATCAGCTTATCCTCGCCAGGGATCAGTTCCGCAAGAACCCACCACAACACATCAAGGCACAACACTACACATCAGTCGCTTTGCTAATTATTGAAGCAATCTGCTTTCATGAGCTTGTTAAAAGATTTTACTTGTTCACCAGGTTTTTACAGTGAGGCCTTTTGAAGCCCACAAATGATTAATATTAGCTGTGCTGATAAATATTTTAGAATTAGAGTTTAAAAAAAACCACACACACAAGCATAGTTTAGCATATTTACTTCTATTACAATGACAATTGCCTGACTATTAATGTGACTTTTGAGAGTTCTCCTCCTCTCCACAGGGTCCACAGCAAGGCGTTCTAGAGGGGGATTTTGCCCTTTGCATCAGCCTGTACCACGGCTACGAGCTCCTGATGCAGATGGGCCTCCGGTCACTCTTTCTTTATTTCCAGGGGATCATGGATGGATCCAGAGGTGAGTCACTTTACCTTCAGGTTGTGCGAACATGTTTTTTTTTTTCACACCTTTCATCACTGCAGGGTTTTACTGTTTTATCAATGAGATATAAAGCGTATTTCTATATTTTGTAACTTGTCGCCTGCACTTGGTGTTATTCAGAAATGTCCCGGGCCAAAAATGAGCTGCAGAGAACTCCCACGTTTATGGATCTTTACCAGGAGATGGAAGCAATGTTCGTAAAGCCGTCTGCCGGTAAGTCACTCATCAGCGTCTAACTAAAACATAGAACAAGGTACCTGGAGAAAATAAGTTTGACTCAAATTGCGTCTCCCTATTACGTGAAGGGTCAGACGAGCCGTTCGTCTACAGTCACCCCAAACTGCAGAAGCTGGAGGAGGTGGTGCTGCAGCATTTCAGGTTGTGGGCTGAAAGCTCCGCTGACAAAAATGGTGAGGTGTTGTTGAAGCAGTGGAAGGCTTATGACTCATTTATGCAGCAGGAGTTCAAAGTTAGTGTGTAGTTTTCTAAGTTTTCTAAGACGGCACTGTGCTGATAGTACGTAATGAAAAAAATGTCTTATATTTGAGAGATTATCTGTAAAATATAGCACTCTGAGAAAGCTCTTTCTAATTTTTCTAATGCATTTCCAGGCTGCGGGGCACAGGAGGTGAGCACACGTGTGATGATCTTTTCATCGTTTCGGGAGAGCGTACAGGAGATTGCAGCTATGTTGAACCGCCACGCTCCGCTGATAAGGGTCATGACCTTTATGGGCCAAGCTTCGGCTGGGAAGGGGGTCAAAGGCTTCACCCAGAAGGAGCAGCTGGAGGTACAGACGAGCAACTTATATTCGTACCTTTCTCCAACGCTTTTGCTGCTGGAACAGTGCAATTTCCCCGCTGTGGGACAAATAAAGCTCTATTCTATTCTATTCTATTCTATTCTATTCTATTCTATTCTATTCTATTCTATTCTATTCTATAAACGACCTGTCATAACATACTTGTGATCCATGTGAGTCACAGTGCATGTAAGTGGCCGTCATGTAAGCAAAAGGACGTGTCGTAACCCTCTGATAGACCACCCACTCTTCAAATGTGGGTGCTGTGGTACAGTGTGTGTGTAAAATCGCTTTTCCAATCAGTTTCCTGCTGAATGCTTAGCAGTGCATTTTTAGAGACAAAATTACATTTTCTTTTACAATGTAACAATTTGTGCTTGTATAAAAGGCTTCACCCTTAAGTATAGCTTTTAAATAAATTGGAAGCTTTAGGAAGAAGACATTTGAAAACTGCACCAAACTATTGGATTTTCTATGATATTCCATAAATGTAAAAACCCCCTCTTTTTTTAAAAAAAAAAAAATCCTGCCATTGTTCTTTGGCGTTCTCGTGTTGTAGGTGGTGCACAGGTTTCGTCAGGGCGGCTTCAACACGCTGGTGTCCACCTGTGTCGGAGAAGAGGGGTTGGATATCGGCGAGGTCGACCTCATCGTTTGCTTCGACGCACAGAAGAACCCCACCCGCCTCGTTCAGCGAATGGGCCGCACGGGTCGCAAGCGGCAGGGGCGAATTGTTGTCATTCTGTCTGCGGGACGTGAAGAGAGGGTGAGTACGGAGCCGAAAATCAGAGGTTAGACTGATCCGATCCAGTTCAAACAAACTGTTAACCTTCGTGTGTGTCAGACGTACAACCAGAGCCAGAGCAACAAGCGCAGCGTGTACAAGGCGATCACGGGCAACAAAAGCGGCTTCCGCCTGTACCCCAACAGTCCCCGCATGCTGCCCCAGGGCCTGAACCCAACCCTGCATAAGATGCACATCACCTGTGGCCAGTTTGACCACCAGGTTAGCAGCAGACGATCCGTGAGAGGTCAGAGGTCGCGCTGTGAGGGACGAGCATCTCTCATCCACCCTCAAAACCTGGGTGAGCGAGGCAGCTGTGAATTCAGATTCAACGATGTGAACATGGATTTCTCAGGCTGTTGTCCGTCTGATCTGCCAGTTCACCCGGGGAGCACAGCGTCAGACGGCTTTCTGAGCAGTGCTGAATTTTCCGTCTGGGCTTCCACCATGAGACTGGGGGAAGACGAGGCTCGTCCAGTCCTAAAACGGTCGCAGTTCATGACCCTGCCCGCTGATCCACAAACACAGGTTTTTTTTTATATTTTCCTTTTCAATTGCACGCCTGGCGTAGCTAAAGTAGCTGATCCATAAACTGATCCGTTTATTCTTTTTTTAAAGTTTGCACATGATGTCATTTTTTTTTCCCCCTGAAGGAGAACCCTTCGAAATTTCCAAGGCCGCTTTCCAGAGAGCTGTCTCTGTCAGAATGGAGACACTGGCAGCACAAATCACTTCCAACCCATGTAATTGATCACTCAGCTCGCTGCCAACACTTCATTGAGGTGATGCAGCTCATCGACAACATGAAGGAGGAAGATGAGGTAAGAATCCAATGTTGTGATCACATTCTTGGATCTTGGATCTGGAAATAGTACCTCTACTTGGCACAGGAGAAAGTAAGCGGCCTTTATGCAACAAAACCAGAAGTTATAAACTCTGCAGGCTGAAAGGAGTCAGCTGAGCCTCATGTGAACACTCGATTGTGACTTACAACATTCATCAATTAGAACTGGAAGGCAAATTCCAGACATGATAATCGGACTTCATGATGCTGTTGTCGTCATAGGTTTTTTTTTTTTTTTTTCCAAGTTGTCGTTAACGGGATGTTGTCGGGCTATTGCTCCTTTTTATCTGATTTTCCAAAATTAGGTTAAGGAATATCAGAAATACAAATATAGAATGGAAAGCAAAAGTGCTCCTTTTAAAATAGTAACTAGAATACACACTGTCCAGGGTCTAATATAGACTGAAGCTGGTGGTAGTTTTACTGAACTAAAGGCAAAGTTGTTTTAAAGTTGGAAGAACTTGTTTTTCACTTTCATAAAAAAGGTGTTTGCAGGTTGAGAGCTGATAACGCTCATTTCACCTATATGTACGGTGACAAGAAAATACACAATGCAGAGCAGAAGATCTAAATGTGAACGAGAACCTGCCAAAACTAACCGTTAAAAGCACTTTCAATAACCCACATATCCCCTGTTTGTGCAGAAAACCTTTGAGGCAGCCTGTTGCTTCTACACGTTGAGAAGCATAACTTGCAGCTTGCACGGCTGACCTGAATTCACAAAGAGGATGGACCAAACAGATGGAAAATAAAGCACTTAAATGAAAAAATCTATGTTTTTTCAGGCCAGTTCTACCCATTTACCTCAGCCTTTGTTCTCTCAAAGCCATCCATCTAACTGGGGCCACTTTTCTCCCAGGTTGAGCTCACAACCGCCCTGTTTTTCACCGCCCTGCCTCTCACTTGATGATGGGACGCGGAGCACGCAGACGGGCAGGGGGCCTCCTCTGCCGTCATTACGCAACGCTTCTGGAAACCGTTATATAAAACCAGGAAGCTAGAAGTAGGTTAGGTGGTAATGACCTACATGCGCAGCGTACTGAGAGAAACAAGACGGCAAAGAAGAATGAATCCACATTCTTAAGCGATTAAACCATATTTAACGGTTATTAGTGTGGGGAGTCTTTGCTCCGTCAGGGACGGTGCTTTCACGGGCTTCTGTCGGCAGAATAGGAATATGATTAAGATGAAAAGGTCAGGTGAATAGGTCAGTTCTGTGAAAAAGGCCCGGCCTGAAAATTAATCAGATCTCTAAACAAGCAGGACAATCACGAGATCCAGCAGAGCTCACAAGATCGGTGGGATCCACTGCCAACCATTGTTGACGTCGGAGAGTTCCGCTGTGAAGGTGGTGCCAGAGCTGGCCAGACATATATTAGAAAAACCCAGCTTGATCTCCTTTAAAAGGTTTCTTTTACCACCGGTAGCCTCTTTTGAGCTGTCCCTTTGGGCTCAGTGAAGGCTCTCTCCTAAATGAGTATCACATTAGCTTATCCAGTGAAGACATTTAAATCTGTATCTAACGCACATATAACCACAGAGCTGAAACAAGTGTTACTCCTCTGTTAGATCATCAGAGTATTTTTGCGGTTAATTTTAAGCCAGATGAAGTTTCATTGACTGAGAGGGCATCTGCTCATCGTGCAACACAGAGCAGCTTGAACACAATATCTAACCTTCCAACCTCGACTGTCTTTTCTCTGCGTCCTCGTGATGAAGTTTGTTTCAGTCTGCATGTCAGAATCCAAGGCCTTAATCTGATTAGTAATTAAATGTGGGCCAGGGGCTAAGGTTAATCCTCCACCAACTGTGTTTGAGAGTTCATTAAAGAGAAACGGTGGTCACGTGGAAAATAGAGACGAGCGCACGATCACCTTTCAGTTTGATTCAGATGTATCATTCATTATTTAAAGAGATTCCAAGCTACTAATTAGAATTTGTTTCTCATTTAACAACAATATCTAGTAGGTAAATGTTTTCTTTGTGTGTTGGCACGTTACAAAAATAATAATTGTCGTACATAACAGCGCTGAAATCCAAATTTCTGGCTTAGCCACACTTTATAAATGAAAGCAGGAATTCTGATGTGCTTTTGATTTGGGGGAAATTTGTGGGTCAGAGAGAAACAGCAGGTTGTCCGCGAACAACACACTTCACTTGTCACCACTGTAGCCCTGCCAGGAGTGTATAAAAGTGGACCTGCACCGTTTACCTCCAGGAGGTGGTAAGACCGGAATAATGTGCTCCTTTTGTGTCCAAACGGTTTTTTGTTAACCATTTTCTCATTTTTTAATACTTATACAACCAAAGAAAGGAAATTGGGGCATGCCTAACTTCCAGCAAGTGTCCATGGCTGCCATACACTACCAAAAAGATTTGGTTTTCAGGATAATTTAATATTTCATGGGTTATTAATCAAGGTGCTGTTCAAACAATCTACCCGTTTTAAAGGTTTGCTCAATTTGAAGACTTTTACATTAGGTTGATTACTTAGGAGTGAGAGTTAAATAGACTGGTATGGAGGGTTTTACGATCCATGCATGCTGGCAGGATTATGCTGGCTTTCTGCTTCACAGAGCATCCAGATCCTGCTGGCCGCAGGTTTGAAGGCACCCCGTTAGTCCCTGCAGGACGCCACTCTTGTTGAATCATTTCCATGTCATATGTTTTGCACATCTGACAGATAAAAGATGATTATCATGTGCGAAAACCTGTTTGTGAAATTGAAATGGAGGGAGTTTTTACCAATATTTACAATAAAATTATTTAAAAGATGCACTGAGAGCAGACGTCTGCCAAGCAGCTCATTTCCCCAGGTTGCAACTCACTTTTTTCTCTTTTTTTGTCACAATTTGGTTCTTTTAGGGTGAATGCCGTTATGAGCAGGACCTTCTTCCTCATCTCCACCAAGCAGACGACCACTTTAAGAAGGTACAAAAGAAGAAGGGCTCAAGCAGCTGCACCAAATCGGCCATCAACAAAGGCGGATCCTCTCGCTCCACCTCGTCAGATGTCAAATGCTTCCCTGAGGTGTCCAAAACCCTTCCTGATACACCAGAACAAAGAATTCCCCTTCATCAAGATCCACAAGAATCCCATGGTGACGTCACATGTGGTCCAGGACCTCTGGAAGGTTGTCCAGAGGTTGATTTGTCTGATGATGCTGTCATTATTAATGAAGACGCCACAGAAACAGAGGAGACCATTGGCAGGCCTGTCCATCCAGGTTTGGAAAAGTCACAACTAGACGTTACTGGAGATGAAGACCTTGACCTTGAGGCGATGTTCTACCTTCCTAAATGGAGGTCACCGTATCCTCCCCCTTTTGACGATCTAAGCCCAGGAAGGGATGAGACTTTGAAAGTCATCCTGGCCAATGTGGAGGCACTCTTGTCCCGATCTCCGCCGTCACCGATCCACGACTCCGAAGCCGATGCGGCCGCTGCTCCACGGATACCTCTCCACCCGTTCCACGTCAGCTTTACGCTGGATCTTGACGATGACGACGAAGTAATGGCGAATGTTCTAGACGACGATCCTGTGATGTCGGATTCGGACAAGTCGTCAGTGGGCCGGGAGAACAGAGATCTCCCCCAGAGCCGTGCTCATGTGCAGCAGAGCGCCAGCAGAGGCCAAACACCAGCAGGGGATCCGACCTGGGATGCAATATTTGATGACGATGACGAAGACGACGACGACTGTGTTAGTGTTAAACAAGCGGATCAGATCGAAGGTAAACTAGAACTTAACAGCAACTGTATGAGGAATGAGGAAGACCCGAGCTGCTGGGACGATGTGAGGGACGAGGACGAGCAGGAGTGGACAGACGGTCTGAAAGACGACGCACAGACGGACAACAGCATGGATCTGTTTGGGGACGACGAAGCCTTCCTGCAGATGACCATCCCGGACATCCCCACATCTGGTGGGAGTCCCAGGGTATCCCCCACTACACATACCGCTCAAAACCCATGCCTGTCAACAGATGCACGTGAAGAAGAGTCCACAGCAGCTGATGGTCTGCGTGGAACGGCGAAGGATCAGCACAACACAGGCGCAGCGGCTGTATCGGATCCACACCTGGATCAGAGTTCATTCGACAAGTCTCGTGAGCTCTTCTCTGTGAACTTTGACCTCGGTTATTTGACGGAGGACTCTGATGAAGACAGAGAGGATCCCGGCCCTTCGGCCTCCACCTCTGCGCCGCCTCTGAAACAGGCAGACTCTTCCACTCCAAACAGTTACTTTCACAATAAGCCCCTGCTGTCGAGGGAACCGAAGTCATTCACGCCGTCGGAGCGCAGCAGGAGGGAGGCGTCCTCTTTCTCCGCTTCCCCTCTGACACCTAGAGGCAGCGCTTTCCCATCCCCGATCACCTCAACACGAGCAAGGCGGACTATCTTGCCGGGCAGCAGTCCCTGCACTCCATCTGTGCTCTCCAGCTTCAAACGGAAGCGACTGGGCGATCGCGTGGACGGGAAGTCTGCCTCGGCAGCCCCCTCGTCTCCTCATCTGGGTGGGTTTTTCCATCGAGACATTCGATTCCTGACTTTAGGTATTCGTGCTGCCCTGCTCCTGATGCCTGCGTTTCATCTCTTTTCCAGCAGAGTCTAACAGCGACAGCGAGGACGAGGTTATGGTTCGTAAACGAAGACAGACGAATAAGGCCGACCCGTTCGCATCCCAGATGGTAAAAAATGATGAGAAACATTTGTTTTGTAAAATGACTGACTCAACACTAATACACTCAGAAACTTGAATGTTTGATATATCGGGGAAAAAAAAGCTTTTATTACATTATTATCTATGATCTTAATATACAAACTGTGCAAAGTACATCAATATAAAGTGGAGAACATTTGTGCAGGATTGTGTTTACATTGTGTTTAGGATTTTCTGCACAAAACCATGTGCTGCAAAAACACCAAAGGTTTGGATCGATGTGTTCAGACAGCCCGCACTGCCTCCGTTCTTCATTTCTGAACCACCTGCAGTTGTCATGGCAACTGGCTCGCGCAGCAGCCAAAGAAAAAGCACTTTGCAATTTGACCTTGAAACGCCCTTCAAAACACACTTAATAGAAAAAAGTTCATATTGACGCACATGCTCTGAAAGTGCAGACAGAAAACTGTGTCCTGCCTCTCCGCCAGGTGGACTCCGCCAGCGACATGGACTCCCCGCTGGTTGTGAGCAGAAAGCGGCTGGCTGCACTTCATACGGTAAGGTTTTCCTCATTAGCGGGGTGTTAGGACACCTGGGTAAACCTATAAGCACATCCAATTAGGTTGCACCATTTGTTCTTGATGCATTATTCCTGCCAGCTCCCCATAAATGAATCATGTAGCACAAGCCAAGGCATTAACAGCACATGTTTTTTAATGCTCCTCTTCTAATCCAGTCTGATGAAATGGAAGGCAGAGCTCTCTCAGATGATGATTTCCAGGATGAATCCTTGTGCACGCACAGAAAACCAGCAGCCACAAGTAAACGAGTTCATCGTGAAGCAACCAAGGTCTGTGTAGCGACAGGTGCCTGTAGAAACACTGACTCCCAATAAATATTTGTCGTTTCATAGATTTTCCCATCAAGACAGGAGTAAATAACATGTTTACTGCATGCACAGGCACAGCTTGAGGAAGTTGTGCATATTTATTTTTTATTTGTATTCAAAAGCATGTGGTTTTTTTTGCTCAAGGGTGGAAAATGTAACTGTTTCTAGCAATTGTCAGATTGACTGAATTGACTGGATTGTACATGAAACGTGACATTCTCGTCTTTTCTTAGGAACCTGTTCGCCGTAAAGCACGTCAGTTTCTGGACGAAGAGGCAGAGCTGTCAGAGGAAGATGAAGGGCAGGACATGTCGTCGGATGAGGAGGACGGAGAAGAGCTGAACTGCTCTCTCGAAGGCTTTGTGGTGGACAACACACACTGCTCACAGGGCCTGAACGGTGGGCGGAAACGGGGCAATTTGTACGTTTGCCTGAGGGGCCGCGATGCTTACGTTTTATAATCCTGTCCCGCAGATTCAGAAATGCAATGTGTTTACCTGAAGTCGGTAAAAAGCCCTGCGGTCCAGGGCAAATTCAAAATGTCCTACAAAAACCATCACAACGTGGAAATATTTTCTCAGGTATAAGATGTTTTGAAATTTTCAGTTTTAATAGTCAGCGTAGCCTTTTTCTCTATTTAGTCTCTGTGTTCTGAACCTTTGGTCCCAGGTGCCTGAGATGGATGAAACATATGCAGAGGACAGCTTTGTGGTCGGCAATGAGGTGGAGGAGCCGGCAAGCAGCGAAGAGGAGGCCGAAGAAGTCGAACTCATGCCCGAGGCCTCCTTTGTAGACGGGAAGAGGCGGTACGCCACCAGACGGCGCGTTTTCCTGCACAAAGCAAGTGCTGCAGCAGTTAAAGAAAAGCCAAAGCTGAAAGCTGGTGGAAAAACCAGGCACTGCCGCATCATACGCCAAAAAGACTCCAGCGAGGAGGAGACGGAGGTTCCCGAGAGGAGTCTCGCAGCAGAAAGCGCTGTTTCTGCCCCCTGGTGGCCACAAGAGGGACGGCCAGAGGTCAGCCCGCCGCAGCCGGGTCAGAGAGGCTCCGGCACACCTGCACCCTCATCCAAACTCTCCCTGCTGGCCAAGGCCCAGAGGGTTCCAGAGAAACAGCAAAAAGAGAGGTGACAATAAGATGATCTGCGTTATAGTTTGCAGTAATGTTCTGAGCTTTGGTGGTTTCATTCAAAACCAGCTTTTTGACCTCTGTTTTTTCGCCCGCCGGTGTTCCCGAAGGTTTGAAAATCAACACAAGCTCTCCGATGAACTAGACTTTGTGGAGCCCGACCTGCCGTTGCCCTCCGAGAAACAAACGAAGGTAAAATCCAACCATGCAAGGGGTCAGCTTTCTTTGGTTTGGCCTTTTTTAAACGTTTACTACAGTTTGACCTTTCTAGTCTGTCCAAAGAGGAAAAAAGGTTTCTATCCCAGGCTAAGGTTTTTATCTTGTCCTTCCAGGCAGCCTCTCCCATCTCTTCAGGATCCCACAAGTCCAGCGAGTCTCCGGCTCCACCTGGACCTGTTTGCATCCTGATGGACAGTCGTTGCATCAGCAGCAGCGTGGAGCTGATGACCAGCCTGCGCCGGGACCACGGGGTCACGGTCCACGTTTGCTCGCTCGACGGCAGCTATTTCATCGTCAGCAACCGCATGGCGGTGGAGAGGCACAGCCAGTCAGATCTGGCTGCCTTGCAGAACCGGAAGCGTCTCAGCGAGAGAGTGAAGAGCCTGCAGGGTTTGTTCGAACGCATTTGCCTGATTGTGGAGAAGGAGAGGTCCAAACCAGGTCAATGCCACATTTTTATATTATTAGACCAGTTTGCTGATAGTTTTCAGTTCGATTGACCTAATAAATCGGCCCTTCTCTCACAGGGGAGGCGGCGCGGCCCTTCCAGCGAACGCGCTGCTACGACAGCTCTCTGATCTCGCTGGTGCGCAGCGGCGTGCGTTTGCTGTGGAGCAGCGGCACCGAAGACAGCGCCGGCTTGCTGGCCGACCTGGCACAACTGGAGCAGCGTAAAGGCCACGCCATCTCCGTGCCGGTGGAGGTCAAAGGGCAACACAGGCAGCAGGCGCTGCAGCTGTACCTCAGCCTGCCCTCGGTCAACCACGTCCAAGCTCTCTGCATGAGCCACAACTTCAGCTCCGTCGCTCAGCTTATCAACAGGTGTGTGAGGTCACGGGTGTGTCAGGTCAAAGAGAGGGAGCAGCACGACGTCACCCGTGCTCTCTTTCTTTTTTCCCTGCAGCTCCGTTGAGGCCCTACAAACGGGAGGCTGCATGAGTCGATCCAGAGCGGAGGAGGTTCACCGATTCCTGCGTCACTCCTGCGACCCCTTCTTCATGAACACCGCAAAATCGGTAACAAAGAGATAGGAGAGGAAGTGAGGTACGCTTCACTTAGAGGCTCAGTGGAAACATTTGATTGCTACCCTAGAAGAGTCAGTATTTTCTCTCCGTGAGAGATGAGCCTCTGGGTCAGTTTTGCACAAAATCAGGGGGAACAGTTTTCCATATACAAACACATTGTTTGGTCTTAATATCTCCCTTTAATGATTCCTGCGTAGAGACCTGGAAGAGAAAATCAATCAGTATTTAACGAAATAATTTATTTGATGATGTAACATAATATATAGATAAATATATATATATTACATTAGAACCACAGAGGTGTGTTTTTTTTTTTTTTTGTATAATGCTCCATAAATTAAAAAAACAAAACACAACAACCTTATTTTTGTATTTTGTGTCACCACTAGAGTTTGGTCTTTCCAAAACAAAAATTTACAACACTGTTTTATATTAGTCCATCAGAATACATATTTAAATATCCCCACTGTAGGTCCCATTTAAACTTTTAAACCCAGTGAAACAGGAAACTGCTTTCTTTATCACAGAAGATTTTAATATATCAAAGTTCCCAGCGTGCATGTGGCCTTAGTAAAGGAGGAAAAACACACTCTGAGCACCTGTTTTTACAAAGAACTTGCACAAAATTAAAGACTGTACACTGAACTTCTAACAATTTACAGGCGGAAAATCTGAACAGCATTTGCAGATGAGGGCAGATGAGGGCAGATGAGGGCAGATGAGGGCAGATGAGGGCAGATGAGGGCAGATGAGGGCCTTTCACAGGAAGGTCGTTTAACTAGCACAGGGGTCGGGAACCTATGGTTCGCGAGCCATATGTGGCTCTTTTGATGGCTGCATCTGGCTCCCAAATCTTTAATTATTTAAAAAAAAAAGAAAAGTTGCGTTAGACTCCTTTGCGCATGCGCGAACCGGCGACGGCTAGAAGGCCGGCTGGCAGTAGTTTCAGTGGGAAAGTGGCGAACATACGTGTGTGTGTCTATTTATCCATCAGTCGCAGAGGCAAAGCAGACGAGGCAGAGACGCTGTTCAGCTGGGGTTCCCGGATGTTGCTGTCCAAAATATTGGCCGATGTGAACGTGCAGAAGGGTCCGCACGACGGCTGGAGAGAGATCAGGTCGTCAACTCCCCTCGATTTAATCGCGTTGTCAGAAACCCTTTTTAGAGGACGGCTCAAAGAAAAAAAGACGAGGAGTATCGTACTTTTCAGCAGGAATGGACAGAGGAATTAGCCTTTGTGGAGAGAGCAGGTTCTGCATGTGTCTAATATGCAAAAATAAAATTGCATCTGTGAAACGGTCAAATATAAAGCTGCACTTCGACACACACCATACTATAGTTGCATCGAAATACCATGACCATTAAAGGGAAGAAATAATTATCATTGATTAGCAACAGCATAACAATGTTATTTAAAAGAATTCAGAGGTTTATTGTACTTTAAAAGTGTTGAAATTACATAAAATGCACATTTACTTTTTTTTAGTTTTAAAAATATGATATGGCTCTCACAGAATTACATCTAAAAATATGTGGCGTTCATGGCTCTCTCAGCCGAAAAGGTTCCCGACCCCTGGGCTAGCAGCTTTCTGTTTTTTAGGTTCACTTTCTTTCCAAACCGGCCTCGGACTCCCGAACTTTAACTTGATATCGTTAAAGCCAGACTGAGAGCTCAGTTAATCTAAAACCCCATCCTGGTGTTCAAGTAGAAGTTAAGGTGTCACAGTTTGACACTTCCAGACACCCAAAACAAGCTCAAGGACAACGCCAACAAACACGGTCAAACTGGGTTTTACTGGAATAACAATGTCGGAAAATATAAAATTATACAGGATCATGTGATAAGATGTGCAGCCATGGTTGTATACATATAAATGCATTCAACAAAAAAAAATATTAAAAAATCAAACTAAACTAATATGTATACCTAATCTTTATGTACACCTGAACTTACTCACTTATAGGAATTTAAATTGAAACATTTTTAATGGCCGACTGGTTTTGTCTGTGCTGACACAACTTCATTGTGCATCATCTAATTTTTTTTTCGTACATGCGCCAACAAAGATGTTCTTTCCTTCCTGCTTCCGTTTAAAATCCAAATGAAAAAACAAAATTACACCGAGTTCAGTGACAGGAGCGAATTCAATTTGGGAGCTTTAATTCAAGTTTAAACACACAAATAGGTACAAACTGGTGCGTTCAGGGGAAAAGACTTTGATACGATGCAGACCTCGTGTGTTCTGACGCGTTTATGGTGAAATGTCCTGCAGAGAATCGATGAAAAGAGGTTGCATCCAACCACCCCTGCAAAAAGAAAACGCTGTTGAAACACAGGCCGAGCAGAGACAAACCGTTGCCCGACTTTTCTGTAGACTTTCACGATAATCATTAACAACCGCTAGAAGACTTGACGAAGCCGTTGTTTTGCTAGCATAAATGAGATGATTTGGATGATTTACATTTGGACGTCTGCGAACTCTGGTAGCGTCAAGACGCAAAAATGCCTAAAAAGTGTACAAAAGTGAGCTTGTATCTCAACATATATATATTATTTAAATACTACAGGTATCTGCAGGTGCAGATAAGGACAGCAGTTCACCTCGCTCAGTTTGGACAGCTGCGTCAAGTGCTTCGCCTCACTGCTGGACGATGGCCTGCATGTTCTCTGGCGGCGGCTGCAGAGGCTGCAGCTGCGCCTCACAGTTCTGAAGGCCGCACTCCTGTCCCTCGCGCATGTACAAGAGAAAGAGTGTCACGGTGGCGAAGGTGGCGGCGTTGACCGGGAACGCTCGCAGCAGGGTGGACACGAGCCCGCGGGAGAACACCCTCCAGCCCTCCTTCCGCAGGCTCTGCCTCACGCAGTCCATGATGCCGCGGTACTGGTGGACGCCGCCCACCCCGTCCGCCTGGAGGCGCGACTTGATGACGTCCACGGGATACGTTGAGATCCAGGAGGCGATGCCGGACATCCCGCCGGCGAACAGCAGCTTGGGTATCATGTAGGGGTCTTCTGGTTCGCAGCCGAGCGACCGCGTCAGTAAGTCATAAGCGAGAAAGTACACGCCGAAGCCGGGCGTCTCGCGCATCAAGGTGGTCACCATGCCGCGGTTGATGCCTCGGAAGCCCTCCTTCTTGTAGATCCTGACCAGACAGTCCAGGGAGTTCTTGTACATCTTCCTCTTGGACTTCTTCTCGCCCGTGCCCTGGAGCTGCATGCGCGTCTTGGCGAGCTCCATCGGGCAGCAGATGATGCACTGGATGGCCCCGGCGGAGGCTCCAGCCAGGAACTGATTGAGAGGCGTGTCGCAGCCAAGCCGGCGCATGGCGTTGCCCTGGACACCAAACACTATAGCGTTGATGAAGGTCAGGCCCATCATCGGGGAGCCGATGCCCTTGTAGAGCCCCAGCATCTGCAGAGAGAAGACGGGCTGAATTAATGACACCCGAGCGGAGCGCAACAGTCCGTGGTCACATCTGCATCTGGATCTTTGGGTAGGTGACCTGAATGCAACATTTTAGTTAATAAGGCTGGAAACATGCTGTTTCTGAGACAACTTTTTTTTGGATGGTTGTGCATAAACATTGTGGAACAAACCTCCAGTGCTTATAAAAAACTGAAAAACACCCTTGTTCAAATCTACCTCAGACTCCGAAACTTCACTTTGAGAAAGTTGACACCAGACTGAGAGCTCCGCTAATATAAAACCCCACCCTGGCATCCAGTTAGACATTGAGCTGTTATAGTTTGACACTTCCAGGCACCAAAAACAACCTCGAGGAAATCGCACAAGAACGCCAGACCGACAGTGGTGGGGGCACCATCAAGCTAACAGCCTGTTTTCCTTCATAAAAACCTGGCACATGAACGTTTGAACAAGGGTGTGTAGACCTTTCATACCCACTGTATTTTTGTCTCATTTTTAAACTGAAGTCTGAACTTGACTTCTGTGTTTCAAAGCCGTCCGAAACGAGAGAAATGTTCTCTCCGTGCAGCCACCAAATATACTGCGCATAACGAAGGCTTTTTTTAGCCCACGCGGGTCTCGAAGGTGGCGCCGTAACTGGACACTGTACAGTGAGGAAATTCACACTGACGCAGTCAGCGGCACATGGGGGGGAAATCAAAGACACGCGTTAGTCGACGTCTGCACATTTGCAAATGTAATCTATGAAAAAAGCTGAAGGGGTGGTGGGGGGGGAAAGTGTCCACGAGGAGGTTGAATCTTACCGACTCCTGCCGCACGATGGACTGGAAGCAGTGAAAAGTCCCGCGGTACAGGGGTCTGTCCACATTCTGAACCTGAAGCCTCACCTGTGGATGACAGGAGTCATATTAGCAAACCAGACGGACCAAAAACAACAAAGATGGACACAGCAGGTGTAAATGACAGACTGCACTGCAGGCTTAAAGCTAAATAAAAAGGCATCGAGGTTTCAAACAGTAGATGCTCTCGTCAAGGTACAAACAAAGGTTGTTAAAAGGGTGCAACATGAGAAAAAACGGGGGGGGAGGGATTATCTACTGAGAATGAAGTTAAACAAAACAGTCCTCTGTGCTTTGTATCACTATACATCAAGACAAAATATTGGGTGAGAGTGGGGAAGAAAAGACCTTGACCATACTTACTAGGTCACATTTCCATGGAGAGCTTGTTTATGTCTCTCTCTCATCTACAACACAGTGACACTGCTGCTGTTAAAGACAGCCTCCCCCCGACACCAGCTCAGGGAGAGACGACAGTAAAAGCACAAGTACACAAGAGCTACAACCAAACCATTCGCCGTCTCTGTGCACGGGTCAGCGCGGCGCGCAAAGGCATGGGACGGCGGGAGCAAACAAGAGCGGCCGCCGTGAACCTGAAGGCATCACGGCGATAGCAAAACATGCGATGTTACAGGAAAATGGGTTTGTTTGGGGTTTTTTTTTTTTCATTTTACAAGATGTGTTTAATTAAAGTGGTGAATAAGGTGCTCTTTGGTGTGTAGGGATTATCTAGTTGTTGCAAAGTCCACAGCTGGTGGAAAATAAATGCCTAAATGTCATATGTAAAAAGAAATGTTTATCCTTAGTCTGACTGTAAAATTTGCATTTGTTGGGCAAATTGTTCGGTGGGAATTTCACCCGTTATCCAGATTTGAGCGTTTTTGCCAAAGTATCCAATAACAAGCAATTTGGAGATTTGTGTAATTGCCTAACATGAGCAGAGTAAAAGACGGTGGAACATGCACACACCCACCTTCACGGTGTCGAATGGATGTCCCACCAAAACACCAGCTGCACCTGAAAAACAGAGATTTTAAACTGAGCATGAAAAATAGGTAATCGCTCAACCACTAATTAGCATTTTTACCGCCTAAGCGTGTAACCAGTGGAGCGCACACGGCGTGAGGATCAGGTGATCTTCCTGCAAAGGCAAACAGACCTTCTGGACTGTACCCGTGCCAGGGGTCCAGGACAGTGACCCTGACCTTTACCTGCACCAATAAACCCAAAAAAGTGATGTTGCCACATCCCTGCTGTCATAATCAAAACAGAGATGGTGGTGAAGTCGGAACCGGCCTGACAGCTGTCATCTGTCATTGTGTCTCATGGAAGGAACGAAAGGTATTTCATGTGAGATCTGCTGATGACGTCTGAAGATTCTAATCACACCCAAGACTTCTGTTCCTGATGCAAGAAGGTCTTAGAACTAAGACAGCTTCCTGAAAGATTTCTCCTTGGGCGTAGAGAGATGTATTGAAAGAGGGAGGCACAGGCTCCACGTTTAGCCTTTTCGTCTGGTCACTCCCTGGTGAGGAATGGGGAACGCCATCTCCGGATAAAACCACCGACGACGGCGAGTATTTACACAAGAAGCCCGTAAAATGATGATCTTATACGTGGCGTAAAAACACCAAGCTTATTCTAAATTTTCAATCAGTCGTCTTTTCAATATCGCGATGAAATTACAATAAATGTCCGGAGTACAGCAGATTGAATACCGCTCTCTACTGTAGGCGTGGAAATTTCCATACAGGGATTTCACACAAAACTTGCATCCGGCTCATGCTTCCATTTGAATTACACTGCCGCAATTTAGTCTGATGATAGAGACATATGACCATCTTTAATCTTTTAACGGAACACGTTTGAATATTCAGGAAAAACAACAGAGATAACCCGGTTAACCTGGCTATGGGGCTACTTGGCTAACGTCAACGCTTGCTAACCGCTTAGCTTACCTCCCATACAGCCCGCAGCGAAGTCCAATGCCATATCCTCAGAAATAAAAATAAGTAATAAAAAAAACGCGTCAGGCTAACTCGCTGTAAGTCTTCACGAATCTTCAGGCGGGTAGTTTATGTTGAAAAAAAAAAAAAAAAATTAGAATATTTGATGCTAATTCAAAAGCGCCGGCTTGGTATCGAGCCAAGCAGGTTAGCCCTTTCTTCAGGGTTGCTGATGCTGAGCGAGGAGATAATCGGGACCTGGAAGACTGATTAATCTGATGATGTGTCCCACACTACCCTCGTTAGGAACAGAGCAGTTCTATTTCTGCACTGGATGAAAGGCGGGGGTTAGAGAGGGGGTAAAAGAGAGAGAGAGAGAGAGAGAGACGACGAGTATTTGCCTTTTTCCTCGTAGCCCAATCGGGTGACTTGGAGGAGGACAACTCCCCTAAAGACGACCGTCCGCCCCTCACGCCCATTGGCCGGTGCGGGAAAAGCTAAGGAAGGATCGGTGCGGCTTCTCCTGAATCAACAGTGTTATCGAGCAGGGTATCGTCATCGCACACCTACGTAAAGAAATAGTTTATTAAGAAACTCATTTTCTACCCTTAGTCTTATAGTTGCATTGTCTGTGAAGCACGCGACTTTGTCAATAAAGTTTTTTTTGCATTGACTGCTAAAAAAAACCACCCACGGGGAAGCCGCGCACGCTGCAGCGCGTATGGCGAGTTTAAAGAGTTTAAAGACCACAATCTACAGCACAATCTATGGATGTGCGCCATGAAACACGCAGTTATTTCCCCCCCCGTGCATCAAAATCTGCCATTTAAAATGACTGTTTGCGCAGGAGTTTGATCTTGGGCAGGAGTTTGATCAGACTTAACACACGGAGCTGTCTGAAGCTTTTTAGGTAAGATTTTTGAAGTCCGTGTGTTTATTGAGCTTGTTTTGTTTTGTCTTTAAGTATGTTACATCTTTCCAGTCTAAAATGAATTATTTACAGCCAGGCTTAATAAGTTTGAAAAAAAAAAAACCAAACAAAAAACCCTAACTTTACTTGTTTTACCTTTGACCTACATGGTTAGTGATCTAGATATAATTTAAAAACCACAAACATCTAGTGTTTGATGTTGAAGCAATTATTTTTTATTATTGTGAGAGTTTTATTTTTCCTTAAATGTTGCACCCCCCAGAATTTAGATGAGTTTTGTTCAGTTTTCCCCCCAACAGGGTAACCGGGGTAAAATAATTTCACGAGTATTAAGGTTCCATGTGCAGACAACTGGAGGAACTACCGTAAATTGTGTCCAACACTAAGCTTTACTCAATATTTATCTTGAGAACAGTAGTCAGGCTTCTGACACATACAGTTGTACTGTAAATACAATTACCTCTACATGATAAATGCTTGCTATGTGCTGCCAACACTTAGCAATGCAATCTGTATGTAAAAATGTTCAGCTTCCACTTTAACGTTGACTTAAGAAGCAATGAAAGAATGAAAACTGATCATTTCTCCTGGTACAGTAAACAGAGGTGTAGTTAACATTGGCATCCGGTAGAATTCACTGTTTAAAATTTAATGGTCTGGGCGTCATGAACTGTTTGACTGTCTCGTCCGTAATATGTTTGCGTCGCTCTTGGTGCTGGGCGATCATTGGCTGCAGAGTCTCAATCAACAGTTTCTTGAGTTCCCCTGTTAGGAGAGCACCACTGGCATAATCCTAGAAAGACGGAGAGACACAGAGAGAGCGAGACAATGAGAACAAGGTCAATGCGGGTGAGGTGCAAAGGAAAAAAACAGAAGACAAAGCACTTCTCCTCTGATCACCTGTCTGATTTTTTCCAGCTGTTCATCATCCTCCAAGAAGAAAGTTAGATACATGAAGGAGACATCAACATCCGGGTTTCCGCCATACTTCCTGTGCTCTTCCACCGTGTCCTTTCCTCCCGAAAACGCATGCTTGTTGACCTGTGAGCAATAGATCCATTAAAAGAAATGTCAGTCTGCTATTACACATAAAACACAATCTGACCTGGAGTCACCAGTAAAAGCTTCACCTTGTTTTTGATCTGCTTGGGTGTGTCCGTGAGGAAGATTGAGGAGTTTGCGTCGCTGGCACTCATCTTGGTTTGTGCCCCCTGCAGGGCAGGGAAGAAGGTAGAGTGTAGCAGAGCTGGTTTGGGGTAACCGATCCTCGGGGCAACATCCCGGGTCATCCTGAAGTACGGATCCTGCACGAATGCGATGACGACAGCTATTAAACGTGACACTAGCAGGCAGTATCACAATGTCATCAAAATGTTTTCCTAACCTGGTCGATGGCACAGGGGATGAGACACTGTATATCTTTTCTACTTCCAAAAATCTGTGGGAAAGAGTTACTGAAGGACGGTGCTGCCTGGATAGCCGGGAAGCTAATCTTTCCTGGAACGACAGCCAAAATAAACATGACGGGGATCAGACTTGGAATCAGAAAATACAGCAAATACCCATCAAGCCTTTGCTTTGTAATAGAGCTCATGTAAATATTGATAACTGTAAACCATGAATCTATTTTCTATCCAACACAGTGTCAGATATAATTTAACAAGATATTACAGTAAATGTTTCAGCAACTAATCAGGCTAAAATGACTTCTGCCCGCTTTCTTTTTTCCCATGGATTACTAATGTTTTCCTACCGATGCAGTCGCTGTCTGTGAAGCCGAAGATGCCTTTGACCTGGTTGAATGTTACATGCTTCTCAATCTTAACCACATTCCTGTAGAACTCAGGAGATGCCCTGTAGAAAATATAACAAAGATAAAACACCCAAAAAGCTAAATAAAATAGAGCCTCAGCCAACGGAGGCTGCTGAGATAATCTGTTTACCCCATGTAGTCAAGGTCAGAGAAGATGAACGTCTTGTTGACATCGAAGCCACAGGCAATGATGTCTTTGGCGTTCTCCACGGCAAAGCGGTGGCACTCTTCTATTGTCAAATCCTTCCACAGGTATTTTTCATCGTCGGTCAGCTGAATCACCAAAGGCACGTCAAATACGTCCTGCAGCCACCTGTGAGAGAAAAATGAGTTATGTTTGAGATCAGTTGTGAGTCTGCAAGTCTCGTCACATATGCGTGTGACAGATCCATCACTCAAACCCCACAATAATTTTTTTTACATATGAGAGAACCCACTTGGTAAAGATGAATGGGATGAGATGACCGACATGCATGGCCTCCGAGGATGGACCTCTGCCGGTGTACAGGTAGAAGGACTTCTGCTTCTCATACGCGTCCAAGACCTGGTGCATGTCTCTGCCAGCGGAAAGTGGAGGGTTGAGAATGATTTTTACAATTTGCTTTCAGAGACACAAACAATGGACGTGTGCTCAGTGAGCATTTCATTAACGATCAAAAATAGGAAACTAGAAAACCTCGAACTGACGGAACAGGTTCAGCTGACCTGTGTGAAAAGAAGATCCCTCTTCGTAGAAAGCGGTGGGGTTGTTGTCCTGCAACTTTTTCTATTCTGTCCACCAGCTTTTGGTCAATTTTGCTGCTTCCAAACCGTACTAATCAAAAACATGAAAATATGAATGATCACACCTGTTGCGCATACTGAGTGACCTTTTTTTTTTTTAACATTATGCATTAGTCCTAAAACAATTTCATCTCACCAATGAGTTTGTCATAATCTACTCCTTTAGCATTGCTGGTGGAAACGTTCCATGGGTCGACTGTGTCCTCATCATTGGTGCCATCTTCTACCGCCCCGTTGAATGGGGCTGAGTTGTCTGAGGGTGGACTGCCTGCTTTATAATCCTGACCCGTCAGTTTTTTATATTCCAGTTTCAGCTGTAGCAGCAACTGGACAGCTGCATCAATTTCGGCCTGGGAAATACAAACGCTGTTAATAAATATTGTACACAGGATTTTTAACTGTAGCAGGCAGAAAGTTCAACGCTGTTCTGATTACATTTTACGTCAGCTCACCAAAACTGCATGACTGTGCATAGCTTCAGTTTAAGTATTAAATTTGCAGACTTCTATAACCATCCTCCTCTTATAATTAAAAAAAAATCACCTTTATCATCAAGAAACAAATTTATAATCATAATATTAAAATAAATATATACTGTACAATTTATATTCTAAAAAAGCACTTGCCAGTTTTACCAGATAGTTTGTCTGGATTTTGCCCAATTTGATAGTACCTACTTTATCAGCTTTGGCTGTTTTCAAAGCCCTGACTTGGTCTCCTTGAGAGGTTAGTTTCTCGTACAGTTCCATGGGGCTCATGGTTCTTTCAGCGTCTGGACTGTCTGCCATCCCCTAGATTGGCTGAAAAACAGAAAATGTTTAACAATTTTAAGATCCAACATATATTACAAATCACGTATTTGAATAAAAAAGATTACGGAGGCTGTAATAATTCAAACTCTTCTTCTATAGCAGTTGTAAAGACCATATGTGGTATATCACAAGTAACATGGCCATTTATCTAGCTAATCGCTGGATCTAGTTCAAGCGATACACGTTGCCTGTTTTGTTTTTAATGGAACACGCATTGACTAAGATGTATGATGTATAAACACACGTACAACTGATGCAGTTCTTAAAATAAACATTAAAGAAAAGACATACCGAACACTATCCTAGACACACAGCTGACAGATTTCTCATTCCACTTACATCAGCCTGTGCGAGTCTGTGTTTCGTTCAATGTATTCCCCCTCCAACACGATCGTTCAAACGGTCCGGAGTAAAATTTTAAACGCAGAAGTGCTACGTTTTCTAAACTACAACTGTCACACGTGATATTACATGTACATTTATTTTATTTGTGCAGTCTTTAGCGTGATTGCGAATTATAAACGTTGAATAAATTAATTCAAAACATCGGACCATTTAAACTGTAGAACTAGCTACGGTTCCTCTGGACTGTTTCATAATAAAAGATTGTATTCCTAACACATCGTAGAGTCAGGGCAGATATCGTCACAATGCTTTTAATCTGAAATGTTTGCACCGGTTCTTTTTACGCTGATGTCGGGTTTGAACGCTGGCGTTTGTTTGGTGTGTTTAAAACACTTCACGTCGGATGTTGGTGCCCTAATCGAATAACAGGTACATTCATTAAACAAAGATCGCTTTGACGGTTTTGTCAACTGACTATAACATTTTATTAGATTATCCTCTGACCTTTTCTTTGAGTTGATTGTAGCGAGATGCATGTTTCCTTCATATACGTACATCAGATTATGCGTCAAGGTATAATTTAACTAATAGTAGTAGTAAGCAAACGATAGCAATAGCTGGTCGTTTTAAATTATCTATGTAAACTGTCTGAATGGCTTTAAAGTACGTTAAAAATAGTATCCAGAAAATATTTGAAAAGACTACATTTTTAAAAAATAATGCTTGTATAATGTAGTAACAATACTAAAACCTTTTGAAGATGTATTTCCCTATCTGTTCAGTTAGTGACTGGTTTCATATGAAGTGGGTAGGAAGACGCATGAATGAATGAATTCTCTAGAGTAACTTTAACCACATCAGCGCAAGACACCAAATAACCACTGGGTGTCACTGTAGCACCACAATCTGTGAACTAAAGTAATCAAACAGGAAGCTCACGTCATGACGTCCTCGTTAGTTGCCTATGAAGATTCAGAATCAGAAGATGAGAATCTTGAACTAAAAATGGACGGAACATCTCTTCCAACTAAATCTCATAAAGAAAAGCAGGAAGACTCAGGGTGGAATTCCTCTGAGGTGGAACTGAGTCATCACGGATTCAAACTTCGGCCTGACAGCCCAGCTCCGGATTGTCACCAAAGTGTCTCAGAAGAAGACAGAGCTTCCCTGTGCCGCTTTTCACAGCCTCTAAACTGGGCAAGATCATGTTGCATTGACAGCACAACAACAAATCATCCTTGTGGCGATCCTACGGTAGCTCTGAGAGCGGGTGAAGCCGAGGGAGGGTGCCACCCCCGCAGAGGCTTCCTCACAACATGCAAAGATCTGATGACAGATTGAAATCATTAAAAAGACTTTCCAGTGACTCCTCTGGTATCAGACCCTACATCCCCAAAAGACAGAGACTGAGCACCATAGTGGCAACGGAGGACCCTATAGTCCCAGGAGAGCAATCCCAAAGCGATCAAACAGCGGGAGTTCAGATTCTGTCCAGCGTTTCGGAGAGAATCAGACCCTATATTGATTCTAAGCCCAGCGTCGCTGGAATACCAAGAAAACTGCTCATGAACCTCGAAGGTCACCACGGCCCAGTGAACACGTTGCAGTGGTGTCCGGTGCCTCATCTCAGTCATCTGCTGCTGTCTGCGTCCATGGACAAAACTTTCAAGGTATGTTTAATCCAGTCCATTTTTAGAAACGCGTTGAATGTCTGAAATGAGTCCCTTTCTGCTCCCTTTTTATAAATATACCACAATCCAATTTGTTCAGAGTCATATCTGTCACTGTGGGTTTAATGTATGTCAGGACCCATGGGTCAGGCCCTCTCTGTCTGTCTATTTTTTATTTTGGCCTCTGATTGCCCTACCCCAAAGGTCAAGTCATGAGGGTATCTAGCCAGCTGCCAAATGTTACCATACCAGAAGGGCAACACACACTCCACCAGCAGCCTAAGAGAGCTCAGAATAATTAATGCAAGAGTTCATTTGCATAATTATACAGCTGCAGCGCTACACCCGCCTCGTTTAGCACCTGAAAAAAGGCAGTTTGTGTGAAATGGTGCCGAAGAGGTGAGCAGATATTAATTATGTTTGTGATATAATTCTGCTCTTCTTCAGTATACCCAGGCTAACTGCAGCGATGTAGACCCAAAGGAGCTGCACTGTAAACCCTGAGGTCGTTTTTAGGATCTAAAATCCCTTTATACACTTCATGGCAATTTACACAGTTTATTAACAGAATATCAATAAAGCAACATGAAAACACACACACATGCACACACGTTGTAAATGACCAAACAGGATTGCTTAATTAATAAAAGGCTGTGTGTGTGTGTGTGTGTGTGTGTGTGTGTGTGTGTGTGTGTGTCAACAGAAACCCTGCTGTGCGAAGCCTTGATGCCTCAGTCTTTCTGCACTTTTACAACTGCCCCCCCAGCAACACCCTCCCCACCTCCACCCTCTGTCAGTCCCTCGCAGGAACAGCTAGAGTCACGCTTTTATTATCCCAGTCTGTTTGCAGCTGTCGTTACCATGGCTACAGCAGGTGTGAGGCAGAGGTTTTAAGTTGATAACACGAATACCAATTTAGCTTTAATTACCACCAGTCATTTAGGAAGCCGATTAGCCCGCTGAGTCATTTGCACGGATCCATTCTGTGTTTCTGCTAAGTGGATGGTGAAATTGAAGGGGACGCAAACAAACAAGTATTCCTTGTCAGAGGCCTAACATTGCATGAGGTTATCGGCTTCATGTTTGAAAGTTGTGCTGTGTAGTGACTATAACTACTACTGCACAGAGTATAACTAAAGCCTTTTCAGTCTGCCTGTATGACTTGGAGGCGATCCCATCTGCTGGTTTTGAACAGGTGTTCCATTTACCTTGAGATGGCAGTGTTTCCTCAGCATCTAACGGTACTGAACATTACAAAGAGACCTAATACTTTACTTTCATCTTCGTCTTTGTGCAATTACCAGTGCAACTCTTCCCACTTCTCTTTCCTGTCCCTGGAGGTATTTACAGCATCTGTTTGTTAAACTCCTGCCTTCAACATGGATATGTCACCCTCCCATATGGGATGGCGGCCCCCTCCCCAACTCTTATAAGTGAGATGGTTCTGGCTGACTTTCCTATGCTGTGTGACAGAAGTATATTTAATAATTAAACAGTAAGAGAGGGATTTGCAGAGCCCTGCACAAGTCTTCAAAGTTCCTCTGTGGTGCAGGCGCTGCCACGGTTTTTAGAAAAAAGGCAAAGGCAGCATTATTACCACGATAAACCAAATCACCCGGCCTTGGTGCAGTTGCAACAATCATGGCTACAGAAATAATAATAATAATAATAAAAACTTGTGCTCTGCTGTGTCTGTTATCAGCAGAACAATCTTTGACAATAGAATACCTATAAAAATGATTTAGAAGCAAATCAAAGTAACTTTGATTAGAATGGACGAATGGACACGCTCCATTCTTCCCCGACAAAGAAAACCCCCTTTTCCTTTGTTCTGATGTCTACAATAACATTTTCTCTATTCTCAGTTTGAATTAAAAGCATGAAAAAGCGCGTGGCCTGCCAGGTGTCGGTGACATTCATGTGGATTTCCCATGTGTGGCAGGTCTGGGATGGAGCGGAGAGCGGCCGGTGCTTGAGGGCTTACACCTGTCATACGGGAGCCGTGCGTGATGCCTTCTGGACCTCCTGTGGGCGACGCCTTCTCAGTGGCTCGTTCGACAACACGGCTGCGATCACAGACGTGGAGACGGGTGAGCGGCCGCGTTTCAGACCGTTCTGTCAAAAAACAAAGCTACAGCAGTTAGGTTTAAAATTCCACTGCACCTCACTTATTTAAATTCTATCTGTGCTATTTTTTGCATTTTATAACTCAAATTCAAAATGATTAATTTTGTCTGCAGCAAGTCTAACTTGGCATAAAATACTAATACATAAAAATAGTTCAAAGGTATTTGAACAGTGTGCAAAATTGAATTCAAAGTTCAATGTTCAGGTGAACTCAAAAAAAAAAAGTCTGCAATATTTTATTTCAATTATGAAATGCTGTCTGATACATTATTATAGCACAGAGCAAGAACCTTCATTTTCATTGTATTTTGAACTGTTTTGGGGCAGATAGTAACCGCTCAATTCCCTCAGCTTATTCAGACCCACAGGCTTTGCGCATATATGGCAAACCTTGTTTCAAAGCCCCCATGGCAACTATGTCTTTTGGGTCAACACATGGCTGCGATGACGTGCTGCTCTTTGCACTTCCGCTCTCAGTGTGTCAGTCAATACTGCCGATAAAGCCTACAGATAATTTCATGGCCAACCCATTAAATGCACAGGCAGCTGCAGGAAGGGGATCAATAATGAATACATGATGGATAGAGTGTGAGTCGGTGAGTCAGACTTAGTGAGAGAGAGCAAGGACCTCGATTCCTACCATCATCTCAGAATGTGGGCAGGAAGTGGCACCTGGGGTGTAATGGGGGTGCTGTTGAGGTGTGTACTTGTTTTCCCCATGGGAAAACATGGCCCTCTTGCAATTGCAAAAAACCCTGAATTTATACTATATTTCTCCTAAATGCTTCATCCAGTTGCTATCAAGCTACCTCATAGGTAGGACCTCAAAATAGGATCAGTCTTGGAAAACCATGGATGAGGAGAAGGCGGGCTGGGCCAGCAGGAGAGACATATATAAGGCGAGACATGCGTGAGACTGGAGGGGAGATTTGAGAGAACCCAGCTACAGTTGAGTGTAAGAAAGCTTCGCTTTTCTCTACTCCCCATGCATTTTTCAACTCGGGATGAAGCAGAAACACAAGGTCAGCTGTCACAATAAGGAAGTTGAATCTACTGAAAAAGAGATCCAACTTGAAAGTGAAAAGAGCTGAATGAAACTCCTGCATGAAAAAAGAGGAAAAACCAACAGAACAGGTTGAGTCCACAACAACCTGGATAACAACAGGAAATCTTCAGAGCTGTGTCCGACACTGATGTCTGCAGGCAGTATCTGTCCTTGTTTACAGGCTTAACTTTCCAAGAGATGCTCGAGAAGCTCCAGGAGCTGCTCGAGAGCTTTCCTTACTGATCAGCAAAAGAACACTGCAGGACCTCAAGTTCCAAATAAAATATACAAAAGACCACAACCGCAGAGAAGAGTTTATTATCACTGTTTGGTGGGCTGCTTCCATCCGAAATTGTGTTTTTAATTTTAAAATTGATGGTGTGCAGAGAGGTTCTGACACAACAGAATCAGGCATTTAGAATAATTTGCCTTGGAGTTAAGTAAGCAAGGATTTATACTGCTAAAATATGACTTATTATTTGTTTCTACTAGAGCAACGGGGTCTGAAGTGCAGCCATTTCCAAAAACGACACAGATTCCAACATCTCTGCTGCAATAATGGCACTAATAGATCTACAAAGAGTGATGGCAACACTGATGTGGCTGTTTGCCTCTCTAATGAGTGTGAATATCATCTTTATGCTCTTCGCTGTAAAGCTGAGCCTCTCATCTTTAACAAGGAAGAGGAGCGATTCATTCTGGCACTTCACTGCAGCGTCACGTAACCAAATGCTGCTGCAGCGGCTGTGTTTACGAAAAATGGATTTAAAGAGGAGGCCCAGCAATCAGAACAGCACGCAGGTCCATTTTCTCTGCTCGTGTTTTTAGTTGTTCCTGTGTCCAATTTATTTTGTAAAATCCTCCACCCGCTCCCAGCGGAGTGCAATCGGTTTGTCACCGCTGAGTAGCAATCGGGAGGGGAATTCATCGGGCGGGAGATATTGCAAATGAGGAAAGGGTGAGCGCAGCAAAAAGGAATCAAAAGAGGCAGAATAAATTCAGATGAAGACCAAAGGGGAGAGCAGAAGTCAGTGGGAGGAATAAATGAATTTCATCCGGGGGCCACTAGTGTGAAGTGGCAGCTGTTGTCGGCTGCTTCCGTGGCTGATTGGCAGCACAAGATATGCCAGTGACAGGCTGCTACAGGTGGACATGTCAGCGTGTGCAGGCCAGGAGTTCTCTGTCCTAATCCCTTCTGGCTCTGTCAGAATGGAAGCTTTCCAAGAAAAAAAGAAACACAAAGGAAGAACCAGCGCTGGCGTAGACTTGTGCATTATTCTTTCCATCTCATGCTCTGCAGAATCACAATCGTCCGTTGCTGGGGAAAATTGCATCGGTTAGACAGCATGTGAACGTCATGCTTTTTTTTTAAATTTATTTTTTGAACGAATGGACTTTAAACTGCGTGTGTGTGTGCCAGCACTGTGCACATCCATCCGTTCACTGCTTATCCTTTAGAGGACCACAGGCGCTGCCGTTGATCCCAGCTGACTTCCTGCAGGCAGGGGCACACCGTGGACAATTAATCAAAACCCTGACATACACGCACAGCCTTTCACGCTCACCGTTGCACCTACAGGCAATTTAGAGCCTGTGCCAGTCCAGCGAGGGCAAGAAAAAGAGAACCATTGTGGTGCTTTACGACCAAGAAGCTGCAGCGTTTGGTCCGAGTCTACATCAAATGCAGGAGTTTATCTCAGCAAATGAGGAGATGAACCAACATGCAAATGAATGTTTGAAATATGTCTAAGCTAAAACGTGGAGCACCACACATTCTGGTAAGAGAACTGCAGGATCTTGATTAGAAGAACTTCTGCTATGAATATCTGCACTGCGAAGCCTGAACAAGAGTCAGCTGGCAGGTTTGCAGATTTTAGGGGAATTTCTCTTCTGAGAGAAATGAAACCAGCCTTAGCTCCGTTGCTGATTGAATACCCGTCATATGTGAAGCATACCCTCCAACATTCGTCACCGTCAGTGGCACTTAATGACACCGAGGAGCAATGAAGTGATAATAATTGAATTTACTGTGATGATTTGGCATTTTTTCCACTATGAGCTTTTCAATCAATCCAAGATCTCCCCATCAAATTCAACATGCTGTTACAGGACTAAACTCGGGCTTCTGTGAAGACGTGCAGTTGCCATGGCGATTGTTGTTAATCATGTTGCTCTTTGTTTTCGCCTTAGGCGTTTCTCCTCTTTGAGTCTCCTCTATAAATGAAGTAGCAGGTAATATTCATTAAATATTTGCTCTAAGAACCTTCCCTCCCTGAGACTCTTTGCGGTGCCATTATCCTCATGTTGATGCAGCCATAAAAATCACCAACCCAACCATTTGTTTTCTTTTAACAAGACGTGCTAACTAGTTTTTAAGTGATTTATTGGGACTCCTCTCCCCTCAGAATCGTCTATTAGAAGCCTGTTTAAAACTTTGGAGTGAGAACAACCCACGTTGGTGTGCCACCTAATGTGTGCCGCCCCATCGCCCCTCTGCTGTCAAACCCGACGTCATCCATATCTCTGTCACTTCAATATCTGTTCATGTCACTTTTATGGCTACAAAGTAAACTGTGGTGAAGCAGGGACCTATCAGTGCAGCCTTCCCCTTATCTTTCCTCTAAAGGAACCTAATTAATCTTACTTAATTAAAATATGACAGGGCCCTAGTTACGATGAGGGGAAGTCTAATGTTCTCGTCGCCTTGCCAAACATGAATTTTCAAACTCAGTGACAGATCTCCTGCACATCAACCCGGGTGAGCCAATTAAGCGGTAGCCCAGAGAAATTGGCTGTTAAAACTTGGGATTATTGCATTTAAAGCCGGGAGTGTGTTTGTCTGCTGTGTCGTCAAACGCAGGCCATTTTCAGTGCAGCTTACTGGCCGTGACTCATTCCCACTTCATTAAAGTGTATGTGGTGAAGTGTGGTTTTATTGTGGGCCTTCTATGACTTTTTTCCCCCATTTTTTTTGGAGGGGGTCATTGCTGTATGAAATAATGAGGAAGCAACAAGCCCCGAGGTGCTCCGCTTTGCATAGTGATCGACTTAGCCACTCGCTTCTAGTCGGGTTTGGTTCCTTGTGTAGCCCTCCTTAGTATTTTCCCAGGAAACTAGTTTTTGGCTGCAGCCTGTCAGCTTTAATTACATTTCAACCCACCATAGTTTTGTTTTGTTTTTAAGCATGGCATTTTTAATTGATTTAATCAAAACAGCCCGAAGCCAAAACAGTGTTTTATATGCCGTGTTTCTTTTTCGCTACAGTTGACTTATTAATTAGAATCGTCTCAGGATGTGAACCAAATAACTGACCTTCTTAGAAAGAACACGTGCTCCATATGTTCTCAAAAAAATAAAAATTCGGCGAGATCTTTGCTTTACTCCTGTTGCTAGAATTTGTCATAGTCCTGTTTGCAATTATGTGAAAGATAATTAGTGATAATAGCACTAAAAAAAAGTGACAAACGCTTTAAAGAACCAGGAGCAGACTGGAGCATCTTTGGCCGCAGTTTTCATCAGTCCTCAATTCATTTGTTACGATCAAAGGAGGGGCCCTGCTTTAATTACACACAGTCTTTACAGCGCAGATGTCTAATGGCTGCTTCACAAAGGGGATTGGATCCTCGCACTGTGCATAATTACCAAAACAAAGAGGAAACAATATGTAAATTCATCTCTTTACTTTAGCCTTGACAGCCAGCAATAAAAACAAAACAAAAAAAAAAAAAAATCCCATAAAGCTTCCCACATAAAACAATCTGCAACAGTTTGTGCTAATTGATAAAGCTAATATGCTAAAGCCTTTTTTCCCCTCTGTGGAACAACGTCAGTCCTGGTTTGTTTCTGTCTATATCTCCGTCTGCTGGAGTGGTTTTCAGCACTTGCAGGCTCATTCATGCAAATGTCCCTCATGTCCGCTGAGCTTGGCGTAGATGTGAGCAGCATCAGGATTGGCATGAGTGGGTCTAAAATGAACCAGCCATGAAGAGACCTGGCAACATGCAGGTGGTTAGTTCACGGTTCTGTTAATATGGCATTTTAATACTGTAGTTAAAAAAGGACTATTTTATTTCCTTTTAATCAGGATTTTTGTATTTTGAAGCTGAGCTGTATAATAAAATGTGAGGTCTCTCTTTATATAATAGCATTTTGTAACACAGGTGAGGTTTAAAATTTTAAAAGGACTTATTGATCTCGTGCTTCTCTCCATCTTTCTTCCATTTCCTTCTATCTGCAGGGCAGCAGGTGGGAAGATTTGACAACCAGTTCAAGGTGATGTGTCTGGGCTTGCATCCCAGCGGTCCAGAGACGTTCCTGTGTGGCGGTTACAGTTCGGTGGTCAAGGCCTGGGATTCTCGCTGCAGCAAGGTCAAACTCAGTGATGGTTTATCATATCTGACACTGCTTTACCGACTCGTCTTTGCTTTGAAAATACACCTTTCAACCACAGACTCCACATCCACAGATTGGATGAAGAACACAGACAGGTTACCACTAATTTAGACAAAAAACGAGTTTCCTCCCACTCAAAGTATAAATCAGCATTCACAATCCTCCCCCTGAAGCTGCGGCCTGATGTTATTAAGGTTAATGGACTCTTTTATGTGATAATTCTGTTTTCTTTCTCCGACTGTGAGCCTTCACATTGATGGTTCTCCCATCAGCAAAGCAAGTTCTTTCTCTGCAGGGTTTTTTAATTAATACAGCAGGGATCACGTCTGCCGGTAGGTGTCACCAGGAGTGGAGCCCAGTCTATCGCAAATTGGGTGTAGCGTTGCGCCTGTGTGTCAGTGTTAGCCTAGGGCTGAATGATTCTCGCTTTAGGGTTAAATTACCCTGTTACATAAATACAGCATTAGCCTATTAGCCTGGATTTTTCTGAATGGGCACAGGCTTTTACATATTATTATTTTTATTAACAAAAATGCTTCGTTTCCAGTTTCAGCAGTGGCTCTTCACTTTTAAACATCCTGTTAACAGACTGATTAAATGAGAATTAAAAACAAAAGAGTAAAGATTAAGAAAAAAAAATCCTTTTTTTTTTCCAAAGGACTACCTTATTGATTCAAATATAAAATTGCTCTGACTCTTCCAGCAATTGACCTATTATAATCTCACCATCTCGCCTGTACTTGTTTTGTTTTCACTTCATAACGAAGATGCTTTTCCCTTACTGAATTGCTCAAGGAGATGTAACTGTTGGCTGCTCTTCTGAGGTCTGTAACTAGGCCAGTGAGAGGCTATAAAGCGTTTTGGGTAGTGTCAACTCAAATGGCACAAATAACTAACTGCAAATAAGCAGGAAATACCAGGTCCAGGGATCTTGCTCCTGTGCGTCTAATCTATATTCATCCCAACACCCATCTGACATCTGAGTGCACTTAATTTAACTTTTCTTAATCTCTTTGCATGTGTTTTTGCTGCCACCCAGGTGGTGAAATTGTACAAAGCAAGCATCCAGCAGACCTTAGACATCCTGTTTCTCAGAGGTGGTGTGGAGTTTGTGACCAGCTCTGACTGTGTGAGCAGGGACTCTGCAGACCGAACCCTCATCGCCTGGGACTTCCAAACTACAGCCAAACTCTCCAATCAGATTTACCACGTAAGGAACTCCTCACCTAAACCCTTTGGATTTCTATGTAAAGTATGTTGAAGCTTTAAATTTGGCCATTTACAGCACATCCCTGAAGATATTGAGTGTAAAAAGCGGTACAATATTGAGCCTTGTGTAACCAGCATATTTTGACAGGTTTTTATTTTGTGTGATACGTGTGCTACCTGTTTAAAGTTTAGTTTCATTAACTGCTGTGGATTTTTGGACTGAATAAATTCAGTTTGTACAGTTTAAAATCCTCTGCACATTTCTCATCTAAATATTGCTCCTGGTTAACATGCAGCTGGCTTCCAGTTGGGGGACCAAAGGGAAAGGTCAAATAATAAATTCTCTCCCTTTCTCTTTGTATATTCTCATCCATTCATCCGGATCCACCAGGAGAGGTACACATGTCCCAGCCTGGCTCTTCACCCACTGGAGGAAGCCTTTGTCGCCCAAACCAATGGGGACTACATGGCAGTGTTCTCCTCTCAGAAGCCTTATAAGATGAACAAGAGGAGGCGATATGAAGGACACAAGGTGAGAAACAAGAAGGGTGGAATGGCAAGGAAGTTACGACAAGCCCGACTAATACAGAATATTTAATTTGTATTAAGACAGTTGCAGTTAAAAAGAACCTCTAATTCCAGTGTTTCCAGTTCAGAAATATAATATTTCTAAATAAGCAATTATTAATTAATAATAATAACAATAATTTGATAACATAAATTAGTCAAATATAAAACTGCCCAAAGATGCCTAAAAAAGCCAACAAATTTCCCAGGGTCGGCAAATTAATATTTTAACACTATCACCTCCCCAGAAATGCAGAGTAAGGAAACTGGACAGATACGTATGTGGGCGTGCCTCTTCCTCAATGACTGACTCAGCATCTTTTTGATCGCATGCCCAACTTTTAGGCCCCCAGAAAGTCTGTAATCAACCAAAACCGCAATTCAGTTACTGTGCTGACACTCATTATGCTAATGGTAACATCGCCCTTGGCAGAAGGTTAATGCGTTGTGACTAAACGTGTAACCTCCTTCCAGGTGGAGGGATACGCGGTACAGTGCGAGTTTTCCCTGGATGGAAGCATCCTAGCCTCAGGAAGCTCCTGCGGTCCGCTCATTTCTATAATTACCACAATGCTCGTTTGCTGCAAACCCTCCACGCCCACAGGCAAGCCTGCCTGTGCGTGTCCCAGCATCCCGTCCCCCCCGCCACCGCAGCCACCTGCGACTGGGCTGGAGAGATCAAGGTCTGGCACTAACCACCCAAAATGAATAAGCAGACTTGGACTGAAAAAATCAGTGCATATTCAGGGATATCTTGTGCTAATCTCTTAGCACAAGACGAAAAAACCCTTGGCAGATATGCTGGAAGTCAGCTAATGGACATATACTTTTAAAAACTGTTTCCTGCACACCCACCTCTTTTCTCTTGGGTTTAGCATTCGCTCTAAGCATGTTGACTTAAATAGTTGTAGAAATCGCAAATTTTTCCTTCCCGAAATTAAAGTAGCTTTATTTGCAGTTTAAAATAAGCGGAACATATTGTTATGAGTTTTATCTAGTGTGGGCGGTGTGATGGCTGGGTTTCTTTTTGTGTATTATATTCAGTATTGCCCTCCAACTTCAAGTTTTTGTGATAATGAAATGAAAGAGAATAAATTGAATTGCTTTTTTATAGTAGTTTTTTTCCCCTCCAGTTTCTGAACACATCCTTTTTCCCTCATGCCTTTTTGTTCTGCCTGGCTCTGATATGGGATTTTCTTTTACATCGACAGCTTATAGAATCAAAGAGTGAGACAGGAAACGAAACCGAAATATGCAGACATCTGTCATGCCAGTACTTTAAAAATCTTAAACTTGAGGTGTACACAGATGCATATGTCTGCTGTCCAACCAGTGCAACAGACCTTGAAAAAAATGAAGAAACGATAAATAGGAACAAACATTAAACAAGGTGCCAAATGGAAGAAACAATAAAAAATACAATCAACTTTATCCACTGGTGGTGGAGGTTGTGATCTGTTTGAAATATCCTTGAAAGGAATGATGTAAATAAACCACCGTGTATTTTCCAACACACAGCTTTATTAAATAAATAAACATACAGCAAAAATATATAACCATGCACCAGAGACAAGCATGTTGACATTGAGACTGCCGGCCTTTTGTACCTGGAAGAGAGCTGGAGGTAGGACGGGACAGAAACGCTTCAGTCTTTTCACCCAGGGTCAAAACATTCCAGAAATACAAATAAAAGCAGATAAAAATAGTCATGGTAACACTTGTATGCAGTGCCTACCTGTCCTCATGTCTTAAATATTTTGCTCAGAAAAAAAGAAAATCAATACTACTTTTTTTTTTCTGGCAGTATATACAATACATAGATTTCATTCCAAAACATTTTAGACACACCGTACCGAAGGTTATGATTGGAAAATCTTATGCGGTCAGTGTGAGAGCAGTTCTACTTTCGTGGCAAGGCCAAAGAGGAGAAGAGCAGTTTGCAAATCTTACAAAAACAGCCTGGAACCAGAAACCTGATCTGCAGGAATATGAAAGGCATTATTGCAACCTTCCAGAGAAATGGAGGTGTAGCTTGTTCACCACCCTTTTCAGATTGACAGAGGAAGAAAGCCTTCGACATGTGTCAGAGGTCATGCGCACATCTGAGCGTTGTCTCTTTGTTCTCGTGTATATTAGTGAATTATAGCAGGGGAGCAAAAAACCATTATCTACAAGGTCTTTTCACCAATGCATTTGCAGTCGGTTTGCACAGTTTCCTCAAAGATGGCTTGATTGGGAGTGCTGGTTTAAAAAGAACACACTGGCTGCAAAGAAAAATGTTCTGTCTTCATCTCAGTTTGCTCTTTGTGCATATGATGTTCTTTTCCAGCCAGAATAGAGAATTTACTTGTAATCTTTGCTACTATAAAACTAGAACAGCTAATATTTTTAGTGTGGTTTGTGCAACTGATGCATGATCATAATTTTATTTTCATTAAATAATTTCTGGTCAATGCGGGAAATCAAACAGCTTTAACACTCTTGACTAACAAACCGCTGTGTTATATTTGACACGATTGACACTAAGATTTACATTTTACAACAACAGAGCCAATAAAATATTCATGCTTTAAAGAAAAGCTCTAAACTAGGGTAAGGCAATTTCCAAAGGGAGGAGAAAAAAAAGATTTTGTGGTATTACGTCACATGCAGGCTCAAATCTGCTTTTGATATAAAAATAAAAAAATCCAAGCAAGTTATTAAACAGTCACCTTGTGTTGAATCACGTATATTACAGGTTACTTTGTTGATTGGCACTGTCTTAGGATACAAAACTGAGTGATGTCATACATATCCCATATGAATAATATATGTATTACTATATATTTACATGTATTTTTTTATTTAATTATTGGCCAGTTGTAATATAATAAAACCACCTATTTTGTGAGCAGTGTTAAATATATTTGTCCTGTCTAAATGTGGTGTGCCCTCTTATCTAGCATTGTGTTTTCCACAAATAAAAAAAAATGTTTATTATTTTGGCTTCCAATCAACAGATTCCTTAGAGTCATCAAAAATAGATAGAAATAAATTTGTTTTAGCACAGTGTCTTTTCCGTATAAGTTGTATGTTTAAATATGTATAAGTATGTTTATGAGTAACATCCCACTGGCTCATTATATCAATAATCGTCGTACTGAATAGCTGGTCTCGGATACTATAGCTACACTGTCTTGTGGTACGTATCATAGAAAAGTGTTGCGGACTGCATTAAACATGCCTTGGCTAAGAGATACATTAAGCAACACCCCATGACACATGGTATGTGCTGCAGGGGACTTTTAGGATGTACACTACAGTACTTACAGTAATTTTCACCATGCGTAACGTAAAAGTATTCCCATCTGTCCACTCAGTTTAGCAGGGTACCGTATAGCTGTGCCTTTGTCAGGCTGTCCTTTCTTGTCAGCCCTGTGCTACCAAATTTTTGGTATCTTGCGGAGGTCTTCTTTGGGAGTGCTGGGCCAATGTTGAGAGCAGAGCTGGAGCTCGGCCGAGGCCGCACCGACGGCCTTGGACTGGGGTAGTGCTGAAGACTTGAGGCTTCCAGCGAGCTTTGGTGTAAAGACTCGGCAGAGCTCTCGACGCTCAGGTTTACGTAGTCTCTCGCGGAGTCGCCTGCCACGGTTGCGATCCCGCTGCTGTCCTTCTCTTTGGAGCTCCCTGAGAGGAACAGACTGCACTCGGAGTCTTGACTGTCGTTCTTGGCTCGATACAACACCGAAGTTGTCTCCTGCTTCCGATGCTCAAGAGGTTTTGAAGTGTGGTTGGGTGAAATGGAACTAACAAAGCACTGGTCCAGCATGTGGCTGTGGAAGACGTCATCTCCTTCTTGGAAGCTGCTGTAAAGTGACCCTTTGACCTTCCTGGAAGGGGCCATGGCAAATTGGCACTCAGAGAAACTGTAGGGAGAGACCCGTCCCGCCATATCACGGTAGGAAGACGAGAAGGTGTTGACATCTTCCACGCTCAATTGTCTCCAGCGGCTGCTAAGGTCATCCTCTGAAACTTGGTTGTCGCTTGGCCTTTCTGGAATACCTCTGTGGGCTTGGCTCAGCCCGGTCGTGGACCCCATGCTGCGAGAAGAGGACAGACGAGGTGTGCTGGACTGGTATGATTCACTGAAGCTTGAAGCCGTCCTTGTGTACGCTGGTGAGGTGCTCTTCTGTGGGCTCCTGGGGGGGACCATGTGCTGAATGCTGAGGGATTTTGGAAAGCCTAGGCTGTCTTTATTATAGGAGATGTTTTTGTGTCCACTGTCCACACTCTCCTCATCTCTCCAATCCATATAGAGACACTGGTGGGACGAAGACAAAGTGCTGCTGGCAGTGGGACCACAACCGCCGCTAACTCCTGCTTTGTCATCCGAAGCCAGGCTAAAGCTGGAGTAGGAGCTGGAGGCACGGAGGCTCCCGGGGCCAAACTCATTCTGCTGGTGGAAGGAAGATGGAGGTTCGTTGTGGGAAAAACCAGCAGAGTGGTAGGCCTCTTCATCTGCGTTGCTGTCAGTGGAGTTTTGTGCGTGAAGCTGGAGCAGGCTTGTCCCATGGAAATCGACACTTTGCCTGCGCTCTGTGTCCTGCCAACGTTCGGGACAGTACAGGGCCGTGTCGCTGCTGTACAGGTCTGAAGTCTTGTACGAAGCGCGGCGGTTGAGATCGGAATTTCCTGCCTCCGCAAGAAAGTCCCCGTCTTGCGGCTGCGGGCTTGGCGAGCGTGTTACGGGGCAACTGCTTCCTGGTTCAGGCTTTTCCAGGACTTTTGCAATTATGGCTGTCGGTACAGAGTCGGCGTACTTGGAGTGGCACATGGCCATGGTGGTCCCGCTTCCCCGACCCTGCTTCTCCATGTGGCAACTGAGGCGTTCCTGAAAATCCCTTGGCAGCTACAGGCGAGAGACCAAGGAAAAGTCAGAATAAGTACAGCAGACACTAAATCAAACATGCTTTGTTGGTACACATACATGCTTCCAGCAAATATATTCACCTGGTCCAAACTCACTCAGTTTGCCGTGTGACACCTTCCAGCAGTGTCCTGCCCGAGTCCCTGTTACCAGCCTTGCCTGTTCCTGGTTCTCCCGCTTTGTCTGGTTCTTGTCAAGGATCTAAGCTTTCTGTTCCTGACCAAGGTTTCAGCCCTCGCACTTCTAATTCCTTTTTGCCTGGGGGTTCACACACCACCCCGTACAATAAGAAAGGAAGTTTGAGACAACACAGGATTGGCTTCTCTTTTTCGGTCTCATTCTATCACCCCACCACACAGAGAATTATCAGCTCTTAATATGACTGTACCTGTCACTTTTAGACAGGTACTTTGTGCCTATTAAAACCAGTCAGCTTGAGGAGGAACCGTGCTTTCCACTCTATCGTTTCATCTGTCTGTTGCACCATGCAGTGCCTTTGCAATGAAAAGTCTCTCATTCCCTCTCCCTCTGTCTTTTAACTCACAGCCTCTTTATTCTGTCTATCATCAAACACGTATCAGTTCTGCAGGGAACGGCTTGGATTCAAATTAAACCGGCGCCCTGGGCTTCCAGCTGGGGGTAGAAAAAAGATAAAAATACTGACTTGGCTTTGTTAAGAAATAGAAGCTTGCCTCGGCATAAAATAGCCTGCTTTTTAAAAGTCAGACTATTTTTAGCATCTGCTGCTTCTCCCAGAGGGAAAAGTGAAGGAAAGTAGGTGAGGACGAGGCGGTGGGGGTACGAGATAATGTACAGTCTGTGCTGTAAGTAAGCTCACTCAGCATTAGCCACTATCTGAGGCATATCTTAATTAACAGACACACTTTTTCCTGCTTTAATCCATGTGACAGTTTAAAGATCTCCCTCCAATTATTTCAATAAATAATTTAATGCTGCAGGAAAGAACTTGGACCCAAAGTCTTTCTAGCAATTTACAGCTTCTCTCTGCTACTTTTCTGCAAATGTTTCACATTTAGAGTGGATCTTCCATTTTTCTGTCTTATAACCTTTTTTTTTTCTAGAACAATATTTTAATTGAGGCTCTGTTAGTAATGTGCTCCCCTCTCAGATGTTGAGTCTGCCCACAGAGGATGTTAAGCTTTTCTTTTGCACCCAGCGCATACACAGTTTCCAATTATAAAAGTGGCGGATTTAACGTTCTGTAATGTGTGCGGCCTTTCAGGCTGCAGCCTCTGTTTGATAACAGTGGCTTGTAGCTGAAGTCAGTTCCTCCAAGAACGAAGGCAAAGTGTTTCATTGGTTTCTTTGTTCTCGTGCTGCTGGACTGAGCTAATTAACCACAGTGTGTTTTGGTGGCTGGTGCTTGAAAAAAAAAAAGAATTTTGTTATTGAAAAAAGATTTTTATTAAAAAAGATTTTACTATTTCCAGTATTATAATTTCAAATATCCCAACTTGAGTCCCAAAGTATTTTTCTGCATAGACATTTTTTTTTGCTGTTTATATACGTTTTGTCTAAAAATCCTCCAGCCTTCGCCGTTGTGTGTGTGTGTGTGTGTGTGTGTGTGTGTGTGTGTGTGTGTGTTCTGTATTCTGTTGAATGAGTAAAGGTCAGGTTGGGGAGGCGGTAGTATTACAGCACTTACCTCAGACATCTTATGTGCTCTGTAGTGAGATTTGGAGCACTGCAGCAGTTGTGCTGCCAGGTTGCAGTCTTTCCTGTAAAGGTCCTGGAAAAAGCAGAGATCACAATAAGCGACTGTGTAAACAGGGCCATGATCCAACGCCCTTCGAGCAAAACGCTTGAAATATCAGTTCTGCTGTGTCATTTTAAGGCCATGTATAATACTAACCTTAAATTATAAATCCATTTTAGTAACAAACTATGCGGTTATTGTAATGACAAATAGCATTTAACATATAAGACACACTTAATCCACTATAGTCTGCTGGAAATTTTACCTCGTGCTTCTGATTCAGTTACACATCAGCACAAAGAGAAATCGTCATCCATTCAAGCTCATCTAGATTTTAATTAGTCATCCTGACAGTAACCTGACATGTTTTCCATCTGAAATACAGCTGTCTTGCCAGTAAGGTCTAATTTTATTAGAGTGCACGAATGCAGCATTCAGTTATCTGCACCTTGCAGCCCGGGGACCTTGTGCATTATTTATCAGCTCCTCTGGCCTCTCTTTCTATGATGAATCGTGTTTCAGTTATTTTTTTTAAACTTCAGGGCGGGGTGAGGGTATCGTACTGGCACGTTTTGTTTCTGCACCCATGATAGTTTAGCTCTCATTCCCACCTTTCCTTTTTGTGTGTAATTGTATTGCGCATAAAGGTCAGTTCTGCTGCATCCTTTCCTCACAAACCCTGACAGGCGTTAGCGCAGTGTCAAAAGATTTTTCTTTATTCCAATCAGTTGCCAGTGAACACCTTAAAAACCAGGAAATGTCTTTGTTGCCAAGGATTATGTAAGCACCCTGGGATTAACTTAACCTTTTACACCTTGGTGTTGCGTTTGTGTGTGCTAAAGTTTATAGATGAGACCATTACATAAAGGCTAAAGGGAATTTGCTCTTTATGTTGATTTACATAAGAAATCTATATTTACGAATTAAATGTACTTTAAAAAGCCACTTAAGTCTTCTGCTCATTGCTTTACCCAAAACTGAATCATACTTCAGGAAAACTTTAACTGTCTGGAGGCCATCTGTGCCTGGCTGCTCCCTGCACAGGAACCAAATCTCCAGCCGCTGGAATGAACCCTGACTCCAGATCTGCCTGTGCAAATCTGACAGGATTGGCTAAATGCTCCTTAGCTTATGAGTTCTAAAAACGGCCAGAAACCAAAGAGAGTAAAATCCAACTCGTCCCAGGAGCTCCTCTGCCGACAAATCAGTGAAATCACTTCAAAGAAAAAGGACGTCTAATTGCCTAATGCCCCTCTGCTCCACATGCCCCTGGCTCTGAGTTCTGGAAGGCCCCGAGGTTGAACATGGAGTTCAGTATCATTGCCCTAAAATATCTAGTGGCTGGAAGCAGACCCTCCTTCTCCCCGTGTCTGACTGATAGGCAGATAATCGGGATTCTGCAGAAATATGACGGCTTTGATTTTCTGGCCAGTTGCAGATTTGCAGAAGTGTAGAAAAAAAAAAACCAAAAACAGCCATTTGAAAAGTTGTTGAGGCAACAGAAGCAACCACCCCAAGGCTTCTCATACACCCTGAATATCTAATCTTTAATATACTGGTCCAAACGCATCCGTGCATGTCTCCTCACACTGCTAAAGTTCAGATTTGTGGCAGACTGTACTAGACAAAGCAGTCGCAGGCACTCACATTGTCCTCTCTGAGCTTATTGATGGTGATCTTCGCCTCCATGAGGTGGTTGTTGAGGACAATGATTTCTCCCCGGAGGGCTCTCTTTTCCTCTTCATAGTGGTGAGACTGTAATACAAAAAGAGTGCCATCCATGAAACAGCTAAAGGAAAACTTAGAGAGAAATATGAGGGAGGCAATGTTGGAGGGAGGAAAAAAGAGAGACAAGAGTTCAGAGGAAGAAAATCGAGAGCACGAGAGCTCCGAGTTGCCGTCAGTGAGCAGCCAGCGCCAACAACAGGTCTTAATTAAAAGAAGATTACAGTTGCCAGCATTCATATCATATCAATTACTCTGGGAGCTAAAGAAGAGGGAAAAATAATAACACACAAATGTCAGACCCAATCTATTTTCAGTTATTGTTGTAAAAAATAAAATAACTTCTTTCCAGTCCAATCGATCTTCATTTGACCAGTTGGGAATAAGGACACGATGATTAAACCACTGCTCTCTGTGTCTTCTGTGCTGTTTCTTATCACGTTCCCAAGGTCATTAAACACATCCCCGTGTGTGTGTGTGTGTGTGGTGAATATACAGAAATCTGACTGTTGTGCTGATGCGGTTCAGTTCATTCCAGAGCCCGAGTGTCTTCGTTGGATGTTGAAGAAGTAATTGCACATCAGTCACACCGCAGCAGCTGACAAATGACGCTCTCTGAGCGCTCACTTGGCCTCCCACCCTTCTCTGTTCTAATTTCTCAATGCTGGTGATTGTTCAGAAATAAAGGGGTGCTCAGCCAATCTAATAGGTGGCAATTAATGTCACCTTAAGAACTAGACCACCGTTGATTTTGAAATTCATTTGTTAGGCTCTCATTAATCTGCTGTTGGGGCCAGACATTCTCATTACTCAGAATTTCTATTATTATTTTGTGATGGCTTCAGTATAGGGCTCTTTTAAACATGAACATCTAATTGTTCTGCATTAAAAAAAAAGATGAATTTACAAGAGCAATTTTTGCTTGTTCATATCTCTGGTTTGTTGCTGTAATTCTTGGTAAATCTGTTAATATTTTGCTTATTCAAAACCAAAAAAATAAGATTATTCCAAAAGGTTTTGTGAAACGCAGGTTTAGGTTTTCTATTAGCTCCAGATTCTTGAAGGTTGAGGTCAGCAGGTCACAGTCGTGCTTACTTATTTTTAGCTGTTTACTGTACAAGCAACTTGTGTTGGTTGGTATCAGAAGTAAGAGAACAGCATCAAGGAAAAGGTGTTAAATATTAGATCCCTGCCTGCCTCCTCCTCCTAAATAAAGCACATTGGTTCTAATTGCTCAGCAACTAGACGTCTGCTTGTGTGAAACTCAACAAATACTCAGCGTATGAACAGAAAAATGTCCCCAGTTTTCTACAGAGGGAGAATTATAGCTCTATATTCTGTTATACCCTTTAGTTGTTTGCTGGTCAACAAAAGAAACACAAATCCCACAACGGGCACAATTACTGGAGACTGTGGCGACAAACCTCGCTTCGGTTCAAATAATGTCTTATTTTTGAGTGGAGGGAAAGAAAAAAGCTAAATAACCTTCTTGTGAAGAGCTTTTAAAAAGACATTACAGTACAGTATTTAATAAAGCTAAATCCAAGGTGACTCACCTCAGATCCTGTGTGTCCTATGGTTAAAAAAATGTTCTGTGTGCAGTTTGCCTGTTTTTGATGATGTTAGTACTAAAAATGTTCATTCTCTCTCTGCCATTAGTGTCCATTGTTTCCTGTCTTTGCATTAAATGCAAACACCGTTGCGATTTCATCAATCATACTAAACGATACTGCCAACACAGAGGCGATTAGAGACCCCAGAGATTGGACCCAGCCCCTGTGTTTCATTAATAAACACATAAATAACTCTGAATGGCCGGGACAGGTAATGAATGAATATGTGTGGATGTGAAAGTGCAGCACACAGGAAAATAACCACACAGGCGTTCAAAAAGAAGCTGTTTTTGACCTCTGTTGAGGTTAAGCATTTAGCAAGCAAATTATGTACATATGAAAGGTACCTACTGTATGAAAGGTATTTTAAAGTACGGTTTTACAGATTTGTGTCTGTAATTATTTTATTATGCAACAGTAACAAAGTTTGCAAAGTTTTCTTCTCATTTAGCATTTACTACCTGCGGCAGATCCAACATCATCGCTAGACTTAAGGGCAGGATTTATCTAGTGAGGGGGTGATGTTTGAGCAAAGCTTCTTTACTTTCAAACAGTTTGAGGGTGGCTGAAAACCAACCCTGAGGGACTCTGATGACAAACTTTCAGCACCACAGACAGCTCCTTTAAAAATGAGGCGAAACATATTAGGAAAATAGCTTTAAAATACCAGTGCCCTTTTTTAATGGTTTATGTTGTGTTTGCTCATAAACTGTAGCATTTTATCCAGTTCACACATCTGCTTGTGTAAATGTTTGCATCCTACAAACAAATGATGTGTAATATTATCTGTTGAAACACTTTCATTAAGGGGACAGCGTATGTATTAAAACAATCTATCGTTTCTGGTGTGTGCACTGAGCACAATTACTCTGCTGTCATCACAATGTGCATCTTCATGAAACCCTTTTATGCGCCGGTGCTTTCCACTTGACTATGTCAGATCAGGCTGCTCCGAACTTTTAATTACGTGTCTGTGTTCATCGGCGTGGCCTCGGTTGGCGCCTGACTGAACTGTCTCTTACTAAATAAACACACCTCCTCCTTGAAATCTTTCGGTGTGACATGACATCAAAAGAAATGGCAATTCTGACGAAACCTGTTTCTAAAAAAAAAAAAGAATGCTGTTGTGAAAACTTAATTGTTAGACCAAAGCCCTCCAATCGCCATGAAGCTCTCTTGAAAATTACATTCTTTTCATCTGATAGACGTCATTGTAGGAGAGAAGTGGTCGGCGACCGCGGCCTTTTGATGGCATGGTTGTGTCGCAAATAGTCAAGGGAGATGCTGTACAGATGTGAGTGGATGTCTTTAAACTAACTACAGGTCTGCTGAGACCCGCCGCAGTTGCACACGTGAAGTCCTCTGTCAAACCACGATAGCAAGCTTGGAGATGGAACCATGTTGTGAGAACCAAATGGAACCACAGCAGACTTTGTAAAAAGCAAGCTTGAGACTGGACGGCTGCTGCTGCGGTGACTCCGGCAGCGGGCAGCTGTGGCTGTGTTCCAACTGGGGTTGGTGGCGGGTGAGACCAATCACTGTGGACATTGATTGCTCTGGCTCTTTTTGATCACGTAATTGCTTTGAGAGAGATGAGGGCAGTTCTGCCACTAACCAGGTACGCTCACATCGATTACAGGAGATTTCTTCTGTCCAGACATGACACACAGAAGGGCCAGCATAAATGTTGCCATCGTCCCTACATTTCTTCTACAATTCTTCCAATGTGTATGATTTTTAAGAATTGGATGCTTTTTATAGTCTATCATTGCTCTTTTATTACTAATACGTTAATTGAAAAATGGCAAATGGCTTTTCTAATTAGTCCCTAAAAGTGTGATTTCGCCCCCTTAAATTTATGTTCGAACTAGTTCACGATGCTGAGCCACAGATGCATTTTTTAACATTTAGATAATTAATTGCTTTTATTATAAACGGCATTCTTGAGCTCTGAGTTCTGAGGAATGGCTGCAGATTTGGTTGATACAGCTCTGCCCACACTGTCGCCCTCCTGCTGTGAGCTGCATGTGCAAGCAGGCAAATGTGAAGAAACTTGTGACATGAGTCTCAGGAGATCTTTCACTAACGTAAAAGAGTTTTTAGAATATAATCAGAAGCGGTTGAAACTTGTTCTGACTTCTTACAGCCCCATCAGGTCTTTCCCCACTTCTGTTTATTTTGGATTATAACCTTCATTACTGCTTTAACCAGTTGCTGCAAAGACAAAAACTTTTTTTTATTAGTGAACCTAATTCGTCAGTTGCTGCTATAATAACTGTGAAATAAGGAGGGGTTCATACAAAAACTCTCGAGTGGTTTCCTTGGTAACGGCAGAATTTTGTGTTACAAGTCCAGGGCAAGTTCAGGGTCAGGAGCTGCATTTCCTCGAGCGTGTGTGTGTGTGTGTGTGTGTGTGTGTACTAGTATTCGTATTTCACAAGCCCTGTCAGCCTTCACACATCTTTATTGAGAGATACTGTTAAAACTCAATGCCACAGATGCTGTCAGGAATCAGCTTTTTTTGTTTCATTATTTACAATTTATTTGAAGGTTATCAAAACTCTTTTTTTTTTTAAAGCTGAAGTGTTGTTTGACTGCTATTTACCGTCCTATGCATCTTGTCCTCCAAATCCTGGTTGATCCTCTGAAGAGCTGCATAACCACTCTGGATCCTGTACAAATTACAGACCACCATGCGTGAACACTTAGTAGTGATTGACATGCAGACAGGCTATCTACACATGCATTTAGACCGGTCATTAAAAATTCTGAGCTGGTGATTCTGATGGAAAATCTCTTTTAAAATACTACCTCAGACTTTAAAATCGCTTGGGGTAAAAGACGGATTGGTGATGTTTCATTTAATAAAACATGAGTAAATGTGCAAAACGCTAAATACTAACGGCTAAATACTAACATAAGGCAGTTTATTAATTTATATCCTCTCTCTCTGTCTTTTGTTTTATTTCATCATAGCCTTCACTTTATCCTGTCAGGGCTGCACATTAATTGATTTTTGGATGCATCGAGGACGTGAAAGGAGGGAGACAGGAAAAACAAGCTAAGAGCAGATACATCGCTTATTGATCACAGATGAAAGAAAGATCATAAAGAGAAACGTGTTTCTTCTTAATATGACAGCACAAAAGAAAAGGCAGCCAAACAAAATCCACTTTTTCTGAGTTTAACCTCCCCATGGATAGGTTACCTATGTTACCATGGCAACACACCCTTTAGTAATAGGCGCATACAGCTTTGTAAGACTGGGTTAATACACACCTCAGTCTCAGTTGTTTCACACCACTACATGGCCACCACATGCTCATTTTGCATATGCATGAGTTAAAGCAATAACTGCGAGTGTTACTGGTGTTGAAAAGCACGTGACACACCTGCGGAGCTTCTCTGAGAACTTCTCCAGTTCCTCCTGGGCCCGGCGCAGCTCTGTCTCCAGGTACTGCCGTGTGGAATCGAACTCCATCTCCACCATCTCTAGCTTGTGGGTGGTGTAGGAGAGGCGCTTACGGAGGTCATCCTTGTGGTCGTGGAACGAGCTGAACGTGCAGCGAGGGAAAGAGTTTAGAAAACTTGAGGAGACCTAATCAGATGCAATTTTGCTAGTAGTTTCTCTATTTCATAGAGAGGGCAGAAGAGAGTGAGTATGTGTTTATGTGTGGGAGGAGGATGAGAGGTGGAGGTGTGCAGAAGTGAGACAATTCTCGGGCAGGCTGGAAGGTGGTGCGTCTGATGCAGGACCTAGCAAGTGAAATAGGAATAATAATCATTTTCTATTCACAGGGATTTAAGTATTGATGGAAAAGGAGCTCCCATCAGTCTGGTAGTAGATTTCACCATTCATACTGAATCTCTGAAAGAATAAGGAAATGATTGCCCTCCTTTAAAAGGTGAAAATATAAAATAAGCCGTGATTTTGTGCTGAAAAGAACACGAGAATTCTCCCCCCCTCCCAACAGCGACGGCGTGACCGAACAGAGAACATTGCAGGCTGCAGCGGGTCTGAGTGTGGAAGACAAAAACACAGTCGCAAAACCTAGAGGAAGAATGCGGTAATAAATGAGAAGCAGGGGCAGTGTGTGCTCTGGAGGATTTAGCATTTCGCCGGGCTGATGGATGCTTGGATCTCAGTGATTCGATGGCTCCACCCTGCCAACCAGCAGGCTGAATGAGCGCACCAGCAAGTTCACGTGGCCGAGAGCTTCAATTAGAGAGCTGACAGTTAAGAAAAGAAAAAGATGTGGCAAAGGCTTGAAGATAGCGCTGTGTTAATGCATGGCCGGGGCAATAAACTACCTCGAACATCTGGAGACCTCACTACAGATTGATCTTAAACAATTATCAAGCAAGTTTTATATTAAGGCTATGGTATTTGTATCTTAGCAGGCTAATACAAGCTTTATGAGGACTTATGACGTTTAGTCTCTGGCAGTTATGAAATAGTTGTTTCCATTGTTGCCCTGTTGTTGAAATCAGATCGTTCTTTCTGTTTCATGCAGACTAAGCTGTATAAAAACTAATTTGGGCCCATTTTCTTGAATCAAATTTGATCTTTCAGTCAGTGGTTACTGACAAGAGATTTTGAATTTTGTTGTTGTTGTTGTTGTGGTTGGCATCCAGACGTTGGTAAACCACAGCACTAATGTCTGCTGATACATGATAAGAAAATGTGACAATGATAAATGAGTATGAATGGATGCCATACTATGTTTGAATGAGTTTTTAATGGAATTGAAATCCCACACAGATTTCATTCCCATGTATTAAAACGTATGAAACTGATCCCCCCATTTAGGAGGCAGATAAAAATGAGCAAAAACTCTTTTTCTCTTACCTTCTTTTTGGGTGTTTGCAACCGTTTCTCTGTGTTTTGAGGGCAGTTTTGCCAATATATATCTTTTTCATATTTTTCTCTCTCTGCCTTGGCTCACATGTGTCTACAGTTGCTGCTGCCGGTCAGCTGAATGTGGAGGCCAAGTCTGAACTCTAACCGCAAACCCACAGTGAACGCATTAAGTCTTGCCTGGGGAGGCAGATAGGAGTTGGCTATCTGTGATGACCCTGGCAAGAGAGCAGAGAAAAACAGTCCCACTGATTTAGCAAGAGCTGTTAACACTTTTCAATCAGCAGACACATAAAAACCGAGAAAAACAAAGATCTTAAAAAGTATTTTCAGTAATTCTGTAACCTAAAGTATGCACATTTTTAACATTGCTTACAATATAAAGCAGCAATCAATTCTTGATCTATAAAGATGAATATATATTTTTTTCAAACCATATTTTCGATCAAGCGTTCCTCTTACTCGTTGGGAGCAACTAGATGTAGCCACCATAAACTGAGAGGGCCCTGTAGAATAGAGAGCTATTGACTGGCTGACCAAAGAGATTATTCCTCAGTGAATCACTGTTATGATCAGACCCTGCACCATGGGTGGGCATTGAGAGGCCATGTCTGCTCACTGAGTTAGCTCTGACCAAAAGCAAAGTTCTCTGTAAATTTTTTAGCTGTTTTTTCTTATATCACAGTAGACAACACCCATTAATCCCATCTATCCTGAGCTATCAAGGCGTTAGCCTGATAAAAGTCAAAGGGGATGTGCCGTAAAATTATATTTTCCTCTGTTATCCTCCTGTAATATGAACTGCCTTGTTCTTATTAGTGGGAGAAAATTTTATTACAATACTTTAGGAGTGGTCACAAAGCCACCGTCAGTCTGTGGCAGATAAATGAAGGTTAAAAAAGTGTGCAGCCCCTGAAAATATCCAATGCACCCCTCTTATTTGTTTCTGCAACTAGTTCTGGTTATGATGAATGTGTGTGTGTTTTCATTTCCATCCTTCATCATTGCTCCGCGGTGCGACTGCCTGAACTCACGTCTCTCACGCCATAACAAGTTAATAACCTGCCACCAGCAAAAATAAAATTCCAGAATAAACCTCTCAACATTTATGCCTTTACCAGCCCAGCCACATTCGTCTGGTTGACATGAAATGGCCATTAGCTAACAATTGGGGCAATGAGGAAACTGAGGAAACAGCTGATCCTGAACAAATGGATTGGCTATTAGAAAATTAAAAAAAACCAGGGTTGCTAGCCTGGTCTGTTATGCATAGCTTTCTTGGCGGGATGGACGACATATGTCAACACTATAAACTGCCTAAAAATTAGAATAAACCATTATACTCTCATCTGAGTGCGAAACCTCTAGAGACAGCCCACCACCAGGGGGCAATCGTGCTAAATATCAAACATTTAGACAGCTGAATTACGCCCCATGGTCAGACCTAAGATGTGGCTATGACATCCCTGCTCTGCCCCCCTTAGGGCCTGATGTCCAAAATGTAATTGCGGGGAGGCGAAACAGACCGCTGTGATTGGTCCACTTGTTCCGGTCAACTCAAAGCCAGAGTGCACAGAAACGGCACAGTAATGGGCTTTGACTGGGGTGTGCTGTGTAAGCTGCAACATATGCCTCAGTGGAAGCCTGTGCACAAGCTGCCAGTAAGCGCCCATCCATCTTCCCAATTAAGTTCTACTGTACTTGCTTAGGTTTATATGCATAATGTGGACCTCAGATCACATGTTTCATTAAATGAATCTTTGTATGCAGTTTAATTTTTCTAAAAGCTCTGCCTTGGAGAAGCCACTGCAGTTGTTTTTGTGAGCATAAGCAGCTGCATGCGCTGCACTTTTTCCAATAATTATAGTGAAGATGTCACACATTGTGACATCTTTCACGCCCAACTTAGCAGAAATGTGTAGCCTAAATAAAGCAGAGGTTGCCAACGCTTTTATCAGGCTCAACAGATTACCAGGCTAGCAGTTCAGCAAGTACCGGGAATGGTTCCTTTGTTGCCCGCAGACATTTCTAATAGTGCCACTACTCATTACTTTTAATCTCCCTCAACAGTGGCTGAGAAAACAATGGTGGTTTCTGGGAACTACGGTTGCCACCGCCATCTTCTTATCAGCAAGTAACAGCAGGAACGAGGAAGTGAGAAAAGATGGCAGAAATAGTTTCTGAATTGGTAAGGACAGGCACGCTTTACAGAACACATATTTAAACGCAAATCTCCTTGCAGAGCATAAGAAGGGCTGCTGCCCTCACTGTATCATTCCACTCCCCCCCCCCCCCCCCCACTGGGACCACCCCCCACCACCAAACAACAGATCTTGGTGCCTTAGGTGTTGTTTGGCAAAGTAAACACTATTCACATGAAGGAGGGAGGTATCCTCAGTTCTCAAGTCCTCAAAAAAGCTCGTTGCTTCCGGGGAATCCTAAAATAGCCAAGATATATAAATCAAGCACCCGTTCCTTTTCTTATAGCAAACGACTAAATATCCCTCACGGCGTATCTTCTGGTAATGATCAGACAATACTAACAGCTGATTTTTGCTCTGGTTTTCAACTTTAGATCTGCCTGCTGGTCATTTCCTGCTAATGACTCCAACGGCAACCATACTTTAGATTAGAGGCCTAATGTAAAACCAACTAAAGGTCACATCTAGCAGGCATTTATCTCAAAGCTATATAGGGAGCCTTTATGCTGCCTGCAGGTTGATTCACTGGTAATGAGCCACAAGAGGTGAGCAAGGTAGAGCTATTCACAGTGACGAAAAGAGGATATTAAGCTTTAATGGCCGCCGCGCCATGCCTCCTGTGATTTGAGTGCATTTTGCCAAGACGCAGGTTGTAAGCGATAAACCATTGTAGTTTCATTGCTCTTGAGGAGCTGATTCTATTGTTTCAGCCGGCGTTGCCTTTGTCGTCATTACCATGACAGTGATGCATTGCAGGAGGTCTAATGGTTAAAGCAGTCAGCTTAATTCAAAAACCACTGAACAAATGAGAAAAACCTGTTGCTACACCCTCAAAACCAGATAGATGTCCTTAATGACGCATCTCACGCTAAAAAAAAACCCAGCTCTGAAACAGCCCACAAAACTTCAGACTGGAACATAAGTGGTTGTAAAAGCTTTCCAGTGCCTGTGGGTGACCATTGCTCAGGCCCCTACAAAGCCAAGCTAACTCAATAGAGATGAAACTGGAGCAGATATATTTCACAACAATATTTGTTTGCAAAAGTTGTTTTCTTTGGTCTGAGCTCTCCCGCTTTGGCTGCAGCTCGTGCGTGTTTCTCCTGATGCAAGACTCCAGAAATACAGCAGTCCCCTGTGCACACTCCAGTACCAGCGGGCCAGAAGTACAGCTCTGCAGATTAAACCGCCAAAGCACCGAGGGTGACGAGTCGACACATTCTGCAGCCCCAGGACAAACTTTGTAACCACGGAGCCTTCCCTGTACTGTTTATCACTCGCTTGATTTAAATCTACATATCAGATGCTGGAGGAACTTTCTTTCAGTGCTTAAACTAAAGCCGACTTTTGAAACTTATTCGGATTTTATTCTGCAAATCAAATATTATAAAAGCGCCACATGTGAAACTGTAATCGGAAATCAGTTCATTTGAAACGGAGCTTCTTGTTCTTGAATTTCCTGCTCCACTTTCTTCTGTTTTCACAAAGAAAAGCTCCTGGGGATAAAGTAACTGATAATAAGTAGTTTCCTCCCGCTACGCTTCAAATCCCTCCGGTTCCTTTATGTGTTATTAGGTATTTTAAATGGCACATCAGTCATGTGAGTGCCATTTCGTTAACACGGGTGGAAAAGCCTATACATTTGTTCAGACATTTAACTTCAACACTCTGACACTTTGAGAGTCTGTAGGAATCATTTGCACCAGTCCTGATCGCAAAAGATTACATCAGGTAGTCCGCTGTGGAATTCCCACGAGGGGGGGACGCTCTCACTTTACAAACCTCTGTGCGACTCAGTGACGGTGAGGTTCTTAATCTAATGAGAAGGCTGCCACAAGTGTTTATATGCAGTTTGAAGTTATTTGGGTTTAAATAATTCATGGCTTCAGAAGCAGACTGGGCCCGTCACAATCAATCGCAGCACATTAGCGGAACGAATATTCACTAATGTCGATAGAAAGTACACACAAGATTCTATTAGGACGTAAAACATGATGTTAGTCCTTGCACCAATAAAAGTTGACAGCAGCCTAGCCACTATTCTATTTCTGACTGCGCTTTAGCTAAGTGTCATAAAAACCATTTCATCACGGTGTCAGGCAGTAACGGGCCAAGCTAAAACGCCGGTAAAGCTTTAGGACGCACTTTACATTTCAAGTTGATCGCTACCTCATCTGTGACCCGCCTTTGCCAAAGCACGCTCGTGTCCGTGCAGAACTGGCAGCTCACAGCTACTCACAGTCCAATCGAAACCTCTTTATGTTTCACACCTTTGGGCCAAACGCGTTAGCACCTGGCACAGAAAAGCGCATAACACGGAGCTGACTGGCCTGTAATGGCCCAAGACAACTGTCCAGTACAAATGCTGCATTTATTTAAGGTAAATCTGCTGGTTTTGCATGTCCAATGCAGCTTTGTGGATGGTGTGGTTTAACAACCCCAGCTTGCTCTGTGCCAGCTGCAGGTTTTAGTCATTTTCAGGGAAGAATTCACCTCACACACTGTGACACCACAGGATCTGCCTGAGGCAGAAACACTGACTTTGTTCTTTGTAGTTTTGTTCTTTTATTCTTTCAATGACAGTTCAGTAATTAAAGTCCAAGTACAACTGCTGTCAAAATTTAACACTAAACCCTTTAGAAAAAATCTTTAGAAGGTTTTCTTGCCCCAGAGATATGGCTCCAAATCAGAGTTTCCTTTTTAGTTTACTGAGTTGGGTAAAGGATTCTGTTTCTGCAAGTTTAAAGAAGACAGAGAGAATTTAGGAGACTTCTCTATCATGGAAGCATTAAAGCTGTATTATGAAATGAGTTTTTTTATTTTATATTTTTCTTTCCTTATACATGAAATCCTTCAGCACTAAACAGTGACAAACCTCCAGTTTACTGGTGACTGTAAGCGACTGTAAGACAAAAATCCACCCATTCAGTTGGGAAGTCTCTTTAAAATGTGCTTACTGCCCAAACAGACTCATGACGAATCAACCTGCTGCTGATTTACCGCTTTCCAGTTGCTTTTAGTGAAGGTATTGGCAAAATGTCATTATCTCTCTGTCTACTTTCCTGACATAAACAATATTATGGCTGCCGGCTAGCAGTTTTTACACTGTACTTTTCAACCTCACATAACCTTTCAAACAGTACCCAAAACCACACACACACACACAAACACACACGACCTCTGGAGAGGGATGGAAGTAAAAGCAATACTACTTCATTTGGATTATGAATATATTTTAGCTAAACTGATAACTTAGTACATAAATATTTTGAAATTGTATTGTCATATATGTTCTCTTACATTTACAGTTAGTTGAAAATATCTTGGTCAACTTCGCATTTAAATTACTTAAATTTTAATTCAAATTTATTCAGCATTTGCTACAATTAAATGCTGCTTTTCCGGTGTTTTCCAGAAATCCAGAGCCAAACAAGCAACAGTGGCAAAAGAACAACTCTATTTTAACGGTATGAAACCTTGAACTGCTGGATGAATGAATATAGAGTGAGAAATCAGACATGCAAATGCACACATTATCTGTGACTCTCTTGGCCTAAATTACTCACCCAATGGTTGATAGTTTAGTGTATCTATATTTTTTACATGTGAGAATATGTGTTGGTTTCAATTCTAGATAGAAATTAATTGTTTTTCTTCCTAAGACCTGAACTTTTCCTGAATAAGCATGTCCTCTATGTATTCATCTAAGGAACCAGGTTATAAAAACTGAGGTTATAAAAACTGTGGAGGCTGGAGACCGTGTTTGTGTGGAGAAAGGTCAGGGCCCAGGTGAGAGCTCAGCGATATGTGTTAGATCATCAAAGATTAATCTGCTACTGTACTGGTACAGGGGTAGCGTATGAGTAATTTAACATTTTAGGGTTTGAAGCAATGTTTCAATTGTTCTTGATGTTAAAAAATATTGAATTCAAATGAAAGAAACCTGTTTCTTCTACAGCATGTACAGTAGCTTGGCTCAATTATGGCAGGAGACAAAGAGCATGACAACCAGGTCGTCACAGCGCAAATTAAGCATGTGATCAATCCACTGTTCCTTATGCTGCAGGACTGAGCAGGCCCTTGTGTGTGGGCTAAAGATAGTGCATTGTGCATGGCCTTTTCAAGTGTGTAAAATGGTATTTACTCAGGTGTAATGACTGCAGAAAGTAGAGTTTATTCAGCGTGTAGTCTCTAACATCACCATGTGTGTTTACACGAGACTTCTTGTCTGGTAAACTGCTCTGCGCTAAACAGAAAACAGACATATCCGTAAGTCGACAATAGGAAGACGTGACTCTATCAATAAACAACATGACGACCTCATCTACTGTGTTCTCTGTGGCATTCAAGGCCATTCTGGTATTTTCGCATGCAGTAAATGGACCCCACCATGGGCTTCACCTCAGCCTTGACAGAACTGTGTATTGTATGTGCTGTTTGATTGACAGCCGGGCCATTGGTAGTCCTGACATGCTTGTTAAGATTGGACAATAAAGAAAGAGGTTTCAAGTCTTAAGGTATGTGATTTTAAATTAAAAAATGAGGTGTGTATGTGCAAATAAAATTCTTGTATATACTGTAAGACATATCACCATTAAATACTACAAGAGACTACAGGATCTGTCTAAACAGCTGGCCCCTGCATGATTCATAATCTCAAATATAATTAGGCAGGAAGATGAGTCTGAACAGGGGTGGTAAATTGCTCTAGGCTAACCTGAAGCGGGCCTTTGTACAGTGCAGCATGTGCATTTGGATGATATACGTGCATAGCTTAAGATGAGCTAACAAAGCCTCTTTGGGGATATTCCCCAAAGTCTGGGTAAATCTCAGTGGGCAAGCATTTTCTCCTCCAGGCTGCTGCAGGATCACAGTGCCGAGCTGAGGGAGGTTAGCTGAAACATTTGTAGAGAGCTAATTAAAAGTCACAGAAAGTGAAAGAGAGCCAGTGTGGCTGTTTTCACATTCACTATTAAACTCAGTCGTACTCACTCGCTGCGCTCGGTCCACCCAAATTAAAGCGCTGCTGCTCTGGCTGTGTGTTAAGTGGTCAAACGAACCCCAGGCTTGTAAAAAAAAAAACAAAAAACCTTCTAAGATAATAAAATTGTAATCTAAAATTTGTAACAAGAATGAAGTTGACTATCAGGTCAGTATATTCTGTACAAGCCCTTGTTTATTACCATAGTATTTCTTGAGTAAGGATTTTGAATTTGTAAAAGTTCATCAGTCAAAACAATCTAAATCTAAGTTGCTGTGGGTTTATTTTAGGTTACAGTTCGCAAGCTGATTGTGCAGAGAGTTTAACTCGCGTCACAGCCTTTGGTTTCCGTTCTGGAAGGCACCTTTTCTGAGGAGCTGTTGGTTTTAATTGTGGAACAGGAAGATGGAATTATTTGCAGAAATCAATATGCCCACACTCACTGGAGGTTAACCCTGGAGGTGAAAGGACCTCACTTCCTGATGATGTGGTCACGATACGCTGAAATGACGACTGTCAACTGCCTAAATGCAACATATGCTGGAAAACTTCCTGATTTACTTCATGGACTGAAAACACCGGGACAAACTTGTTGGTCCATCTGTGTTTCTTCTGCTTCTAAGATAAATATATCCTCTTGTCTAGCTGCACTTTTGTCCGTCACACTTTTTAGTGAATAACAATGACAAAAGAAAAAAATGAAGACTGATTTAATTTTGCTAAAGCTCACTCTTCCGTAGATTTACCATGACAGTAAGCACCACTTCAACAACGTGTATTCTCCAAGCGTGCTGCAGACAGACAGCTGTCAGTTCACGGTGCAACACATGGGCAGAAGTGCACGGAAAGCTACAGAGGAGCACTGACAGCATCATCTGACACATCCCTGCATGTATGAGTGTGACCAAGCAAAAAGAAACGTAAAGCAGCAAATGAAAGCGTGCACGTGCACCACAATCTTACCGTTTCAATGCCTTTCGCCTCATTTTCTGCAGATGAGATCACAACATTCATGTGGCTGTGCTACCTCCCCTCAGAGCAGCATGCATTTAAAAGCCTCCTCTAATTCTGACTGGAGACAAGCTGGTCGGCAGAGCGAGGGAGCGTGCAGAGAGAGAGAGAGATGGAGAGGGAGTGGAGAATTGAATGGAGCAGGAGGAGGTGTTTGAGAGAGAAAGGAGGGATTATGGGAGTGATGGAAAGAAGTGGCAGAATGAGACAGAGCAGGTGTAAGAGTGGGAAGTGGCTAACCTTGCGTCAGGTTGCATCTCTCCATCGGATTCCTGTTGGGGGAAAAAAAAAGGAGCAGAACGATTACAGTAGATTTATTTATTGAGCAGATTTATCTGGCATGGCTGACACAGCAGGTTGTGGAGCGCCTCTTATCTGGTGTTTAACAAGCTCTCTGTCTCAGCAAATAAATATATTATTTAACAACCTGCACACATATAAGTGAGACAGAAGGTGTGATGAGAGGAAGGTAGTAAGAAAAATGAAGGAGGTGAATATTAAAGATATAAAAGAAATGGTGCCTAGTATAATAACTCATGAATATTGAAAATATTCACTTCTGCTACATGTATGTGTGATTCTAAAAATGGTTGATCCCAGCATCAGGGGAGATTTTTTGTGTGACACTAAATTGAACTTCACCTTTACCTGTAAGTTGCAGGCCTTCTGTGTGGAGAGTTTGCAGTATTCATTATAACTGCCACTTCTGGTCTTTTCTAATTAGTTTCCACTATTAACATTAAATTCATCACACAGGCCTGAGAGTAAAAGGTTATCAAATTTAC